>VMOF01000001.1:16327320-16386255 GCA_011764245.1 Trialeurodes vaporariorum | reverse complement strand
AGGGGGACATTTAGGAGAGATGTCTTTTGACTCACTGAAATTTCTTCTTTTTCTTACGTTTTGCAATGGCCCCTTTTGTTTTATTTGGGCATCACACTTCACGTTAAAATTTTTTTACCGGGAAACCAAAGAACGGTGCCAGCAAGGAATATGGCAACATTGTTTTTCTAAACTCTAACCCCTCATGAAAAATAATCGATTCTTGGTGGTCCGATTTCTTCTTACTCCCGATCACTTTTTCATGTCCCTATTTGCGGGACACCATATCGTTAACTCCCTTTTTTACTAAAGGGGGTTCAAAATTGTTTTATAGATTTGATTGTTTTTACGTGCGTTTAGTGATGGCAGGGGAAATTCGAAGGATTTGTTCTATGATTGTCCGTAGTGGTCCCACCGCCCCCCCCCCACACGCACACGGGTTCAGACCCGAACTTTTGCTAGATAGGGTGGAACATCTGGGGGGTTGGGTTTTAAGATTGTCCGTAGTGGTCCTAACCCCCCCCCCCCCCCCCAATCGCCACACACCGGTTCGGACCCAAACTTTTGCCGGACTTTTTTTTGAGATGATTTTTTGAAAACCCAAAGGGATTGTTCAAAATTGTCCGAAGGGGTTTCCCCCCCCCCCCCCCCCCCCCCCACTCGCCGTGCACGGGTTCGGCCCTTTAACTTTTGCTGAAAAATTTTTTTTGAGATGTTGGAAAATTCGAAGGGTTTGAGATTGTCCGTAGTGGTTCCCCCCCCCCCCCCCCCCACTCGCCGCTTACAGGTTCGAACTTGGACTTTTGCTGTACATTTTTTTGAGATGGTGGAAAATTCGGAGGGATTGTTCTAAGATTGTCCGTAGTGGTTCTACCCCCCCCCCCCACTCGCCGCACACAGGTTCGGTCCAAACTTTTGCTGGACAATTTTTTTGAGTTGTTAAAAATTCGAAGGGATTGTCCGTAATGGTTCCCCCCCCTCCTCCACTCGCCGCACACAGGTTCGGACCCTAACTTTTGGTGGAAAATTTTTTTTGATGTTGGAAAATTCGAAGGGATTGTTCTAAGATTGTCTGTGGGGGTTTCTACCCCCCCCCCCCCCCCCCACTCGCCGCACACAGGTTCGGCCCCACTTTTGCTGGAAATTTTTTCTGAGGTGGTGGAATATTCAAAGGGGTTTGTCCCATATAAGATCGTATGTAGTGGTCCAAACCCCCTCCCCACTCGCCGCATCCAGGTTAAACCCGGTTTTTTGCTGGACCATTTTTTTTGAGATGGTGGAATGGAATTTACTCATGAGGCCCAAAATTTGCTCAAGGTGCGCCTTCTCTGACACTGTAGTGTCAGAACTATCTGCTTTTTTTTTTTTTAATTCGATCGCACGATTTGACGTTACCATGGCGATCTTGATCATATTTTTTACTCGGGGAAAGGGAACCGTTCGGGTAGACGCTTTTTAATAGCGACTTCATATATATCGATGTATAGCTCCGACTTTTTATCCATTTTTTTACGTAGATATACACAATGAGAGAGTCACTGTGCTGCTAGCTGTGTTGAAAAATACCAGGCACTTAAAACTTAATGAAAAATTTGTAAAAATATTTTATGTTAAATACGGCAGCACTGTAAAGTCTCGATTGTGATGGCTTGACGGGGTTTGCTATATCGCTTCGCGATGTATAGAGCTTCGATACTTATCATAGTTTCATATGCATAGATTTACAGAATAGTACAATCAACGATGACTTGAAAATCGGTGCTTGATTCAATATCTCGAATATAACCCAGCAAATTTGAGTTAGGTTTCGAAAATTTTAAAAGAAACTGAATGATTGGGGTTTTTATTCATAAGTTAGGCGGTTGTTATACTTTTCTCATTAATAATATATTGTCAAATATTACTGAATACTGAGTTAAGTAAAAAATTTGGGTTTTTCTGTTAAAAATGCCGTTACTTTAAATGTACAAGTGATTCATCCAAAAATACTACTTACTAACGAACCAAAAATATGGTTACAGTTTTTTTCTTTTTTAAGTTGGCGATTTGAGTTGTTTACGTTTCAGTTCGCGTTTTGGCGAGGTTATGATGTTTTTTAAAGGGCTTTTTTTCCCGATTTAAATAAAAAAAAAAGAAGACAAAGTTTTGATAGATCTCTTGAGCCTTGGTAGTAGTTTTTTTGGTTCATTTGATTGTATACCTGTTATTTTTAATCTGTGCAGTAATATTAGTGGGCCAGTGCGACTAATAGATGGTTTTTTTAGTGATGACTTGGTGATGACGGCATCCCGGGGATGAGCGTTCCAAACATAGACTGTCTCTCTTGCTCTCACGTAACCCCCATGTTGTACTGCTATACTCTAATTTTAAAAAAAGTATGTAGAGACATCTTTTGTGAAATATTTTTTGGCAGAAATGAATTCCTCAATTTTTAAAGCGATTTTGCTATTAACATGCCGTAATACGAGACCCTGTGTATACAAATCTGGACCTAGAAAGAGATGGGTTTCACATGGGGATTGGCGGTCACGGGAGTGGGTGGGGAAAATAGTTTGGGAAAGCTATGCGAGTTTTTTCACAACCGATTGCAACCGATGAGTGCATTATTGATGCAATTTTGGGGTAACCGTTGACTTCACACTAAAACTCTATGGTGAACTTGAGATGCCCTTAGATGCTGAAACTGGGTCCGTGGCCCGTTGCGTCGTACGCTAAAACCGGCTGCCAGTAACTGTTCACTGGTTATACAAACTTGAGCTTCGTGAAGTGTCTAAAAAAACTCAAAAAAAAAGGAATTTCATCATGGGGGGGGGGGGACCTTTCAAAAGCGCCAATCCCCAAAAAGATAAGCCAAAAGCGCTAAAACAGCACGAAGGAATTTTTGAAAAAATAGCCCAAAAAAGGCAATTTGCTGCAAAATCAGTAGTCAAAAAGCGCTAAAGAATGCCCTAAAAACTTAGACGAAGTTTGCCTGAATTTTCGAGCCAACCTATTTCAAAAAATTACTGTCGTTAATAAAGGGCTGTTTTAAAAAGGCATAGTTTTCCCCGCAAAGTTTTTTCTTCCATTCATATATAGATTTTTTATATTCACTAAACGCAAGTCTTATTGTCATGTCAGTTCAACGAAAGGTTATCGTAGGTGTGCGATCTCGGTCATGCGTTTGTTTGCTTAACCAGGGCTTCTCATTTTATTGTGAATGAGGTTTCTCACTATCGCTATCTCTTTCTCTCCCTTTCCCCTTTTTTTCTCTGTACAGTTATAAATCGTATAATCCCATGCGCAAAACGGTGCATCCAAATGCGCCGATTCTGGGGGGTTTTGGCGTCTCCCTGAGCGCCAAAAAAAAATTGGCGGGTTTTTGGGTCGGGCCCTCTTGAGAACGATACCCCAAAAAATGTTTAAAATTTTATGTAAAAGGGGGTTTTGGGGGGGGGTTATGCTATTTATGCCCCTCCAAATAATGACTCCTGTTTCTAAACCTTTGGTGTACCTGAGAAAAAAAAACTTCAGTATTTCAGGAATAATAGAGTAGGTTTTTTGATTTCGTTCTTCGGAGCAAAATTAGATGGGGGATTAGCAAACGGAGTTAGGGAGTGGATGATATCGAGTCAAAATCTTAGCTAAAAAAAAAACATAAATCACGCGCAAGACGCGAAACGGAACGCTTGGCCGCGAAGCGGCCACCGGCCACTAGTTTTGTAATATTTTATAAACCGGAAAGACTAACAGCAAATGCAGCTTATATTTCACGTCTTAAAAAAAAATTCCATCTTTTTGTAGTTACGATTTGTTTACTTATGCACGGTGGTTCCGTCTATGTAGTGTATACCGGGGCAAATAGTGTCTAGTGTAGCGCGCGGGCTGTTTTAAATTGAAGTGATTTCCTGAGTTAATGGGTGAATTTTGAACGTTTTTAATGGGCGCATCGTTATTTTCGCCGAATTTACATAAAATGAAGGTTCTATTTTGCTGTAGCAAAAGTGTGCAACAGACCCATTAAAGTGATTCAATGAAAAGTTATAAATAAAGGCACTTCAACGACGATTACCATAGCAACAGCCAATTTTTACAATTTCGGACCAACAGCATCATTCACAGACAGAGACTTAAGGATAGGTTTATCGATTAAGTAAATAACCTGCCCCTCAGAGTTTACTAGAGCATTGGATTTGGGTTTCCGCAATCCACGAGCGCCATTTAATTTCGGCCCGAATTAAAGCGAACTGTTTTACGAGGTTCGGAACTATTCGGGAACACCGAACTCCAAAGACAACAAAACCATTTCTATAGCTAATCAGGCGCGTGTTTGTTCATAGTAGTATCACTAGTATCTCACCGTTGAGTTACTCTTTTCACCCCCCTTTTCACAAAACGGGTACACATTCCAAATGCGCGTACTACATTTGCGTATAATTAATAATACTTTTTAAATTTACTGATGATTCCCCCGGTTAGAAGAGATTACACAGTTCAGTTCAATGTATGGCTGTCAGTAGCGTAGCCAAGGGGGGGTCCGGGGTCTGGACCCCCCCCCCCCTGACACCAAAATATGTCCCAAAAAAATGTCATTTTCTGCATTTTCAGACAAATTTGACAAATTAGTATCTTCGGACCCCCCCCCCCCCCCCCCATGACAATTTTCGGACCCCCGGGCCCCCCCCCCCCCAAAAATTCTTGGCTACGCCACTGATGGCTGTTATGAACTAAAAAACTCGCATCTGTCATCTTTCTCAACTGGTGGAGTAATCGATGACTTTAAAAAACCTTGCGGACATTTTTAAATTTAAAAATTAACGGCGTTTCCGCACCGATTGAGAAAATATTATAATGGAGCTGTTGCAAACTTTTGCTACAGGCTTAAATAGTTGAATTGGGATAAAAACCCCGTAAAAAAAACGATTAGCGCACTAAAAAATCACGAAAACCACTCCTAAACTCTCAAAATGCTTTTAAAAGCGAGACCGTAATGGCGGCCCAGGCCCCGGTTTTCTTATGGCAATTGTATGCTTTTTTTTTCTTCTTGTGTGGTGTTGCGAGAACACCTTTGTAGATGGCGCTGATTGAAGATAGGGAACCCCAATGCAAACCGCGGCCCCGGCCGCCATTACGGTCTTTCGTTTAAAAACATTGTGTGAGTGTAGGAGTGGATTTCGTGATTTTTTAGTGAGCTAATTGTTATTTTTTCAGGGTATTACCCCATTTTCAACTATTAATAACCTGTAGCAAAAGTTTGCAACAGCTCCATTCAGAGTATTTTTGAGCAGTACAGACAGAGTACAGTCACACACTGAACTGGGGCTATGATCGGGGACTTACATAGTTAAATGTATCGATAAAAATGAAAACAAGTGACACGATTGGGTGAGAGATCGATTCAGGGTGGGTCTTTTTTGAAAACCATTGTCCAGTCGCTCGGTAAGTAAAGGTTGCTCCGTAGACCCTTTACATAACGGCGACTGAACAATGGTTTTCAAAAGACTTTCCCCCCCACATCGCACACTGGTCTACGCAAGCCAGCTAGCTAGACAAAAGTCCCCTAATGCAGTTGCGGTGGTGAAAATTGGGAATTGGTTATTTTTCTGGTTTCTCAGCCGTCAGTGCAGTAGAACATGCGATTTTCAGTCCGTTATCCTCCATTTTGACCGTTTTTTGAAAAAAAATTTTGGTTTTCCCTTTTTTTTAAAAATCGAACAAATTTTGAGGGCCCAGAAATTAAGTATGGGCAAATTTTTGGGAACTGTCGTATTTTTTTTCCTTACAGTGCTTGTTTAGTAGAACATTTTGCACCCAAAGTTTTTTAAATTTGGTTCATTTAAAGGGGAGCAACGACTTTTGGAAAAGGGGTGGATATCGAACTTTGAATTTCGATTTTCGAATACGAAAAAAGGTATCGAACTTTGGTTTGTGCCAAAATGCTTAGAATTTTATGTTCTGTCTAAGATGCAAAAAATCATGGGGTCCCTATTTGAAATATTCGATTTAGCCCCCCCCCCCGACCCCGTGACCCCCTTTCCCCCACCCCCCCAAAATGAGGGGGGCACCCAAAATAGCCAAACAGATGAGCCCCCGAATGTAAAAGATTGGCAGAAACCGATTCTCTAAAATAATCAGGAAAAAAAATTTTAGGGGGGTTGTGCGTTACTTTAGCCCACTCCTGTGTAAGATGTCAATATTTGAATGTGGAGGGTTCAGATAGTTGATGGTAGTGTGGGGGGGGGTTTCCCGCTCAATATTTTTCTTGAGTCGGAAGTTTCAAAATCACAGAGAATCTATGTAGTGTAAAAATTTTTCGAGTTCCAAACGGGTTTTTACAGTTTTTTTTCTGTTTTGATGATTGAAGATTGTTTGTCCACGCCAACGGCAAAATCCCCCATTATCCGCTGAGTTCTCCAACCGAAAAAATTCATAACTTGTAAGGACGACAAAAGACGACATTCGCATATTGAAAAACGTGTTCCCCAGAGGTCTTAGGAACATTTCCTTGCCACTCTAAGCGTGGGCACCGTGGGCCAAAAAACGTAGGTGGCCTTAAAGTCTAAAATTCTCGTCAATTTTGAGAAAAATTTGGGTACCGACCTTATACAGTCTCTAAAAACCCCAAAATTATTGACTTAAATGAAATATATATAGATGAATGTATTCCCCTTATCATCAGGAAGGATCAACAAGTTCTAAGTTTGAAAAAAAAATAAAGTAACTAAGTAAAAATCGTACTTTTTGTCTGGGGATTGAAATGGCTAGAAACCAATAGCACCTTAAAGTATACAAACACACCTTGCGCGCGTTGCTTTAAACGCATGTTGCAACCTTACCAAACATGATCGGTGGGAAAAAATTTGAAAAACAGATGCACTAAATATGGGGAATCACACTACGTTGTCAGATTTCCGTTTTTCCCCCCCAAAAAATCGACTTTTGTCTAGCTAGATACCCATTGTAGACCATAGTGCATCGGCCTCCCCCCCAAACGTGTCATTGTATTCAGTTTTATCGATCTGTTTAACTATGAAGTCCCCGATCAGCTCGCTGAACTGTGTAATCTTCTCTCAACCGGTGGAATCATCGGTGAATTTAAGAATGCCATTGATTATACGCGAACGGCAGCTCTGGATGCGAGTGCAGCATCGGTTTCATCCATCGTTGCCGAAAAAACAGTTCGCGTGAGATAATAAAAAGCACAAACCCTTGGTCCTGGTAAAAAAAAACCTCAGAGAACCTCAGAAAAACCCGAGGGCACCCTCAGGATTTCTGAGGGCCTCTGAGGTTTTCTGAGGGGACCCCCAGAATCTTTGAGGGCGCCCACAGAATCGTTGAGGGCGCCCCAGAATCTTTGAGGGGGCCCACAGAATCTTTGAGGGCACCCACAGAGCACTTGAGGGCGACCACAGAGCGCTTGTGGACGACCACAGAGCACCTTGAGGGCGACCACAGAGCGCTTGAGGGCGACCACAGAGCGCTTGTGGGGTACCACAGAGCACCTGAGGGCGACCCCAGAGCGCCTTTAGGGTGAACGCAGAACGCTTGAGGGCGCCCACACAGCATCCCGAATCTTTTTAGGGGCCCTTACAACTTTAGAAATTCTGATCAGAAATCTTTGAGGGGGAGTTTCAATCATTTTGAAGACGACTGGAACCAGTGGCGCCATTTGGGGGGTGGCAGGGGGCAATTGCCCCCCCCCCCCCCAAGGATTTTTAATGTGGCCGAAAAATCTAGTCAAAAATATTTTCTTTGAAGATGCACGGCAAAAAAAAAAGGGCATCCAAATTTTTGGAGGGGCCCCCCCCCCCCCCAAAAGGGAAAAACTGAAATGGCGCCCCTGACCGGAAAACATTTTTACAGGACAACAAATCGCACTCAGACTTTCGAATCTCAAATGTTTTAGAGGTTATTTTCAATATAGTAACTCGTGCTTTCGGCAACATTGTTTTTTTTCCATGTAATATGATTCCATGAAAAACAATCGATTGCTTACCATGTATTCAAATGGAGGTAAAACATTTTTGCCACACATGGCACAAAGCCACCACTGGTTAAGTAATTAATAAAAAAAAAAAATAAATAGAAAAAAAAATAAAAAATAAAAAATAAAAAAAAAAAAATCTATGGGTTTTTTCAATTTTTTTGCTTGAGCATGTTCTTTGGGGCCTATAGGTCAGAAAAAAATCCAAAAAATAATTTTTTCATCGGCTGGATCTATTTTGGCACAAAGAGGGTTAAAAGTCCAAGATGAAACAAATTCCTGATTAAACCAATGCATTGAGCGAAAAATTCTCATATTTATTAGATATACATATTATTATTTTTTTCCCTTTTTAAATCTTTAAAAACATATAGTTTTTAAAAAAATCTAATAAATATTTTTTGAGGTTAATGTTATTGCACTAAAAAAGTAATTCATGTACAAAAGTCCGGGCCCTTACTCATTAGAAGGTTAAAAAAAATTAAATTATCACAACAAACGAAATTTTTCTAAGTCCCATCATAAAAACCTTAGCTGCAAAAAAAATCTAGGCCCTCAAAAAGTCTGGGGCGAAATTTTGAAAATAAGGGCTCCAAGGGCATCCTCAGAAATCTTGAGGGAATGCTCTCAAAGTTTCTGAGGGCGCCCTCAGAGAATCCTGAGGACACCCGCAATATTATTATATTGAGAAATTCTCGCCCATCTGTCATCGCGGGGGAGTGTAGCCTAGTGGTAAAGTGCTGGACCACCAATCGGGAGGTCGTGGGTTCGAACCCCACCACCGGCAAAGTTTCTGTGCAGATTCCAACTTCTACGGTTAAACAAAAAAGGGGTTTAAAATACATAGCCTTCGTGATAGGATCAAGAATTTCTACAGAAAACTCGACTGGGGATTCCTAAATTTTGTTTTTTAGTTATACAGAAATACTTGATGGCCTTCCCTCAGGACCTCAGGACCTCAGAAGTCTGAGGGTAATTGGAACATGAGGTCCTGAGGGCACCCTCAGAAATCTTGAGGGCGACCTCAAGATTTCTGTGGGTGCCCTCAGAAATTCCGAGGGTGCCCACAGAAATTCCTGAGGGTGCCCTCAGAAAAACCTGTGGGGGCCCTCAGGACCTCTTGTTCCAATTACCCTCAGACATCTCTGAGGTCCTGAGGTTTTTTTTTTCCAGGGGTTTTGGATGAGGATTAGGTAAAAAAAAAAAAAAAAAAAAAAAACAAAAAAAAACAAAAACAAAACAAACCCAAAAATAACTTGTTCATCAGAGTGTCATTATTTTTCATTATAAATGTAGATTTTTATTTAACTTCTCAGGTTGTTTTGGGCATAAAAGCATCGGTGAAGGCAGCCCGATTTGTTAGGTGTTTTCGATGCATTCAACTTGCCGATCTCACATTCGTTGATGTGCCTGGGTTCTTGCCAGGTTTGGCACAGGAACATAATGGCATCATCCGTCATGGAGCTAAACTGCTTTATGCTTATGCTGAGGCCACAGTCCCGAAGATTACAGTCTAACAAGAAAGGTAAGTTATCCCTTTTTCTTCCTGTGCCGGAAGGGAAGATCCTCTACGCAGTGGCGGCTCGTGTGATTTGGCAACTATGCAATTTTTTTCCCTTTTAAAATTAGTAAAAGAATCGATTCTCGAGCCGCCTGGAGAAACGATTGTTTTACGTTGGTTTGAATGGGATGCGGACACTGTTGCCAAAAATTTTACGAGCCGCCACTGCCTCTACTCGGCCGGGGCCGCGCCGCGGCGTCACACTGGGCAGAGCAGCCGATGCAACGGCAACACTAACTTACGCTACGGTACGTTCTAGAATTTTATCCGTTTACTGCATTCGTGCATGGTCGAATGCGAAGGTGTTCATCGAACACCCAATAGTTCGATATTTTTCATGGGTTCAAAGGGACCAACTGCAAGGATGCCAAATTGCACAAACTAGAGCCATTTTAAATAAAATACAACTACAAAACTGGGGGACTTTAAGGAAGTTTGAAAATTCTTGTTCTAGAATCCGGTTGGCAGCTTTTTTTTTTTTACTTTATCCCTGTTACGAAGTTAGAAACTGAGAAAGTATTACGTTGGGGCAGACGTCTGTCTTTCTGTCTGTCTATATCCCGGGATAACTTTTGAATCAATGGTCCATTCATTCACATCCACATTTTCCAGAGAAGTTGCTTTTAACATTCCGCAGAGGGGCTTCTTTGTTTTTTCGAGCGTTTAAAGTCTAACAAGGGGAGGTCACGAGGTGGTCACCTCCGATTTTGACCAAATTTTGGGAGAAGACAGTCTAGGGGTAGGGAAAACACCTCCCAAAATATTTCGATCCAATGGGCCTTTGAAATGCCTTAAAAGTCACTTTAAAGTTATAGTGCGACGCACATGTACCGAAGATTCCGGCCTCAACTCTCAACAGACGCTCTGGCCGAACGGTAACGTGCTCGCTCGGCACACTGGAGGGCCCAAGTTCAAATCCCGGCGGATCGCTGGATTTTTTTGTAAGTTTCCGACATTGTTTTTCTATTCTCTCTCCCTCTGTAACAGTAAATTTCTTCAGAAAACATTTCAAGCACTTTTTTTTACGGAAATGGGCAGCATTAGAATAATTTGGTAGAAAAATAATGTTAAAGAGTGAAATCAATAAAGAATTTAAAAATCGGATGGAACATAACGACAAAGAGAGGAAATAAGTTAGATTGTAAAATACAAGAATAGTAACAAACGATAAAACCCTCAAAAAAAAAAACAAAAAACAAAAAAAAAACAAACTCACCCACATCAACATCTATCTCAAGCGGTCCAATCATTTTTTATTTTTTTGCTTTTTTGTTCGTTTTTTCTAGTTTTTCTTTTTATTTTTCGTTCGCTATTATTCTTGTGTTTTACAATCTAACTTATTTCCTCTCTTTGTCGTTATGTTCCATCCGATTTTTTAAAATTTTTTATTGATTTCACTCTTTAACATTATTTTTCTACCAAATTATTCTAATGCTGCCCATTTCCATAAAAAAAAGTGCTTGAAATGTTTTCTGAAGAAATTTACTATTACAGAGGGAGAGAGAATAGAAAAACAATGTCGGAAACTTACAAAAAAAATCCAGCGATCCGCCGGGATTTGAACTTGGGCCCTCCAGTGTGCCGAGCGAGCACGCTACCGTTCGGCCAGAGCGCCTGTTGAAATTTGCTGCCGGAATCTTCGGTACATGTGCGTCGCACTATAACTTTAAAGTGACTTTTAAGCCATTTCAAAGGCCCATTGGATCGAAATATTTTGGGAGGTGTTTTCCCTACCCCTAGACTGCCTTCTCCCAAAATTTGGTCAAAATCGGAGGTGACCACCTCGTGACCCCCCCTTGTAAGCAAATAATGGAGGGTAAAAGTTTTCCATTAAAATCAATAGGAAAAGGGTAAACATACGGACAAATTGGAATGTTTCAAATATAGCTGTTTGAATTATGATTAAAATATGCAAAAACATTCCGCAACCAGCCTACTGGAAAATTAACCCGTTAGGGGGGGGGGGGTTTGGGGGTCTCCCCTAGAATATTATAGGGGGGTCTGGGGTGTAACGATTATTTTTGGTGAACAAAAATCTCCGTTTTAAGTTATCCTAGTTGTAAATAACGCATCTTAATCTGTAGTTTTAGATTTCTTTTGTTCATTTATTCCTCCCCCCCTTTTTGAAAATACGATTTATTTAATTAATATGGAATCGCACCTGTAGCCATAGTTCGTAAGTTTAGACCGATTAGCAGTTTTATTCCGTCTGTTTATTTTGTTAAATGAGAAAGAGAAGTAAATTGAGTTGAGTGTGTGTGCGAGGAGCGCACGGAGTCGGCGCTGCGCTGGCCAGGCCGACTTTCTGCTTCCTCCTTGGCGCGCAAGCTCAGCGACGCATGGAGGTTCTCTCTTTTCCCGTTAGATCGCTCCACCGTCTATTCTTATTTATTGCTCCCGAAAGTTCCCCATTTTGAATATTATTGTAATTTAAATATTTGTTATAGTTTTTGATTATGCTCACCATCTGGGAGAATTTAGCCCCTTTTTAGTGATGTAGGTTTCGTCTCTTTTTATTGTATATAGCTATTGTTTTTTCATTGTTGAAAACTGAAATCTCGTTGTTTTTAACATTTTCCGTTTTTATGCCCCTTTGCCGTGTACATTTTAAAGTGCGTTTTGACTAATAGTTTGATTGTATATACTTCGACATCCTTTGGAACCTTTTTTTTTTTTGTCTTCAATGGAAGACTGGCGCCCGAATCCAGGAATCACCACTGTAGTTACCCGGCACATTTTCTATTCGGTGGGAAGTTCTTATTGTTAGTTACGTAGTTGCGTATTTTCCCCCGTTAGAAATTAATTTGGCGCCCGAAGAACTGGGACTTGTTAGAAATTTGTTACTTTTGTTTGCATTGTTATTAAGATCATTGGATGCATTTTTGAAGCCTTTGATGTGGTTAATCGATTTTTTGAGATATGTTAAACTTTGTTTTGAGTAATTTTGAAATGTTAACATCTGTTATTTGGATGTTCTGGAAACCCATTTTGTTTTGGGATTTTTCGTGGATCTTTGTACCTTGTTTTGTACGTTTGATTGCGAATTTCGCTATGAAACAATAAAGTACGTGTCAAATTTGGACTAAATGGATGGACTATTGGAATTTGGAGACGACTGGCTCTATCGTTAAATCGCGACGAATGCAATTATTGGAGAATGCTTTTTGCACCTTCGACCTTGAATGCAGCAGTTCTCTGAATTGATGATTTTGATTTCGACCACTACGTCCATCGTTTTATTTTCAGCTATGTTTATTTACAGCAGGCGCAGGGAACGCTAGGGTTTGTCGTTCCTACCTCAAGAAGAGCCTGATTTGTCAAATATTCGTCGCGAAATTTGTTCCTGGACGTCGCTCTCGAACCTTTACTCCATGTTGCATCGTTAAGACCATGGACAGCAGTTTTGGATTTGTCAACGGGCGTGCCCATGGATGTTCTTGTTGGAGCGTCTTGCCCAAACCTTTACTCCGTGTTGCATCGTTAGGACCATGGATTGATCGTTATTTGGATTCCATGTTGCATCGTTAAGACCATGGATTGATCGTTATTTGGATTGTTGTTTTTGGAACACGAGCTTCTTCGGACTGACCGAAATCATCTCTTACGAGAAGTCAAATTAATGATGTTGCCACCTTGTCTCTCGCCAAAGACCGCCTATTGAAACGCGAGTATTTTTTCATTTTCGAGTTTCCATGTTTAAATGACCTCACAAACTTTATCGTTTTTTTCTCTCTCTCTTTTGTGCCTAAAGCGAATTTTTGCAGCTTTTAATCATATTCGATTGACGTGAATTTCTTTACTAAGTGGAAAACATTTGTTCGCGAATTAACACTGAAATTTCCAATTTTGCTAAGTGCGTATTTGAGTCATGCAGCTAAGAGCTGGTTAATGCATTTTCGTTTCGTTTTTTTTTTTCTTTAGGCTGCCTGTAGCTCATTTATTTTATCGACTGTATTCTAATGTACCTTCGAGGATTGTAAGTTTCTGTTTAAAACTGATTTGTCTTGAAATGCATTAGGTTTGCTTTACTTTTTTGAACTGTCGATCAATTCTTCTGTATTGTTTCCATCTCATTGTTTCAATTGCGATTTTTCAGATCAGAAAATATTCTTTTACTACTTAACACTAGAACGCCCGGACTTATGCTCCTACCTAAAACGCCCAGCGTCCCAAAATTGGGACAGTGCTGTAAAGTGCAGAATGATATTTTATATGATATCGATCAAAGTGTTATTTGGACTTATAAACTTTGTGAGACTAATTGTACGAAATGTCTACTTCGTTTTAAGCATTTTTGTTGCCTATTCAGGCAAATGAAGGGGCATTAGTTTACTTTTTTGCTATAATTTTGCTCTTTCGATCCCTAATAAAAGTATACGTAAAACATGAAACCGTGCACTTATATCTATGGCCCTTCTGTATGTATGTTATGATAAATATCCCCCCCTTCACCCATCCCCTCCCCCTCATTTCAGCTTCCCCTTTCACGATATCTTATCGCAAAAAATGCATTAAGATCATCTCACGGTAATTTTACACACAACCCAAAATGACACAAATGGGGCTCTTGCAAACTTTTGCTGTGAGCAAATGAATAGTCCGTTCTGATGTATAAACCAGCAGAAATCACAAAAATCACACCCAGATGGTCTAAAATTCAGTAATAAACTCACATAACTGCTATAACGGCAAGTTCGTAATGGCGCGGCGGCTCAACGCAGATATCATGGCAGATTCCTGTCTAATTAGTCACTTTCTCTATGGAAACACAGAGATATGTCCCAATTTAGATGGGGATCTCCCATGATACCTGTGTCCTGGGTCTCTCCGCCATTAAGCCCGATTCTGAGAGTGGAGTTTGCGATTTTTAGTGTACACATCGTCATTTTTACAGGTTTATGTGCAAGAATCAACTCTTCAATTCCGTATAGCAAAAGTTTGCAATAGTCCCATTTGTCCTCTAAGGTTCACTTTCCATTCTCAACCTTTCTATTTATAATGAAAAATAATTCTCGCAATTGCGAGGGAGAATTAGAGGAGAGGGAAACAAGATGGGGGAAAATACAAAGCTGACCTTCTTGCGATTGTTTTCTGTTTTTTTTTTATTTTTTTTTTTCGTTTGTTTTTTATTCGCTTTGTTTTCACAAGATTTTGGTCTACCAGTGTTAGAAACAATGAAAATTGCTTGCAAACTTTTGCTGTGAGCAAATTAATAGTCTATTATGATGTAAAAAGCAGCAAAAATCACGGAAACCATATTGAAAAAGTATAAAATTTAGTAATAATTTCACAGAACTGCGATAAAGGCAAGTTTGTAATGGCGGCTCAACGCAGGTATCGTGGGAGATTCCTGTCTATAATGTCACTTTCTCTGCGGAAACACAGAGATGTATTTCAGTTTAGATATAGGACTCTCCCATGATACCTGCGTCGCTCCGCCATTCAGCCCGATTCTGAGAGTGAATTTCGTGATTTTTTAGTGTACTCATCATCATTTTTACAGGTTTTTATGCAAGAATCAACTCTTCAATCTCCTATAGCAAAAGTTTGCAAGAGCCCCATTATGCCTAAGAAAAAATAAAAAAAAAGGGAAATGAGCAGATTTTTTTCTAACAAAAATAGGAGGAATTGAAGGCGCCGGAACTAATGAGGGTAACTGGGAAATTTTCTTCGGGGCGGTACTCTCAAAGAAGTTCATATTATATCATTCCTGGTTTCAAAACCCCTCACATCTCAGAGGCACGTAATAGTGCCAGAAAAAAAATTTTTGGCTCAAGGGAGCAAGGTATCTACATAAAATTAGCTAAGAGAACAGTGGCTCGTTCCTGATCGGGTGGAGAGGAATCGACTCCACTCGCATGCGACTCCCGGCACTGTTCTCTGATGAAAGTTACTGATTCTGATGAGGGGAGAAGGGGAAAGTGCGCTATTTTGAGGGGGGGGGGAGGGGGAAAGGTGATCGGGAGGGGGGCCCTCCCTTGATGTTCAAAAACTGTTTGTTTAGCCATTTATGTTATTGAGACATTTACAAGAATTTTAATCCTTTTCACTGGCTTGAAACCGCAAAGACAACAGTTTGTCCCAAAAATGGGACGTGGGCGTTAAAGGTAGAACCGTTTTTTTCTCTTGAAGGAAGGGCGGCTTTGATGAAACTTGGTGGTCAGGGGGTACTCCTAAAATGATGAAAAGTCATAAAATTTCAGGGTCCTACGTCAAGCTGGAGGCTCGTGAGACAATTTTTAATTTTGATCCGTCCCAAAAAGGGGACGTTGGGCGTTCTAGTGTTAAACTTTTTGTACTGTAGATTAATTCTAAAATTGTATTCATCACTTTTCCCCCCTTTTTCCGAAGGAGGGGGATTTGAAACGAAGATTTTGGTGAACAAAAATCTCCGTTTTAAGTTATCCTAGTTGTAAAAAAAGCATCTTAATCTGTAGTTTTAGATTTCTTTGTTCATTTATTCCCCCCCCCCTTTTTGAAAATACGATTTTTTTAAATTAATATGGAATCGCACCTGTAGCCATAGTTCGTAAGTTTAGACCGATTAGCAGTTTTTTTCCCGTCTTTTTATTTTGTTAAATGAGAAAGAAAAGGGTAAATTGATTTGGGTGTGTGTGCGAGGGCCCCGGGGGCGCTGGCCAGGCCGACTTTCTGCTTCCTCCTTGGCGCGCAAGCTCAGCGACGCATGGAGGTTCTCTCTTTTCCCGTTAGATCGCCCCACCGTCTATTCTTATTTATTGCTCCCGAAAGTTCCCCATTTTAAAATATTATTGTAATTTAAATATTTGTTATATTTTTTGATTATGCTCACATCTGGGAGAATTTACCCCCTTTTTAGTGATGTAGGTTTCGTCTCTTTTATTGTATATAGCTATTGTTTTTTCATTTTTGGAAAATGAAATCTCGTTGTTTTTAACATTTTCCGTTTTTATGCCCCTTTACCGTGTACTTTTTAATGTTGCGTTTTGACTAATGGGTTTGATTGTATATTTTACAGGACAAACCCGATTTTAGGCCAAACTATTTTAGCCTGGGCCCGAACTGTTTTTTTGAAGGAGATTTAGTTTGGCCTGGAGAATTTTAGGCCAAACTAGTTTGCCCTAGGCCCAACAGGTTTGGCCTGGAGAATTTCAGGCCGAACTAGTTTGTCCTGCACATCATCAGTTTAGCCTGAACTTTTTTAGGCCAAACTAGTTTGGCCTGCACATAATCAGTTTAGCCTAAACATTTTCAGGCCAAACTGGTTGGGTCTAGGACAAACTGTTCAGCTTCAAAATCGTTGGGCTGGACCAATCGGATTATATTTGATGCTGCAGATGAATAAATTAAGGAATGATTTAACTGGTTACGGGGGGGGAAACTGTAATTGAGAAAAATTTTTAAAAATTTAAATTTAAAAAATAAAATAAAATAAAAAAGAAAAAAAAAAAAAAAAAAAAAAAAAAAAAACCAAGTACACATGATTCGAAGGTTTGAGTTCGATTCCGATTCCAACGCCGAGTTTCTGTCTTATTAATGTTTTCCTTTAATCCCAAAATACACCGAGAGAAAAATTCTTTAAAAACAAGGAAAACACTTTTTACTTGAGACAGTTTCCCTTGCGGGGAAATAAAGTTCTGATTGCATGAAGGACGCAATCACTGTCAAAACAAGGAATATTTTTCCTGTAGCAGCAGGGCGCTTTCCTTGGGGTTAAAGTAATTTCCCCCTTTGTCAAATTTCACTGTGCAGTTTCTTTTACACAAACGAAATACACCCGGGGTTAAAAAAAAAAATTTTCTCATTGTCAATGTAAAAACATGCGAACTTTATGCGAAATACTTTGTCTAGTCCCAACTAGTTTTTCCTGCGCTGTCACGTCCGCTGAACTAGTTTGTCCTGCACTAATCAGTTTGGGGGAACATTTTTAGGCCGAACTAGTTCGGCCTGCACGTTATCAGTTTGGCCTGGAGAATTTTAGGCCCAAAATAGTTTGTCCTAGGCCCAACAGGTTTGGCCTGGAGGATTTCAGGCCAAACTAGTTTGTCCTAGGTAAAACTAGTTTTGCCTGTTCCGTTTAGGCTTAACTGGTTTGGCCTAGGCTAAACTAGTTCGGCCTGAAATCGGGTTTGTCCTGTAACATATATACTTCGACATCCTTTGGAACCTTTTTTTTTTTGTCTTCAATGGAAGACTGGCGCCCGAATCCAGGAATCACCACTGTAGTTACCCGGCACATTTTCTATTCGGTGGGAAGTTCTTATTGAACGTTACGTAGTTGCGTATTTTCCCCCGTTAGAAATTTGCCGGGAAATTTGCGTTTTGGAATCTACAGTTTTCGTCTGCTTGTTTGTATGTTTCGTCAGCAAGGCGGTTCATCTAGAATTAGTTTCCAATCTGACGACAATTTCATTCATAGCTGCGTTTCAAAGATTTATCTCCCGTCGAGGTATTCCCACTCACGTACACTCCGATAATTCAAAAACATTTGTTGGAGCAAAATATATTTGCCGGGGATTTGTGCCGGGTAACTGCAGCAGCGATCCCAGTTCGGGCGCCAAATTTCTAACGGGGGAAAATACGCAACTACGTAAATAACAATAAGAACTTCCCAAACCCAATAGAAAATTTTGGGGTAACTACAGTGGTGATTTCCCGGATTCGGGCGCCAGTTTCCATTGAAGACAAAAAAAAAAAGGTTCCAAAGGATGTCGAAGTATATACAATCAAACTATTAGTCAAAACGCACTTTAAAATGTACACGGCAAAGGGGCATAAAAACGGAAAATGTTAAAAACAACGAGATTTCAGTTTTCAACAATGAAAAAAAAAAAAATAGTTATACAATAAAAAGAGACGAAACCTAATCACTAAAAAGGGGCTAAATTTTTCCCCGATGGTGAGCTAATCAAAAACTATAACAAATATTTAAATTACAATAATATTCAAAATGGGGAACTTTTGGGGGGCAATAAATAAGAATAGACCCGGGGGAGCGATCTAACGGGAAAAGAGAGAACCCCCATGCGTCGCTGAGCTTGCGCGCCAAAGGAGGAAGCAGAAAGTCGGCCTGGCCAGCGCCGACTCCCTGCGCTCCTCGCACACACAACCCAAATCAAATTTTCTTCTCTTTTTCATTTAACAAAAAAAAAGACGGAAAAAAAATGCTAATCGGTCTAAACTTTCGAACTATGGCTACAGGTGCGATTTCCCTATTAATTAAATAAATCGTATTTTCAAAAAAGGGGGGGGGGAAAAAAAAGAACAAAAGAAATCTAAAACTACAGATTAAGATGCGTTATTTACAACTAGGTTTAAATTAAAACGGAGATTTTTGTTTACCAAAAATCTTCGTTACATGGGGGTCTCCCCCAGAATACTAAAAAAGGGGGGCTAGAGGTTTTTCCAGATTAAGTTTGATAGACAAAATAAGGATTAAAATGGGAAAATAGGCCAACAATAAATAAAAATTTCCGAGACGTTTTGGTGCAGTCACAGCACCATTATCAATCGAAAAAATAAAAATAAAATAAAAACAAAATACTCAGAACGAGGAGCCCTCTCCACAAAGTTGAAAGAGGGTTTTATTTTTATTTTTCCGATTGTTAATGGTGCTGTAACTGCACCGAAACGTCTCGGAAATTTTTATTTATTGTTGGCCTAGTTCCCATTTTAATCCTTGTTTTTCTGTGATTTTTTTTGGCTATTTAGTTTGTAATTGTTTTAATATTAAGGGGAGAAGCAGGTCTGAAATGGAAAAAAAATGTTTTTTTTTTTTTTTTTTTTTTTTTTTTTTTTTTTTTTATTTTAAAGAGGACGTTCTCAGCTTTGAAATGAAAATTACATTGTACAGTTTAGAAAGAAAATCAATTTTTCATGAATTTATGAAGTGGAGGAGTCCTTATCAGATAAGCTAATTTTTCTTTTTCTTTTTGCGATACTGAAAAATGTGGTTGTTTTACCTTTCGGTGCATTTTCCTCAAGAACTAATAATGCTATTTTCATAATTTTTTTTAAAAATTTTCCTCAGAAGAAGCTCTATAAGCAGGACTAGGATATATTGAGTATCTCTTTTACTTTTCTTTCTATAGACATTCAAAGCTCAAAAAAAATGTGAAAAAATCAACCAAACTTTCAACTTTGAAAAAAAAAGTTTTCAATGAATTTTAAAAATCCTAGTCCTGCTTATAGCCAACACTCATACACAACTTCATGCAAAATTGCAGCCTTGTAGGTCAAATAGTTTCTGAGAAAAATGCACCAGAAGGGAAGCATGTTTAACATGGTTTAACATATGACCTCCTTCTCCCCTTAAGTTTGATGTGAGAAAGTGTTCGTTGGGTATTCCCTATTTATTCATTATTTATTCATTATTTATTTCAGGCTTACGGTGGAGCTTACGACGTGATGGCATCCAAACATCTCAGAGGAGATGCAAACTACGCGTGGCCGACTGCAGAGATCGCTGTCATGGGAGCTAAAGGCGCAGTAGCAATATTATTCAAGGGTCATCCGGATGTTGCTACGCAAGAGAAACAATACAGCGACAAATTTAGCAGCCCAATTCCAGCTGCTATCAGAGGTAAGCACACAAATGCATATACAATGTCACTGGTTGAGTTACGACGGCAGTCGGACTCTGCCCAACTTTTGTTAATTTCGATTGAATAGTTAAGGGGTCTGCAGTACACTTCGGCTAGAGAGTTTTAAAGTATCATGTCATATGTTAAAAGTCGTGAAAATGACATTGGTAGCATCAGGAAACACCGAAATTCAATAATCAACTCACAAATTGCGAAAAATACTAGACACACTCAAGGTTATAGGTTAAATGGTATGCTCGTCTGACTTCGCGCCACGAAGTCAGTAGCGCGCAGTTCAAAATCCAGATCCAAGATGGCCGACAAAAGCAGAAAACATTGTATACTCTTTCCAGAAAACATTGGGCTTCCCTCTCCAGAAAAGCAGAAAATAGCCCGATATTTCCTGGAAAGCGTATACAATGCTTTCTACTGTCGGCCATCTTGGATCTGGATTTTGAGCTGCGCGCTACTGACTTCGTGGCGCGAAGTCAGATGAGCATACCTCTTAATCTATAACCTTGAGACACACTATTCACCCATGCGTCATGTTTCCACCGCGTGCACGATATTTCGTGGGGTTGGCGCGGCACATTCAAATAATCATGGCCGACTGTCATCACGTGTAGATGACTTCATAAACAAATAAACAGTAAACACAGACAGCGTCCGTTATTCACGTCTCAATTCCTCACAGTAAGTAGTGAAAGGTACGGAAGTAGCTATTCGTGTCGAGAAATTATCAAAATGAAACAATAACACATTGGAATTCCAAGTATAAATTCCAACTTCAATCATCATCCTTTGAACTCTTGTGTGGTATTGTTTCATTTTGATAATTATTCGACACGAATATCGGTTTCCGTACCTTTCACAACCTATTGCGTGGAATCGAGAATTTTAACAGTATTTAAACACACACCGCGCCGCCAGAGTTTACTGTTTATTTGTTTATGAAGTCAGCTGTGATGACAGCCGGCCATGATTATTTGAATGTGCCGAGCAAACTCCGCGAACTACGTGCACTTGGTAGAAAGATGCAGGGGTGAATAGTGTCTAAGTGTTTTTCAGAATTTGTGACTTTATTCATGAATTTCGGTGTTTTCTGATGCTGCCATTGTCATTTTTACGGCTTTTTATGTAAGAATTGATACTTTAAAACGCTCTAGCCGAAGTGTGCAACAGACCCATTTTAGATGGAACTCTCCCATTGTCAACTGCTCATTAAACCGCCATGTTGTAATTTTTTTAAAACGCATTTATAAAATTTTGGAATTTTTCTGATGTTCTGAACGTTATCCCTCGGTGATTTTACAAAGAGATCAACAAATAATGACAATAATTTGCAACAGGTGTAAAAATTGTAAAAATGTAAATTCTGGTGTAAAAACCTCGGAAAATAACGATGATAGCACTACAAACTTCCGAAATCCACTCCTTAACTCAATAAACGATTTTATTTGCGCGAGCGTATTGGTGACTGAGGGCAGTAATAATGGGAGATTCCCATCTAAAAAGGCTGTAACTCCATCAATACGTGACCAATAAGAGACGACACGACGTTCATTTGACAACCGGTGTCACGATACCATATTTATCGGATGTAGATCATTACTCTGATATCTAATTACCCTGTGAATCATCCTTGTCAGCATAGACAGAGATTGACGAAATTAAGATAGGAGTCTCCCATTATTACTGCCCTCAGCCACCAATACGCCCGCGGAAATAAAAGCGTTCATTGAGTTTAGGAGAGGCTTTTGGAAGTTTTTAGTGCTACCATCGTTGTTTTTGGAGGTTTTTACACCAGAATCGACTATTGAATCGCTAATAGCAAAAGTGTGCAACAGCCCCATAGTCAGCCTAACCCAACAATAGGCTTGATGCAGGATATTATAGGGCAAGCAGTGTAACTTGGGACATCCCAGGAGAGTTCCTGATTAGTTCTTGTGGTAACTCAATTCACAAAGAGAAGGAGGCAAGAAAGAAATAAAGAAAGAAAGAAAGAAAGAAAGTAGAAGTAGTAAATTTATTTTTATGAGAGAGGTGTTTCAGCTATACTTTAGGTAATTTACCTACACCCCTGCTAGAGGACATACAAGGTTGAAAAATTAAAGGTAAGAAAATTTTTTTCATGAATAGTTTACACAAAGATGAACATTCATTTAAGGAAGTTGATTATGTTTTTTATGCTTTGAGTCTCTGGAAAGTTGAATTTTTTTCGTAGCTTTTTGTGAGTAGGGGATATACATATCATACGAGTATTTTTCTTTGATTCCTTCCAGGATTCATTGATGACATCATTGAGCCCAGGACAACGCGGCGGAGGATAGCCGAGGACTTGCTCCTGTTAACGACAAAAAACTTGACGAATCCTCCGAAAAAGCACGGCAACATTCCGCTTTAATAATAATTTAAATTAAAAAAAAAAAAAAAAAAAATGTGCGCCACTTTGAAATGTTCGACTAAAAATAAGACAGAATTCTAACAAAAAGTTCCCGAAAAGAAATTCAAACAGTTTTCACAATTTTGGGCAAAAAATCTTCTTAAAATACCAGAGTTCTGAAAACTTCCCGCATTTCTTTTCGCGAGAACGTTTCAGTAAAATTAGGGTAATTTTTTGTAGAATATTTTTAATGTGAAGACGGCACCTCCATTTCAACGCTTTAAACGCTTCTCCTGTAATTTTTTTTTTTTAATTTTTTTAAATGAATGTAAGACTTTACTTCTGAATGAAATCGTTGGATAACAGTCCAGAACATTAAAAAGGAACGCAAGGCGGAAAATATACCAGTCATATAGACGGCTCCAGCAATCAGGCAACTGCGCATTCTTCCCATTTGAAGACATGATAAAAAATCGATTCTTGACGGGGCTACAGCCCTGTGACTAATCGATTATTTTTCATGCAATCATACGGGAAGAATACACTGTTGCCAGATTGCTGGATTCATCAATTACAGCAGTAGTGTATCTGGTTCTGGTTCTTTAGAAAATAAAATGTCAGAAGACAATTTTAAACGTCCAAGTGGAGAAGAGTCCATTTCGAAATAACCGATCCAATGATTAAAGAGGAATCACAATTCATAATTCTGTTGAATTTTTTCGTTCTTCGGGTGTCGGAAATATAAGTTTGCAACGCTGCAATTATTGTAAGGTACGGTTAGGGGCAAAAAGAATGTGGGACGATAATCTGTAGGTTTTAGCTTCGGAAGGCCACCTGCGATGCTTAAGTTCATTGAGATCTGTATTCAGTAAATGGGTAGCCTATATGCAACCAGGAGTTGTCTGGCATTCTTATTGTCCCTGATTGTACCTTTCGAGCTTCTTTTTTTTTTTTTTTTTTTTTTTTTTTTGAATAATTTGTAAATTGATTTTTAATAACATTCAATTTTCAAAATCATGATTTCTTGTTTAAAAATCATAAACACAATGAAATAAAACTTTTTTTTCCATAGCATTTTCGTGTTTTTCATTCAGTGTCCACGCGCCTCCAATGGGCACTACTAGCGAATCCAAGTTATTGTCTTTCACCCTCTCTCTCTCTATCTCTCTCGGTCTATTTGAATGCATGTGTTAGCAAAGGATAGGAGAAGGGGGCGAAAATCAAGTGACTGCCCCTAATCTGTCCTTTTCTATCAAACGTGTTCTAATGGGAGATGAGAGAGAAGGGTAGATTCCTGGATCCGTCAGTGGATTTGGGACGCTCTTTGCAAACTAAAGAATGAACAATTGCAAGGTTTGGAAACTAGCAACGTTGCACCTCCATTTATACTCATGCAAAGCCGGCTTTTAGTGTTAAATGTTCTTCGCTTTCCACATTTTCTCTGGACCAGTGGCCGGACTTCCTCATTTTATCTACTGTTCCACTCAAGTTTTTCAGATGGGATGACCTCGGTTTTAGTTTTGCTTTTCTTAGGGTTGCTTACTTTCTTAGCACAATTTTTGCTTGTTGGAACGAGCTTGGGGCAATGGGGCTCGCGTGTGAGCACGCGATACGATGGAAAATATTTTAATGGTGAAGTTTTACCTACAGAAGAAGAAGAGAATAGGTTAGAAAGGTTAGATAGGAATATTGCAAACGCACTACTTTGTCCGATGAAAATTTTTCAGACTCAGACAAGTCATTATGGAACCTTACCTTCGAGAAGGTAGGAAGAACTAATTCGAGGACCAGAGAGAAGTGAAAAACACAAAACCAAAAAAAGACACTTGGAAAATAATTGAAGTGAGAAATCCTCCAATTATTTCCCTAGTTTCAACCAGAAAAATTAAGTGAGCGATCCTTGATTATTCTGTTTGAACCACAACCCTTTCGAATACTCCATCAATAATTGAAATGAGAAATCCTTTAATTATTCGTGGGTTATTTCTTGAAATCAAACCACCAAACTTGTCCTGTGCTTTAAATAAACTTCATTCACTGAGAATTCTACCGGCATTCGAATAAATTCATTGACATGCCAAGCTACAGCCCCATTTCCTAAATTTTTATGTAATCTCAACACCTGCTGGAAGATAATACAGACAAGAGAAAATATTATAGTACAAAAAGAAACTCTGTGCATTCCTTTCTAGTATATTAACCAACAACCAAAACCTAGATTATGATGGCAAAACCTCTGACGGTGGACCCATCACAACAAACAACGAAATGCCTCTTGCAAGTTTTGAACAAAACTTGGAAGATGAAATGTCCAAAATACAACTTGTAAGAATAACCTGTCGATGAAGTGCTCCTTTCAAAACTAACAAACCAAAATGGACACGACGGAGAAACGCAATTATTAGATATTAGTTTCAATTCTGTTAATGAGGAAATTATTGAAAATGCAGATTAAGTTAACTCTCATCGTGATAAGCAACCCCTAAACCGACGACGGCATCTCACTCCGCGTCAGGTGCGTGGTGCGGGAAAGTCCAACGTCTGACTTACGAAAACGTCAAAGAATCGTGCATCCTGAGGAGTGACGATAATTTCGTGCCTTGTCACAAGTTTATATAGGTTTCAAACTTTTTCTTTCTCTCACAAGAAATCTCCCTAATGTTTCTAGTCATTAGTAAATTACCAATTTTGCATATTTTGTCAAATGTGCCTGGAGATTGATTTATCTGTAAGTGTGAAGATGACACCATTTACTCCTAACCATGTGCAGCAGAGGATACTGGCCCTGCTAGGTCTGCATCACTGTGTATAACCTTAATACAAGGGATGTCCCAAAAGTAAGTGTACTGATGCTGTCATTTCAAAAGTATTCTACCTAGAGACTTGATCTTGGTCTTATTTTAAAGATCAAATCAATTTCTATCGATTAAAACCAAGATCAGTTCATTTCATTAAAAATTAAAAAAGTTATGACGGTTTTTGTGATGGGTGAACGCACGCCGCCTATAGGTTTTTGACAATAATTGTTGAATTGTTTTCTTCTCACCTCTTATATATTTCCAATGAACTTTTGAAGAAAAATCTGCTTGTAAAGTGTTGCTAATTGCTTTTTTTGATAGTCAAGACACGATTTATCAGTATTTTGTAGCAGACAACATGACCATTAACAGTGAATACTACTGTGTTGTCTTGGCTGAATTGCGAAAGCACCTTACGCAAAAAAGGTCTCACTTAAAGAATTCATGGATTTTGCATCAGGACAATGCGCGGCTGCATAAATCAAATTTTACCCGTGAATTTTTAGAGAAGAAGGGTATTAAACTGTTGAGACATCCTCCGTACAGTCCAGATCTCGCACCATGCGACTTCTGGCTGTTTCCAACATTGAAAAGGGATATTTGTGGACGAAGATTTGAGACTAAAGCTGAAATCAAGACAGCAGTTCAAAAAACCCTGAAAAAAAATTCCCGAAGAAGAATGCGATAAAACTTTTCTTAGAAAATGGGAGGAAATAATGCACAAATGTCTGGAAAGTGGCGGAAAATACTTTGAAAAGCAACCGGAAATTCAGGTGAAGTTGGAGGATAGCGGAGAAGAAGACTTAAAATTGGTAAGAAATTATTTTTGTCAAAAACCTATAGGCGGCGCGCGTTCATCCGTCACAAAAACCGTCATAACTTTTTTATTTTTTAATGAAATGAACTGATCTTGGTTTTAATCGATAGAAAATGATTTGATCTATAAAATAAAACCAAGATCAAGTCTCTAGGTAGAATAGTTTTGAAATGACAGCATCAGTACACTTACTTTTGGGACACCCTTTGTACATTCTTCTCTTTTAGATCTCTCAATCAGCGTTCTGCCTTTAAGAAAATTTTCGCGATCGAATATCATTCACCATCGTATGATATTCGAACATCATTCGCCATCGTATGATATTCGAACATCATTCGCCATCGTATGATATTCGATGGGTTTGCATTTTCTTTTGATGATATTCGATTGTTTCGTTGGTCTCACCAGAGACCGTTAAATGAGGCTTCTTTCCACAACAAAAACAAAATCAATAAAATTACTATTAAAAAAATTCGAAAAACGCAAATACCAAAATTTTTTGAAAACATATTTAATTCTGTTAAAAAAGCTAGAGGGGCTCCCCCTCCCTCACGTTTAAGATGTTGGGGTTGGGTATAACTCACTTTAGTCAACCCCTATTTGAATTTTTATACGCAAACGCAAAGTTAATTAGTTCCTCGGAATCTATTTTCAATCGCTTCCCTTCCCCCAGCCCTCGTCTAGAGAAACATTCGTGGTCCACCCTGACTAAAGTTATACAGACGCAACAAGACTGTGTGTGACGCGACCCCGACATGAGAGTAAAGTCAAATCACTCAGAAACGAAAGAGAAACGAAAGTAATGTTTTGTCGCAAACATGTGATGCTTTGATCAAGCACACAGCTTTCAACATTCGAAAGCTGCAACGTCGTGCTTTGAGCATCAGCCAAGGGAAAAGAGAATCACGTGTCATCGGATGTGGCCACCTGTTTCTAATGCTTTGATTTCGTCTTCAGATATATTCAACACATCTTTCAGGATTTCATGAGTGTGTTGTCCAAGGAATGGAGGTGGAGAACGAATTTCATTCGGCGAAACGCTATAGCGTACAGGAGGTCCAACTATTTTTAATTTTCCCCCGGTAGTTGAACTCAATTCCTTTACGATGCCAATTGATTTGACATGAGGATCATCAAACACCTGTTTACAACAAAGGAGAAAAAAAAGAAAACACATTTTCAGTCATGAAGGTACTGAATAGATAAACAATAGTTAAACAATGAGCAAGTGAAAATAAAGCAGATTGTTTAGTTTCATACGAGCACTTATTGGATAACTTGAAATCTACTATCGGAAGATAATGGGCTTGTTTTGATGCCATGAACAACATTCTTTCCATGCGTTAGCATACATTTACGAATGCTCCATTTTCTGATCATTGAAACATTTTTAGCTTATTAAACAGGTTTTGCAAATACGAGCTAAAAGCCAAGCGAATCGGTAAAATCGGGAAGTTTTGAAGCAGAGTTCACAGGTAACCTTCAAAAATCATAAAATGGCGAAAGCCACTCTAAAACAGAGTTAAGACTATTCGAACGTCTCAAAACTTCATCGACGTTTTTTTTTCTGCAAGAAAAATAGATTCGTATTTCTCAACATGATTAGTACGACGATTCTTTATTCAGTAAAGAGTTTAAGCATTGTATGAGGTGGGGATTCTTTCATTTACATAATCAACAGGGAATGGCAACATTAAAAAAAAAAAAAAAAAAAAAAAAAAAAAAAAAAAACAAAAACAAAGACAAAAAAACCAAACATGAGCAGAGAATGGAAGTATTTGAAGGACGTGAAAAACATAAACTAATAAACTTTCCTCGGAAATTGTGAAACGTTGGAATGACCTTGGCCGGGTTTGACACGATCTCTTAAATACGTCAGAGGGTGATTTCCAGAGGGAGCTCAAGATTTCAGGAGGGTAAATCTTCGAAGATAATATATTTTAATTGAAACTCTCGAAATCTAAAGAATCTCGATATGAACCTCGCGTCCTTCATAATTGACGAGACGATCTTTAACGCGAGACCATTTTTCAAAACGTGAAAAACATAGCTCGCTCTCAGACAGGAAAGGGATTAGTGCCTCATCGTTTGAACAGTGCTAACTATCTTTCTTCTGTGAGACCGCGTAGTTCTTCACAATTTTTATATTATTTACCCACGTTTTACCCTGGGCCAAAAAAAAAAAAAATAGCTAAATGCTGTTTTGTTTCAAGAATTGTATGCCCTTTAAAACGACGCGACGTTTCAGGCAATTTTCGACACCCCCCCCCTCCCCCGAAAATCCGCAATTATTAGAATTACGGGGGCTTCTTGAAAATGTTGGAATCGGCCCTAGTGGACACCCTATTCAACACTTCTCAGAAAACTTAATACATGCTGAAAGACGAAAATAAGAAGTTGTGACTGTGTGCCACATTTTACAATAAAGTGAAAAAACAAGATGCTTTTTGCCGAAAATCCAAATTTTAAGGCTTCCATGGCCAAATTCTTTGATTCTTTTGTTTTAAAACCACTGAAGCCCCCAAAACGATTTGGCATTTTTCACTTTAAAAATTAACAAGCAGCAAAAAATCAGTTGAAAGTTTTAAATATGTTCTTTTAGCATCTGTCAAGAGTCATGTCAAATTCTCATAAAGTTAGACAAAGGGCTGATTAAAATTTTTCCAAAACGCCCCCATACCTCAAAAATGTGGGGATTTTGAAATAAATTATGAGAACGAAGAATGTTGGATATTGTCCGTATTTTCGGAACCGAACTTAAATTAGTAAATTTTGTGGGCAATACGTCTAGAAAAATTGAAAAATATGTTAAGGACCCCCCCCCCCCAAAAACTTCACATCGGAGACGCTCAGAGGACTCTGAAAACAATTTTATCGGATTCATTGACTCCATACCCAATGTGACTTTTCAGTTTCAGATCATAAATCCCAGTAGTTCTCGAGATGAAAGTGATGAGCGGGAGGTCTGGGACACCCTGCACTGCATATCCCATGACATGCGGATTTTCCGCCAAATAATAGGCTAAAACTAGAGTCCCTGTAAATGAAAGAGTCTCGCCATACGGGGTATAGATTCTGATTGGCTACTGAATTTTAGGCTGTCACGGAGCTCAAGGAAGCGTTCCATGCTGTTCTCCGTAAGATGACCGTTGGAATATCCCTACGAGAGACCGTTCACGCCTCCTCGGTGAACCCAACCAATCAAAGTGGACACCTCCTTTGCTTTCTTCTTCACGTGGCTGGACTCTTTAATATACAGGGACTCTAGCTGAAACAGGAAAGACCACTGAAAACTTCAATGAACAACCACAGAAACTGAATAGCAATGGACCTTTAACGTCAAAACGATCGGTTGACTGTGACTAGAAGGTAGTTAGAACTTGTCTCAATCCTGAAACAACAGAAACTTAGGAGGAAATGTGAAAAGCCGTTGAGTACAAAAATGCGTTCGTACCTGGGAAATAGTGTTCACTGGTGCATGCGGGAAGGGTGCATTTTGAAAAATCTCTAGCCACTCACTGGACGTTTTAGAAAGCATTTGTTTCTTTAGCATTGGAATAAGAGCACTGCGATTTTTTAATCGATCGCTATTCGATGCAAATCGGTTATCCGACGCAATGTGAGGAAGCCGATCAATTCACAAAGACGAGAAAATTGTTTGTCAGAACCTGCACCCAGAGTCAGATGTCCATCTTTAGTTCCAAACACTTCATACGGCACGACATCAACATGGGCAGTTCCCCATCGTTTAGCGTGCAGGCCAGCATTTAAGTAATTCGAACCAATATTGATCAATGAGGCTAATTGAGTTGAGAGAAGATCACATTCTACTTTTTGCCCAGTTCCAGTCTTGTTCCTTAATAAAAGAGCAGCCATTATAGCACCGTGAGCGTATAATCCTGTCATCATGTCAGTAACAGGCACGCCAACTTTGCAAGGCTCCCCATTTTCAGGGCCTGTTATGTGCAGAAGTCCACCTATTGAAGCGGCTATTACATCATAACCTGGTTTGTCGCGATAGGGTCCCTGTGATCCATACCCAGTGATAGAACAGTAGATTATTTTGGGGGCTGATGACTTAATTTGATCATATCCTAGATTATATTTGTCGAGAACGCCGGGTGTAAAGTTTTCTATCAAGACATCACTTTGTTTAGCAAGTTCGTGCAAGATTTTCTGGCCCTCGAGTGTTTTAAAATTTATACAAATGCTTTTTTTATTTCGATTCACTGCGACAAAATAACAATTAAAGTCTGGAGCAGTTGGGACTGGCGATCCCCACTTTCTTGATTCGTCGCCGCTTTTAACTTCTTCGACTTTGATTATTTCTGCGCCCAAATCTCCCAAAATCATGGAACAGTAAGGGCCAGCAATTATCCTCGTTAAATCCAGAACTCTGATGTTTTCGAGGGGGGATAAGCTTTTTTGTTCGCTTTGAAAATATCTGCAGGTAATAGAAAAAATACTTCTGTTGGTGCTCATGCATGTTTTGACGCACTTGAAAGTCCACATTGTAGATCAAAGGGTGTTAAAAATCAACAAACCTGCATAAAAATAAAAATGAAATTACAGGGTGAGTTCAAAATGAATGAGATTTAAAGGGTAGTTATGACGGGCAGAGATAAAAACAAAACAAAAAAAAAACAGACAATTCTGTTTGTATGGGAAAATCGAGCTCAGCGTGAAACCTTACCGGGTGAAAACCTGACTATACACCACGGAAAAAACATGATAGTTCTTCTCTACAGACGACCAACAGAGAGAATGCGTTAAATACAAAGTGGTTCGCGTAACCTAATAACTAGGATTTCTAGACCGGGGCCAAAAGAATGTTCCGGACGGACAAAATTTGGGTTGTAACAAAACGTGGCGGTTATAACCTTACATTTCTTTCACGGAGCATCGACATGTTGGCAGCGCTCCCAACGTTACGTTACTCAGGGCCGGTCCAAGGTAATTATATTTAACAGGTATGCTCGACTCTCTTCCCGCGCCATCTTCAGTGGCACGAAATCAAAAAGAGCAGAATGCAAGATGGCCGACCAAAGAAGAAAACACTGGACAAAACGTGGGGCATGATTTTTCCTCGCTTCGTCGATTTTTTTAACTTGATTATCTTTCTAAGAATTCTTTTATACCGACATAATTGTCCAGAGTTTTCTTCCTTTGTCGGCCATCTTGAATAATGCTTCAGATTTTCGCGGCACTGAAGATGACGCGGGCTGCGAGTCGAGCAGACCTCTTAAATATAAGTACCTTGGGGCCGGTCAAGAATCTATCCGAATTTTCTAATAGTAAGTGCGACGATTCGTTAGTTTACCTCTCTTTAAACCACGTTAAACTTATTTAGAGGTTAAGTTCTGGTTACCGCCGCGCGGTTTCGATGCGGTTCCTTGACCGGTAACTGGTGCTTGTCAAGGTTCTTGCGCAAACGTGAGTCTCAGACTGTCCGTCCGGACAGTTTTGGGGGCCCGGGTGAACACGAAAACACAGTTTTGGGGGCCCAAGAATACACTTTAAAACAAATTTTGAGAACTGTTGCACTTTTTACCTTAAATTGCTTATTCCTTAAAACATTTTCAACTCAATGATTCTGCCTCACTGATTTTCTGAACTTCAAGGGAAGTGGCTAGTGCCGCAAGCCACCCTTGTAGATTCATACTTTACCAATGTATGGACCTATTTAGATGGTTAGCAACACTAGCCACTGCCCCGAAAGCTCAGGAAATAAAAACTAAAGTTAGTTGGTGGCAAAAAAAAAAAAAAAAAAAAAAAAAAAAACCTTGCCACGTAAAGAGGTAATAACGAAGTTTGGAACATGGGTTTTGATGAAACACAATATAGGCTTAAAAACTGATGCTCTAAAAACAAAATCAGTGATAGTCCTGAAAAGTAGAAAAAAGTAGCGGGAAACGGCGGCAGAGTTGTCAGATTTAATCATGGGCGGATACAGGGAATTGTCTTTCTCTCTCTCCTCCCATTTGAAAGCGTGCGTTAGAAAAGGACAGAAGAGGGGGCCAATGTCACGTGATGGCCCCCTCTGCTATCCTTTTCTAACACATTAGTTCAAATGGAGGGAGAGAGAAAGACAATTCCCTGTATCTGCCCATGGATTTAATCGATACTAACTCATTTTATTAGCCCAATTGATATCACGTGACAGCAACATTAAGAGACTGTTAACATTATAAATTTTGGTTATTGATGGTGCTGTCAGATTCAAACGGCAACGGTGTATCGGCACACAAGAAGATCTTCCTCTTTTCGTCACTAACTCCCAGATTACTCGGGAACGCAGCTTCCCGAAATGCAACTTAAAAGTTAAGTGATCTGTTCGGGTGACTGAGAAAGTTTTTTGATAATTTATACGTTCTGCAGTGTTTTAACCTTAAGGTATTTTAAAAAAAAAACTGAGTCCTAACTTACGATTATGCGGTTTCGAATGAATGAAAAAACGTGCACTCGAACAACCTTTCTTTGGTGAAACTTATATAGCTTGAAACTCGAAGCATCTTTCCGGTGGAGTGACGAGTCAGAATTCAAAAGCAACACTGATTACAAGAATGAATGCATCAAAACAATGCGGTGTTTACACCAGTTAAAATTTGATTTAGTGCTTATCAAACAAGCGATATGCACAATATTTTCGATAATGACCAATTCGTTAATGACACAACTCTTATCATTGAGAAAGAGAAAGGGTTTGACAATGAGGCGTATCATTCTTACTCCTACTCACAAGGTGTTTCATAAAAGATCACTCGCTCCCAATTTTTTTTCGTAAGTGCAAAAAAAAAAAAAAAAAAAAAAAAAAAAAAAAAAAAAAAAAAAAAAAAAAAAAAAAGCTACTGTGAATTTTAGAAAAGGAACTGTATTGTTTTACATCGCAGGGCAGATTTTTACGGGGGTATTTTGTGGAGGTGAGAACTGATCAGTTAGCACCCCGAATCAGTGGCAGTTCATGTTATTTGGGAACAACGATTTTCCTCCATTAGGATTTACTTGCAACAATTGATTGTTGATGAAGCGCTATTAAATCAGCGAATCGAGTGTTTTACATGATTTTAAATTGAGTAAAACCATTGCTGCTAAATTGAAAAAAACCACTGCAGCCCCTATAAGAGACTTTTCGATAGGAAACTCTTATCTTAGATATGTTTCGGGCCATTAACATTTGAAGATAGTTAAAAAGCAGCTGTAAAAATGATTCCAAAAATAAGGCAATCAAAGTATTTTCCGGTGGATCTGATTAAATTTGATAGATATACGGCTTCCATGAACACATCAGCTTAAGGCGCCGATGGTGTCATTCAATTGGTTAGTAGCGGACCACGTACGTGTTTTATTGTCGCTGACGGTAAACCTGGAAGGTCTAAACCTAAGGTAACCACATTTTTCGTTGTGCTGGTTGGTATTCCAATTTCACTCGCTGAAAGTAACTTGCTCACAGCGCATTGGATACAGTGTTTCAAGCTTACTATTATATTCAAGCTTATACACACAGGGTGTTTTCTTCGCCCCCCCCCCCCCCGCGGGACTTACAAAACCGATGTTAAAGAAGAGCAACTATATGTCTGTGAATTTAATGTTATTAGTAGAAATAGCAGCCTCCCGGAAACTTACCGAACAAAATTTAATGAAGATACGCAACCGAAAACAGAATATAATGTTCGCATGTGCATCACGGTTTAAAAGTCCACTTGTGTTACTGTGGCATGCAATTCATCGCATAATCATGAATTAACAATTGGAATGTGGAAAACTTTAGGTGGCATGCTGACACGAAAAACATAATTAAAGAGCAGCTAGAAAAATACGTCTCCCCCACAAAAAATCAAAAAAGATTTAAGTAGCTCCCTCCAACGTTGATTCAGTAAATAATTTTCCTTTAAAAAAGAACATTTAACAGCAACAACCCAAATTAGTAAAATGACATTAATTTGATTGCAAAATGTCCAAAAGTCTCCATGTTAATGATGCCATGCAGCTGATGTGTATGCAGCTTCATGAAAATATATATTCAAACGCAAAAAAATTCCTGACCTATACAAAACACAAGGCAAGTCAGTGGAGGTTGGAAATCAGAGACAAATAGAGACGGAGAACTACGTTAAAATACATAGGGAAGGCCGAAGATTTGAGGCACACTGACTTTCGGGGATCAACAAAATAACAAGTAGAACAACAGTCAACACCTCTTAATGTCGCATGGTGTTGAACGGTGACATTCGGCAGACACAGGGAGGATAAGCTGGGATTGCTGAAAAGTGTAGAGGAGGGTGCTCAACCAATACCGCCTCTACACATACCAAGCTGCTTCTTTGAGGTTAGGGTCATCTTGGTATATAGAGCTTATGGAGGGTGCAATGTTGATGAAATTCAAAATCGTGATTTATCCTATCTAAATATGATTTTCAAGGCTTTTAATATTTATGTAAGAACTAAGCCCAAAACTTTCATACTGACGTGCTTTTCATTTTGGTTGAACTTCAAAAAACCAAAAAAATACTCGATAACTCCATAAGCGGGCCATAAGCTTACGTATACCAAGACAAACATAACCTCCCCGATCTCAAAACAGAGCAGCCGGGTATGAGTAGAGGCGGTATTGGCTCAACATTCAACACGACGTTGACTGATGTTTTGTTGAATCCGCGAGAATTCAGCGTGCCTCTGTTGCCAAAGACCTCTGATACTATCTAGACTGGACATAACGCCTGACCATTGAAGCCGATCGGTAGGCAACCACGATTACAGTATGTGCTAAGATTTTCAGAAATACATTGATTTAAATGGGAAAATTACTTTTTTTTAAAAAATTAATTAAAAATACTAAAAAAAATATTTTTTCATAAAAATTGGTACCATTTGAAAGCTCATGATATGAAGATTCCGGTTCGGGCCGGTTTTTATACCGTTTTTTTAATCATAAACATTCTACAGAGGCTCAAAGTTGGGTCAATTTTCCTCGATTCTACGGGGTGATCCACCGTATCGGTACCCCGCCCGCTGAGACAACCTACATAGCTGTACATACTCAATTTTATGTAATCTATGTTATGCTAAAAGTTATAAACATTATTTATCTTAATAATTTATCGCATAAATTTTATTTTTTTGAGCTGTAATCATTCGAAAACGGTGCAAAGAAAACAATTTCATGAAACACCCTGTAGAAAATCGGTACCCAACTTTAAGCCCCTGTAGAATGTTTATCGTTCAAAAATCACAAATAAACCGGCCCGAACCGAACTCTGCATATCACGAGCTATCAAATGGTACCAAATTTTATGAAAAAATATTTTTTTTAGTATTTTTAATTAATTTTTAAAAAAAGTCATTTTCCCATTTACTTCACTGTATTTCTGAAAATCTTAGCACATACTGTAATCGTGGTTGCGGCGTAGCCAGGAGCAACATGAAATTTTGTCCCACTCTTCTGCTTCACTTTCCCCGCCCTAAAATCGGCCTTATGTCCAGTCTTCTAGATAGTATTGGAAGTCTTTGTCTGTTGCAGCCGTTAGTGCTCCGTCTCTATTTGTCTCAGTTGGAAATGAATCAATCAAAAATCTTCTCTCTGATAAGATAGCTTTTGTTTTCAATTCCTAACAGAGAGGCAAAAACAAGAATGATCAGTGGCTGTAAACGAACTCTCATCATAATAAATGCTACCCATCTCACCATAATACGCGACTTTTTTTCTCGTGACTTTAATCATACCTGATGAGTTTGGCTATGGAAATCCAGTCGCTTATTTTCTTTTCTTACAAACAAACAGAGTTGACAACATTTCCGTGACTGCTTTTTTCCGTGTCATCAAAATCAGTACGCCAGAATTGATCATAAAAACATACATTACAGATGATGATCCGGTCTTATATAATTATTGTGAGTCTTTGGGGGAGACCAGGGCAAGTGGTGACATGGGCTTAATGGAGTTGAATTCGATGTTTTAAAATACCTAAAAAAGCTTCCTTCTCGTATCACCTCGGTTAAGGCCAGGTGAGGTGTTGGAGGGAGATGAACTTTAGAAGAATTTTTTTAGACAGCACAAAAAAATATTCTTACACCCTTGCGCAAGTCTAAGAATTATTTTAGATCAATCTGTATTCCCTCCTTCAGAGATATTGGATAACGAATAGTTGGATATTATTGAAGATTTACAGACAATGAAAACAAAGGAGTATTTTAAAATGAATCCATTCTACAATTTAAATGAGTACCTGAAACCATTGAAGTGATGGACAAGTCTTTGAACACCTCTGTATAGTAATTAGTTATTATTTTCTCTACTTACCCTCCTTTCTTTACCCTGTCAGCAAAAGTCATGTCGACAACATGCTCACATCATACATGGAATATGTCATGGGAAAAAATATTCTCAACTGGCGCAGCCACATATTTTGAGCATTTTCGGTGGTTGCATATGCTTACAACATGCCGAGAATATGCTCTCAATATTTTGCTCCATCATAATCCAACATGTGCTGACAATATTTCAAGTAATGTTGCTTTCATATTTCATGCCATGTGCTAGCAACATTATACGAAATATTGCACAAAATATGCCTACAGCATGCCTTAAATATGCTCTTAATATGCTGCTCCATCATCATCCAACATGTGCTGACAATATTTCCAGCAATGTTGCTTTCATATTTCATGACATATGCCAGATATATTAGACGCGAAATATTGCACAAAATATGCCCACCACATGCCTTATATATATTCTCAATATGATGCTCCATTATAACTTAACACGTGCTGATAATATTTCCAGTAATGTTGCTTTCATATTGCATGACATATGCCAGGTATACTATACAAGATATTGCACACAATACGCCCATAATATGTGTAAACTAGGCTCTCATGACAATATATATTTACAGTAACGTTGCCATCGCAAGTCTTGGCATTGTACGACATATTATGGAAAACATGCTTCGGATGTGTCTGCCATACAGTATTTGTGAGACATTTCCTAAGTCCGAAAAAATATTTTGATCTTGAAAATTTTGCAAACTCTTGCACATTTTAAGTCTGAGAGATTTTTCATGTGTGTAGAAAAAGTTGCTAGAGTCAGCGGTAAAATATTTTTTCAAAAATGTTTGATTTTTTCTTCACCAGAAACTATCCAAATATAAACAAGGAAATTGTCATTTTAAGCACCATCGTCAACGATAAGCCATTCCTAATCCTCAAAATCGACATCCAAATTCCTGTGCGCGTCAAGAAAATAGCATCACCAGCATCAAGCCAAAGTTGTGGGACTCCATAGCAATGGCTCGATTTCCCCATATTTGGGGAATAACTGTATAATATGGCTCGAGCCATTACTTATGCCCCAAACATTTGATTTGACGCAAAATACATTTAATAGTTTTTCACTTTCAAACATGTATAATATGTAACACATCAATCGGAAGGTATTGGTCTTTTCTTTGGACCTATTAAGATTTTTGAGAAATTCAGGGTTGCTGTTTGGCGTGATTTTTATGAAATTCCTACATTCAACGGTGAATCCACCGGTGACTGAAAAGATTATAGATCAGAGTATTTTCTTGCGATATAGGCATACTGCTTAACTGAACTGTGTAATTTTTGTAGCCATCGGTGGATTCACCGTTGAATTTAGGAATTTCATGAAAATCACGCCAAACGGTAACCGTGGAGAAATCCTCAACAAGGTGCGGTCACAAGAATAACCTATTCAAAAATTTTCCAAAAAGCTCCGCACGACTCACAAATTTTGCAGTTTCCTAAAAAAATTTATAGGAGCAAAAATGTCGGCAATAGCTTTATTTTTCAAGGGTATGAAATTTTTTTCACAGCTTCATAGGGGACTTTTTTGAGAAAACTTGAATAACGTGGTATATTCGAATCCTTCCGCTTATGAATTTAAACAAAGTTTTTACTATTTTTCACTGTTTTCTTCTGAGTTTAATTGTAAAATTTTGGAGGTCTGCGTGACCCAGACCTAGACTTTCCCATTTAGAGAAAAAATTGAGGTTTTTCTTATTTCTTTGGTGGTATAGTCGGACCACCTATACGGAAGAGGTATTTAGGAACTGATGATTCTCTTCTGAAGATACTCTTGATTTAGAGAATATCTTTTGTTGAATCAGTTCCAAACAGTTCCAAACAATCGCAGGAACGACCCTATATATATTCACCTCTACTTATTGCAAGAGTTACGATCAAGTAAGAATTTATCATTTAAATTGACGATTAAGGAGCTAAAAGCAATTGCAAAGTAAGTTAGGCTTAGGGTCACCATAATCGATCCAGGCAATCACTCTGGCCAATCAACCTCATTCTTTTAGAACTATTTTCAACCATGAATCACATCTTGGTAATTCAAATTTTTCTTTGCCTGTCCTGTCCGTACTCGAAATAAAAGCCTGTGATTCCAGCATCGCCTGCCCCCATTTCACTTTTTTCATCAGCTTGTACTGCAAGTTCTCCTTCACATTGCCTTTTCATTACTTTTTCATTATTTCAACGCCACGCCACCTCAGCCTCATTTCCATTCCTTTCCCTCAGCTACCAGATTGACCTCTCAAAGGGCCCTAAAACTAGTCAACCGCACAGGCATGCGGAGTTTTCTCCTGGCATCATTTTGTGATGCATTCTGACTAAACTTATCTTCACCCAGACAAAAATTGAAACATTGGCACCATTGCATACGAGAGGTTATGACAGATGATTGAGGACCAAAGATAAGCGATATAAATTGAGAAAATATTGATGGTATGGGGGCAGTTAGAAGTTTATTTGAATAAAACTGATGTGAAAAGCAAAGTTAAAGTTAGAGCAAGTTAACAGTCAACAGAAAACTATATCAATTTGCATGCCTTTTTACCACCACCATCAGCTAAATTATGAACTAAAGACTTTGCGTAGTTACTGGCAAGGGCACTGGAAAGCGTTCGGAAACATAAAGAGAGAACCCATAATTTCGGCCCCTGCATCTTATTTTATGTTCTCCTGAAAATTTTGGTCCGTGAACTGTGAAGATACTTATAAGGTCGGTTTTGTCAGAACGCCTCACACACGATGATAGTGATGACCCCCGCAGTCAATCCACCCCCTTTTTCTAGGCCTTTCTTCAGCATTACCGCTAATACTAAGTACACTTAAATGTACCTCATCTGAAAGGAATGCAGATGGACCGATGGAAAGCCCTCAGAGCACTCCTAACAAAGGCACTGGGGTTAAGTCTGTGAAAAGAATAATGGCTGTACAGGTTTGTCACACAAAGCGAAGCATCATAAATTCCTGAAGATAAGGGCAAAATAATGAGCTCTAGCCAGAAAATCACAAAATGAGGAAGCCATACTAAATGGAAAGTGAATATAGTATTAAAATTTCATCTTCTCCAGAGAGGGGGGAAATCTTTCAGAGAGTGTCGATTCCCGAGAGAGATTCCAGTCTCACTTTAAGTAGCAATGTTGTCTAAGTGTCCCTTTAGTTAATATAATAACTGAGCAGTACTATTACAGCGTCTGCAGTCCTTTTAGTTTGGTGATTACCTGCTGTAAGTCAGATGGGTATTTGGTCGGTAATACGAGGAACTTGAGGACCATAACCTAATTGCGTGCAAATGAGGCAGATGGAAAAAGTCTCACACACTGTCTCATTCACTGAGCTTAGGGCAAAATTTCCTTCCAATAATATGGCTTCAACTCTCAACCAGTTTATTAGTTCATTTAAAACTACGTAAATTGGTTGTAATATATCAAAACTCAGTATGGACAATTTACAGGCAGATATACTTACCAATAGCAGAGAGAGAAGTTCACTGAAGCCCGTCAAAGTACTCTCTGAAGTCAAACTTGAGTTCTACTTATGATATTCAAACACCAAGTAGAACAGTGAGAATTTTAGAGAAACTGCGAAGAAGAAGCGAGATCGTTATAGCACTCGCATTGACTGTACACTATAGAGACCTTCCAGTTGAAACATTAGCTCTGTCGAAGAGCAATCTGAAGCATTAGCAGACACGGTGTGGGTGTTATGAGCAGTGTTGCCAGGTATGGACGGGGTAGAATAGTCTACGCTTGGACAGTTTTCGAGTTGGAAACTGTCCACACTGTGGATAGGGATGGGGAATCGGAGGCAGAGGCGTGGACAGTTGTGTAGCTATATTCTCATCAAAATAGTCCACGTGTGGTCGAATCTAGCCACTAATAGCAACACTGGTTATGAGGAAAAATATACTGTCCGCTACAGCACAGACTCAATTAATTCGAGTATTCTGTGATGGCCACAGTGTGGCAGATGTATAAGAAAGATCAGTTTATGATGGGATCATGATACGGAACTGAATCAGACAATTAAATCGGTCAGCAAGAGGGAGGCTTTGCCGCACAAGAACTTGTTGAGAAATCATAATTTTAATACCTGAGACCTGACTACTCATTTGCATCCACTGACTTGAACTGAATAAGGAAATAGGAACACATCAGGAAGAGACGAGACGTGTGTACCTACCGGCGTCGTAGGCGTGGGAGACACACCGCGATTGTAGACAAATTCGATAATTTTAGGCGTTCTCCACCTAGTAATAATTTTTCTCGCTAAAGTTAACCTTGATACAAAAGATCAAAATGAAAACCGCTATATGGAGGCTTCCCAAATAATTATTTTTAATGATTTACGGAAAGGTTGACACGCGGAACCACGGATAAAAGGTGAAAAATTAAACGTAAGCGAAATAACAGCGGTAAACACAAACACTACAAGAAAAGGTAATGTAATCCTGGAGCGCGAAATGGTCCCCACACTCTAGCTGGGATTAGTTAAGCGGGTTGATTTTCCACAGTTTCAAGATTTTGAGACATTTTCTGGAGCTAAAAATAGTTTTTGAGAGGAGTCATCGAGAGTTTTGACGTTTTACGTGGCAATTCAGATGTGTGGAAAATTCGGGAACCCCAGGCAGAGAATACGGAGGAAAATTTCTCCTCGTTTCGGGCTGTAGTTGGCTGCTCTGGACTAGATTTTAAGTTGCGAATTTCGAAAAGACGGCCTCAAGGATTGAGCAAATTTGTCGAATTTTCTTCTAAAAAAAAGGCTCGTAGAGAATCTATCGCCCTCCGGGCCGAGAATTTGCATCTTTGAGAGACGAGGAAACTGGAAATTGCGGTCTCATGACGGTAAAAGACAAATTAAACAAGAAAAAAAAGGAAGTCAAAGAAAGATTTTCCTGTTCAAGATCTTTCATCACCATTATGTTGTTACTACAGTCTGAATCTTGAAAACTGATCACCGACCTACTTTTTAAATGCCGCAGGTAAAAAAGCTCCTTATTCTGGAAATGTAAAAGCTTATCAAAAGCTTCTTCACGTTTTTTTTTACTTATACTATAAATGTGGGCACACAGGCATCAGTAGCTATAGCGTATGTGGTTAGTCTCCAAATTTCCTCCCCCTCTCCGCTCCACCCTTGAGAATTAGTTGTTTAAAGAGGGCTCGAACCCTAGATGATTCAGCCATCAAAGATTGACTTTAAATTTTAAGATAAATTCCTCGGTTTTCACTGCGATTCAAGTTTTTGGATGTGAATGTTGTATAATAATTTTTTAAATGGTCTTACATATATGGGCTGTACTGCAAGTAAGGAGCTCCTTTTTAGGTGCTCTTTTTAGGATAGTTATTGTAGATACTTCAGTACTGATACCATAGTATCGATACCTCGAACTCAAAGTATCGATACCTCGACCTCAAAGTATCGATACCTGGTCCTCAAAGTATCGATACCTCGACCTCAAAGTATTGATACCTCCACCTGAAAGTATATCGATACCTCGACCTGAAAGTAACGATACCTAGCCCTCAAAGTATCGATACCTTGACCTCAAAGTATCGATACCAAGCCAAAATATCGATACCGATCCAAAGTATTGACACCGAACCAAAGTATTGATACCGAGTCGAAGTATCGCGATACCAAGCCGAAGTACTGATACTGACAAGGGGAGGCTCAGAAGTCGCCGCCTCCGATTTGGAAAACAATTGCACGAAAATGTAGCTTAAGTAAAACTATTAGACCCGTGTTTCTCACTTTTTGCCAATGGACCTTCCTAAAGCGTCAGGAATTTTTTGAAAGTTGTCGAAATTCACGTAAATATTCGGAACGCTCTCCGCTCGGGGTTTTACGTGAATTTTGGCAACTTTCATAAAATTCATGACGCTTTAGGAAGGCCCATTGGCAAAAAGTGAGAAACACGGGTCTAATAGTTTTACTTTAGCTACATTTTTGTGCAATTGTTTTCCAAATCGGAGGCGGCGACTTCTGAGCCTCCCCTTGTGAGTTGAAGTATTGATACCAAGTCGAAGTATTGATACTGAGGCGAAGTATAGACACCATAAGTATCAATTCCAAAGTATCGATACTGATGTAGGTATTGGCAGGAATATGGATAACAGCTGTTGTATAGATTGTTTGAGCCAATTTTTATCAATGTCAAACAACCATAAGTCAAATATTAATTATTTCTTGTCTACCCATTTTTCATTAATTCTTATGAAAACTGATATATTACTCTCTCATGACTTCAAAACGAGTCGGAGATGAGCTGTCAAGGAATGAACTTTCGTAAAGTCGATCTTTGCCCTGTCGATGAATATATTGAGCTCCTCCGATCCCAGCATCCTACCTCATTGAGCTACCAAACTTCAATGAAGTTTGACATTCAGCAGGTATTTCTGCAGAATTTTTTAAGGTAAATATGCTGATATGCATTGAGTATTGTAGCAGTAGCATAGGTACCTGTGCTAACATTTTTCAAGTTTCTATCGTTCCAGATACCTCTACTATGTAACTTGTGGGAGCTTGTCAAGCATAACGGAGCTCCGATAAGCTACAAAACTCTGCCGTACTATTCTCTCTAGAATTCTGAAGAAATACCTGCTGAATGCCCAAATTAATGGAAGTTTTGTAGTTTGAGGAGGTCGAAAGCACGGACGTAAACATTGGAAAACCATAACCTCACTTTCACGACTTAGTTCGATGTGTGGCGTAACTAGTTAAAATTTTGAGATATAGCCCTAAATTTTGCTGCTTTACAGCATTTGAGGATACGATGATTCCCCCTCCATAGCTTCCGACGGGTAAAATGTGTCTCTAAATGGCGGAAATTTCCGATCTTACGGGAAGCTTATGGCGTTATCGCGAGGGTTTGGTTCGTTTTTTAAAGTTCAACCAAAATTGGTAAAGTACGTCAGTAATGAAAGTTTATGGCTTAGTTACTTCCCAAAGCAGTATTAAAGTTGAAAATCATGTTTTGAGAGGATAAATCTCGATTTTGCATTTCACCAAAATTTCATTCTCCATAAGCGCACGTATACCAAGACGACCCTAACCTCAAAGAAGCAGCTTGGTATGTTTAGAGACGGTATTGTATTGCTTCGAGACTTCGGCTTCGATTTCTGCAATTTACGCGGGATAACATAGCATCGTGGAACACCAGGAATCTCCCATCCTCACCTGTTGCTTTGGCGTTGCCTCCAAGTTCCACCCAGTTTTTCCTATCTGTTCATATTTTCAAGATTCACACCATTTAGGTGATTTCATTTTCGTTCTAAACCTACGACTTTCATAAGTTATGTGCTTCAAACGTTTGCTAGCTGTTACTTTTGCCGAACTCTGCCGAGTGTCCTGAGTTTTCGGCGTGCTGGAGTGGCCTATTTTTCGGTAGTCGCAGCTACTAGTAGAAGGACACCGAATTTGTTTTAATTTTCGTCTTCGTCAGTCATTTAACAAGAGTAAGTTGACATCTGTTTTACCATTTTAATGTCTTTGACCAATTTACTTTTTTATCGGTTCTATTTGTTGTGGAACTTGATGATGGTGTGCCTACCTTTTCAGCTACCCAGGTCTACTTGAACAGGTCAGTCTGATTCTGATAGCACAGTCGTTGTGATCGAAACGTGAAATCGTGTGCAAATGGGGGTTGTTTTCTGGATGTGACCAGGTCCCACTGCCGTCATATATTTGAGAGACCGAAAGATAAAAGCGGGGTCAGACTGGTCTGTTTAACTTGATTAACTCGGGTAATCAACCACCTTACAGGAATCACATGGTTTCCCGAGTTGGTCACAAAGACTACAGTGCTATTAGACCGACCTGTTTTTATGGACCTTAGAATAGGCTACCCCAAGAACGATTGAACTTGACAATCATACAGTTTTAATTGAAAACGTTGCCACGTCGGCTGCTCACTGCTCCTGACTAGAGGTTGGGGGTTTGAAACTGATGCTTCCACAAAAGCTGTAGAACTGTTACGTCCAATCATTTCTGGGACAAGCTGTAGCTACCTTATTGCTCTTCCTTGTAATATTTATGATCTAAGTAATCAGGTCAGTCCTTCCTGACCGAAAATGCGGGGTTGAGTGTGCCTCCATGCCCAATGCAACTGTGCGTATAGGCTTCAGGCAAGACGATGCTTCCTAAAACCATAGTGGCTTATGGAGAATCATGGTGTATGACTTTCGTTTAAACAGAATTTTCAAACTATACAGTTGAAAGAAAGTCCTTTTGGGAGAATCTACGGCCAGTATCACACCACTTTTTTTTTTGGATTGGTTTTGTTTTGTTTGAATTAAAAACTATAGAGAGCACTCAGTCTAAATGTGAGTGTATTTTATGTTAAGAAATAGTAATAAATATCCCGCCAATTTTATAAAGTGACGTGTCAGATGTGTTTTATTCCCATCCACTGCACTGATTCATCGAGAATTTAGCTAGGATTTCTTAAATTCATCTGGCCTTCGGTCGAATCGAAGCATTTCTGTCAATTTGTATGATGTATCTTGAAGAGGTTATGGTTTGCCATTTGTAAACACAGATGTTAACAAAGAAAGGCTGTTCCGACGAGTTCTCCTGAGGCGGACGAATCGATGGGCAGCTGACAGGCTCCATTGGAATTGGGAGAAACGGTTCGATAGATTCCATTTGCTGGATTGATGGGCATTGAATGGGGGAAAAACAGGTCTATCTGACCTCTCAGGGGCCAAATAGCATATAAGACGGATGGTCCTCAGCCTTGATAGATGTTATGTATGGAAGTGAGTTACGCCGTTACGGCACGTTCTGACTAGATGTAAGTTACCTATGTCCTCAACATCCATCAGTCTTTAGGACCGTTTGTCCTGTACTCATTGGCCCTAGGCCTACAGTGAGATGTCAGTTTACTGTTATCAATGGCAGTTCCATGAAAAACTTAGGTAAAAAATAACTTGGTGATGTGGGGATGGTCTGTAACTGGTGCATGAATGGCCTCTAACTTTTACATGGGCTATTCTTAGAACAGGACCGTTGTGAGTATCGGTTTCTGACAAGTAGCGGTGCCTGCTTCCGAATTGCATCAAAGCGCACTGGTGAGAGGCCGATTAGCAACAAGTCGAGACTCAGCGCTAACCAACTGCTCACCGATGCATGTTGATGCAGTTTGGAAGCAGGCACTGCTACTTGTTAGAACCCGACACTCAAAATGGTCCTGCTCTAATGGTTTGTTACTACTACATTGCCCATGACCTCATTTTTTTATGACTCTCGCTATTTTATTCTGGACTGATGATCCACTCAAGTGAACGGCTACAGTCAATCGAAGCAACTGGTGGAATTTTTCCAAAGATGCTGAAAAGTATGTGGAAATTCTTCTTGAAACCCTTGGAAACAAGTGTTGACCATTCTTCGAATATTTTCATCATCTTCATCAAAAAAATTTGGTTAAATCAACAGCTAGTCTGCATTTCTTCATTAGCCCTCATTCTAGGAAAATTCTCATTTTACTGACGCCCACGTCGTTTGTTGGAAGTGTTAATGTACCTATACGATGTTTAGTGGCATGATAATCTTCCGGACACTCTAGTGAACAAGTTCCAGTCTCATTTCGGGCGTTTTAATCAACTGTAAATGTAAAATAGAAATTTGTACTAAACGACAGCTAGTCAGCATTTCTCCATAAGCTTATTAGAAAATTTTCGCTTTGCCACAGCTCACGTAATATGTTGTAAGTGCAGTAACATGATGTTCAGTGGCCTGATAATCTTCCTAAAACTCTATTGTAGAAGTTAGTATCATATTGGACATTTTGATCAACTGTAAGGGAAAAATTTAGATTTAATGACAGCCAATCACATTTTTCTACAAGCTTCAATGTTAAAAAATTGCCTCTTTGCCGAAGCTGCCATATTGCATACTAGAGGTCTCCGTTTTCAATGAATTGCCACCGGACAGATCAGTTAACTTAGATCTTGGTAACGAGCACATTTCTGAACTAGTCTCATATATGCCTCCCCACAGTTTTGAATTTGGTGTACCAAGTAGGTTTTGTGAGGTATCTACAAATTCGCTTAATAGACGGTCTCTATCATGATAAGAGGGAGCTCAATGTCACGTTGTAGATGTAATCTCTTCAATTATAGCAAATTTAATGAGAAAGTTCAATTTTTGTACCTCTATGTTTGATTATGGTTCAAACTACCAGTCCTTCTCTTCTCAGTGGTGCCCACCTCCCCCTAGCCACTATATGAGCTCCCCCCAGTTTCAAGAATTTTCACCCCCCCCCCGGTCTAGACCTTCCCCCATATGTTGACCCCTCCCTCTCCTTATTTAGACGACATCCTCCCACCCCCCGAGTCATCTCCCCGGTTGCAAGTAGTTTTAGAACTTACGAGTATTAACGTCTATGTTGGCAACGAAAATTTTGCTAACTTCCTTGAAAATTCAGAATCCTCTGGTAGATCATTACACTATTTGAAGGGGCTTGCAGTTTTAGAAATGAATGTAAACTGGGGTTTTGTTATTTGAAATATTTCAACCCTTGAGGATTCATCAGGACAAATAATACAAAAAAAAAAAAAAAAAAAAAAATCTTGGACATGGCAAAGTAAACATGTATGAAAAAATAGTATATATGAAAAAAGCAAAAAAAAAAAGAAGGAACCTCCCCCAGGTTTAGAAGCATTAAAGAGCTGCTCCTCAAAAAAACCCGGTTTGGGCACCACTGGACTGATTTTTTTTGGTAATTGTTTTGTTAAATGTTTGACTGCTTTTCTCGTTTGACAGAGAACCTCATTATGTCTGATGACGAAAAGAAGCGGAAAGGTCGGCCTCCCAAGCCCTTTGCTTTGCTGTCTGACAAGTATTACAAAAAGAGACTGTTAGAAAGCGATTTACAAAAATTTATCGAAGGCAGCTCTTCCTCGATGTCCGTAAACCCTGTGAGTGACCCCGGTCCGTCAAAACCTGATGCTGAGCCTTCAGATTCAGAAGAAGTAGAGGAACCTCTGTTGGAAATGTCCGCAGGAAGTGATTCATTTGTTGATCATACGTTGAATCCATCTGTGTCAATTGTTGAAGATACTCTTTCTGTCCCAACTACAACTCCGCCTGTTTATGATGACCACTTTTTGGCACAGCTAATGGAAGATTTACAGTCGACCTCCATAAATGAGCAAAGTAGGCTTGCTCTCTATCATGATTTACTGGAAGTTGATCCGTGCGATAGCTCAGATGATGAAAGTGATGGGCCACCGACAGACTCAGATGAATTATCCGATGACAGTGATTGCCCTTTCGATTTTACATTGAACCATCCAGAACCAGCTCTTCCTCATCTAAGGTCAAAATTAGCGGATTGGTCAATAGCTAATAATATCACTGATATTGCCACTACTCAGTTGCTTCATATTTTAAAAAAAACACCCCGATCCCTTAGAATGTTATGATTTACCTCTGGATGCCAGGACGCTCCGTAAATCAAAAATACCAGAAAGCATTGCCGGTAAAATTACAGTTGCTCCAGGTCATTATGTTCATATCGGCATTAAAAAACATCTTCTGAAGTTTCTCCAGAACACTTCCAATCCAGTAAGCGAGATATCCGTCCTATTTAATGTTGATGGACTACCTTTATTCAAAAGTTCTTCAAGTCAGTTGTGGCCAATTTTAGGCAAAATCTTGTCCGTCAAATCTCCCCACGACAAGGTCTTCACAGTTGGTCTGTATCACGGTTACGCCAAACCCAAAAGTGTCTCTGAATATTTTAATGAATATACTAAAGAAATCAAAACTTTGGTCAATGAAGTAGTTACGTTCCAAAATAACACTGTAGCTGTGAAAGCAGGTGGTTTCGTTTGCGATTTGCCTGCCAAAAGTATTGTATTATGTATCAAAGGCCACACAGGCTATTCATCTTGCTCAAGATGCACGACAATAGGAGAGTGGACCAATGGGCGAGTCACTTTTCCAGAATTAGATGCTCCGGCTAGAACTCACGAAAGCTTTATCGCTCAAGAAGATCAGGAATTCCATAAGGGCGAATCTCCGTTAGTTACAGTACCAGGGCTCAACATGGTGTCTATGTTTCCACTCGATTACATGCATTTGGTTTGCTTAGGAGTAATGAAAGCTATCATTCTCATATGGTTGTTTGGAAACATACCTTTAAAATTATCGCAACAACAAATATCTTTGGTGTACGGTGAGCTCTTGAGATGCAGAATATTCATCACTGATGACTTTCAAAGGAAATGTCGTGTACTCACCGATGTTAAATATTGGAAGGCTACAGAATTTAGATTATTTTTACTGTATGTTGGGCCGTTGACCTTAAAGAAAGTCCTATCAGCAGACAAATATGTCCCAATAAAAATGTCCCAAATAACATAGAAAGGCTGTTTGCAATAAGAAGGAGAAAGGTAGTTTGACTTTGCTTTAACTTTGCAAAATTTAAGTAACACGAACTTTGAGTAATATGTAGTTCTCACTAGCTTGTAAAAAGTTCATGCAGTCTTTAACGAGTTACGTCAGCTTCAATGACAACTCAGCAAAGAAGGCATAGATGCAATGGATTGATCAAAATGCTCGAGTACTTCCGATATCGGAAAGTAAAGAGTGCCAATAGTGGCAAGCTGAGGGCTGTAACTTGTCAAAACCTATTCGAACAGATTGTTGTTCAATCCCCCATTCTTTTCTATTTTAATTTTTTTTGACATTCACCTCGTGAACTGAAAGTTTCAGAGCCCCATTACCAGTTACAGGTATCACATATTTCAAAATCTGATTTTAAGCCATTCTTTATGATGCTAAAACATATTGTTTGCTTGATTTTAGAATTTGATCTGTTCAAAAAGCTTTTATTGTCCTTCCTTGAATTTAGCTCATTTTGTAGTCACTGACATTTTATTCTCATTCTGAAATTCTCAATTGAAGACTTTTTCGGTGTAAGGGGGTGTAAAACAGTAGGTGTGCTTGTGCTCAAAAAACCTGATTTCAAAAGGTTACTACGCGAGTATGGAGTGTTGGATTGTGTTCTCTCAGTCATCTAAACATCCGACTACACGCTCTAATTGTTAGATCATTAAGGAAACATAGTTTTCCTTATCAGAGTTTCATGCAATAACAATTTAAAATCAGGACTTAAGAGCACGAGCACACCCACTGTTTTATACCCCCTTTTACCGAAGAAGTCTTCAATTGATAGAGCACTAGTAGGCTCAGTAAATTCTGAAGGAAACCTTCAATTGAGCAGTTTATTGTCACCATCTCCTAAACTGAACAAATTTCCACATTTTTCAAAATATTGCCCATGACACCACCAATGATGGAACTAATTTCATTTTTGTTTTATTCCCTCTTATTTTTTGCAGAAAGATAAAAGGCCGCCAACGCTGGACTTCTCCTTCTAATTTGTATTTTAATCAGATTTTAAACCATTTTATGATGCTAAAACACATTGTTTGCTTGGCTTTAGAATTTGATGTGTCCAAAAAGCTTTTTTCATCCTTTAAAACTTATTTTTTTTTCTTTTCGATTTTGAATCTTTAATCTTTTTGCCTCTTTTTTTTTAAGCACAAGATTTGAAATATCTCTAAAATCCTATACAGGCCCTCTTTCTGATCATATGGAGCAACAAAATTAATTGCTTTTTTATTTTAAAGAAATGCTTCTTGTAAATGCGGTTTTTTGTCCCTCCTGATAAATTGGGTTTTTTCAACTGTGCCATTTTTCCAAATGCCCCATTAACATATTTATATGTTTAGGCACTACAACTATAGATCTAGCATAGGTAACTGAAGATTTTTTACTAACAGAATTTAAGATCTCATTTTAATTCTCAAATGAGAAAGAAGTTCTCTTTTTTAAACGTTTATTTTCTATGACTGCGTCTTACCAAATTCTTGCTTGCCTTTGCCTCAGGCAATTTTAAAACCTCTGCAAATAACAATGATAGCACTAAAAACTTTTGAAATCCACTCCTAAGCTCATCAAATGCTTTTCAACAAGCGACAGTAGTTGGGCTCTTCTAATGGAAGATTCCCATCTTAGTTCCGTCACTCTTTCTGTGCGAGGAAGGAAGATTCACATTCTAACTAGTCACCAGAGGAGAAATTAACAGCCGATTAATGGTACTGTGACACCTGTCTTAAAGGAAAGTCATCTTTCATCGGCCATTTCTTGAAGAAGTGACAGTATTTATTTGATGGGAATCTCCCTTAATTAGTGCCCTGCACTGCCGTCACTAGTGCAAAACTGAAAGAATTTTCTGAGTTTAAGAGTGGATTTTGTTAGTTATTAGTGCTACCATGAATATTTTTAGAGGTTTTTACACCTGAATAAACTCTTAAGTTGCTGTTAGCAAATGTTGGCAACAGCTTTATTCTCTTGAATTTGCACCAGGGGGCCGATTACAGAGCGGAGGATCGAGACGTATTTGTTTCGAGTCGATGATCGAAAGCGTTATAACCTTATACGTCTCGATCCTCCGTAATCGGCCCCCAGAGCTCACTGGCTCTTTTTAAAACAAAGATTTTTGGACTAGAGTTTCGACTAGAGTCAAAATCATGGATCTTATCCTTTCCAAGATTGTTGAATATTTGAAAAAAAAAATCATTCTCTTGTTTGATTCTACCACATTTTTGGGATTACTCTTTCCAGTAAGATGCTGTCCTTATGTAGGAAAAACTTTTCCTCAAATTATTTTTTTAAAGATGCTATTGCGTAGCAAAGCATCTTTTTCATTATTTTAAGTTTTTCTCTTGCATTTTTTGTTTTTGTTCAGTTTTGTTTTTGACATTCTAATTTCATTATTTGTCATTCATATGATAGTTTATGTGTCTATCTATCTACAGGGTGTTGAAAAACTGTTCCCGAATATTTCAGGGGCGGATTCTACAGGTCAAAATAAGACCTTTTCTTCCTATAAACATGTGTCCGAAAATGCCCCCCTTTTGAGCTACAGCCCCCCAAAGTTTTTAAAAAGTTACGGTCTTTTTGAAATAGCGACCACTATTATGAACCAAATGTCCTAAAAATTGGTGTCTCACGGTAATTTTACGTGTAGAATTCATTGATGACCTCGAGAAATTCAGAAGTTGAGTCTGACTGTACTTTTCACGCAATTTTGTACCTTTCACGGCACGAATTTTATGTAACGGATTAAAAATTTGAAGAATAATTACCGAAATCAGATGCGAAAAACCCTCAGAAAGATTTTTGGTCCTCTTTGTTTCTCTCGATTAGACGCGTTTTAAGCGAGATAATCGCTGCACAGTGTGGAAAAGTCAACGCTTTTACCATAGCGGCCGGCCCGAAGAAGCAGCGGAGTGGCGGGTTGCATACTAACTGCCGTTTTTCATGGTAAAAGCGCTGACTTTTCCACACTGTGCAGCGATTATCTCCCTTAAAACGCGTCTAATCGAGAGAAACAAAGAGGACCAAAAATCTTTCTGAGGGTTTTTCGCATCTGATTTCGGTAATTATTCTTCAAATTTTTAATCCGTTACATAAAATTCGTGCCGTGAAAGGTACAAAATTGCGTGAAAAGTACAGTCAGACTCAACTTCTGAATTTCTCGAGGTCATCAATGGATTCTACACGTAAAATTACCGTGAGACACCAATTTTTAGGACATTTGGTTCATAATAGTGGTCGCTATTTCAAAAAGACCGTAACTTTTTAAAAACTTTGGGGGGCTGTAGCTCAAAAGGGGGGCATTTTCGGACACATGTTTATAGGAAGAAAAGGTCTTATTTTGACCTGTAGAATCCGCCCCTGAAATATTCGGGAACAGTTTTTCAACACCCTGTATATACATTTCTACATATTTTTTTTTTTTTTTTTTTTCATAAGATATGCCAATACAACTGCCAAATCAGTTTTAGTTGAGCTTTTTTTTTCAAGTTAACATAGTCATCTTTGGGAAGTTATAACTTTCTATTTTTTCACTTACTTAGCAATTAATCTGCCGCTTATTACTTTTTCATTTAAAAATCACGGCATTTCTAAATTGAATTATGTGTTCTAACTTTATGGTGCCACAAGGATCGGATGGCATGATGTCATGAGCGGATACAGGAATTTGTCTGTCTCTCGCTACTCTCATTTGTATGCATGCGTAAGAGAAGGACGGAGATGGGGGCTAAAGTCACGTGATGGCCCACTCTGCTATTCTTTTCTAACACATTCCTTTTCACAGTCGGAGAGAGAGAAAGAAAACTTCCTGTATCTGCACATGCATGATGTATGCTTTTTTTGCCATGCTGGTTGTCTCTTTGCATTTGAAGTGACAAGTTGTAGCAATAATGGGTAAGTGATTGCAATGCAGTGTCAGTGTGAAAACTCTGGTCGAACTTTTTTCTTACTTATTACTGAACTCAATTGATTACTTTCATTTTTCCTTGATTATTATTTGCAAAGTTTTCGTGCGTGATCATTTTTCCAATTATTTTTATCGATAAATTATCTTTAGTTGTGTTTACAAATCGGAGTTCCTTTCTTCCGTTCTTTTTTACCATGTTTTGATGCAAGCAGTGATTAAAGAAGCAGATTTAGTAGTGTATTGTAAGTGTCATTTTAAGCTGGCAAACACCCCCCTCCCCTTTCTCTTACTTCACCACTAATGCTGTTGCAACGGAATTGGGCAACATTGCAATTTTCCCATTATAAACCCATGGAAAATAGCAATTTGAAAAGCTGTACCTTTTTCTTGTGTTTTAATGGGAGTACTGTTAGAATTTGGTAACCTTTGTGACAACACTAACAATAAAATCAGTTAAATTAAGTTAGGTTGGTAGTCAGAGTTTATGTGAAGCTGGGAAATTAGCCCTGCTAGGATTGGCACACTTTTTTCTGTTGTAACTGTCTTGAATAAAATCTAGGCTGTCGGCATGATTGGTGTCTTCCCAATTTGAAAATTCGTTTTATTATTTATTTCCTCAAGTTAAAAGTTTCTCGACAATGCTCAAAGTTTAACAGGTTATGTGCCCCAGGCTTCTGAAAATGTCGAAAGTTTGTAAACGCGGTGTTTAAAGTTTTTTCCGTGTGTTCGCGAAACACGTGTGCCTTGCGCGTGCCGAGATCGTGATACTCGTGATCGTCGTTGAATTTCCATCTCTTCCGACTATTACTTTTCGCGATGGCCGAAAATCAGCAGCCACAGAACATCGTTGTGAACACCACGGCACTACCCGCAGTTGAGAAACTCGAAGGAAAGTCGAATTATGGACAATGGAGCTTTGCAATGAAACAGTACCTGATTTTGGATGGCACCCACCAATTGATTGACGGATCTGTGGAAGTTACCGATGCGAACCGGGACCTAGATGCCAGAACAAAAGCGAAAATTTGTTTAAGTATCAAACCAAATTGTTTTGTCCATGTGAAAGCTGCCACTTCAGCGAAAGATGCATGGGACAGACTTCATTCAGCTTTCGAAGGTTCGAGCATGAGTCAGGCGTTCAACCTTCTCCGTAAACTGTTCAACGCAAAGCAGAGCCACTTTAGTTCCATGGATGGCTACATTAACAGCATGTTAGAAACTCATCAGCAGTTGGAGCAAATGGGTGAGAAAGTAGATGACAAATATCTTTCCTTTGCCCTCCTTAATGGCGTCGATGATAGTTACGAAACTCTTGTGGTTATGTTGCTTCGCAGAGTTGACAATAGAGCTCCTCCATCAGAAGATGTTAAAAATGCCCTTCTGGAAGAAGCATCGCGCAGAAGAATCAAGGATGAAGATGATGAATCTACTTCGGTCTTGCTGTCAAGAGCTCAAAAGAAGATCCCTCCGAAGAAGATCATTTGCTACGACTGTCAAGAAGAAGGACACCGACGCCCTGATTGCCCTCGTCGAAGAAGTGGAGTCGGGAATTCAAGTGCTGGCAAAAATGGACGCAAAAGAGGACCTAAAAATTCTGGACAGAAGTCAAACTCTACCCTGTTAGTTGCTGCTCAACCTGTTGCATCTGTGGTGAGTACAAACGAGAATTTTTGGTTGCTAGATTCAGGCGCGTCTAGTCACATGTCCCCTAAAGATGAGTGGATGAGTGAATTCAACGGTTTCAAAAGTGAAGTTGCTGTAGCAGACAACCACAAAATTATTTCTAAAGGAACTGGTGATGTCGTAGCAAAGTTTCATTGCTCCAACAATAGCGATAAAGAAACGACCAAAACCGTGAAGAATGTCATGCATGTTCCATCGCTCTCAACTAACCTTTTGTTTGTATCTAAAATCACAGATAAAGGATATATCGTGCTTTTTGACAAGAATAGCTGTGGTGTGTATGATCAAGAAGCGATATCTGTCCATGGTGAACCTGATGTTAGTGGTATCCGTAAGGAAGATCTATACGTAGTTGGTTGTGATGGGAAATCTGAAGAACAAGTGAGGGTGGCAACATCCAGTGTGAGTCAACATGCCCTGTGGCACAGACGCTTTGCTCATCTGAACCGAAAAGGGTTAAATCTTCTCAAAAATGGACTGGTGGAAGGTGTTAGCTTTAATCATGTGTCAGAAGACCCTTGTGTTACTTGTGTTGAAGGTAAACAGGCAGCGACTAAATTTCCAAATCGAGGCGGAAAAAGAGCCAAGCATTTACTCGGATTAGTACATATGGATTTAGCGGGACCTATGCAAGTAGATAGTTGGTCAGGTGGTAAATACGCTTTCATTATTGTCGATGATTTCAGTCGTAAGACTTTCTGTTATATATTAAAAAGTAAAAGTGAAACGTATCAAAAGTTCCTTGAATTTAAAGCAATGGCTGAAAATCAAATTGAAATTAACATCAAAAAGGTGCGAAGCGACAATGGTGGCGAATTTATCAGCGATGAGTTTGAAGACTACCTAATCAAGAGCGGAATCATCCACCAGAAAACTGTTCCAGGAACCTCGCAGCAAAACGGAGTCGCGGAACGTGCAATCCGAACTCTGATGGATAAAGTAAGATGCATGCTGTTCGATTCAGGGCTTAGCTTAAAGTTTTGGGCGGAAGCGTTAGCCACAGCAGTTTACATCAAAAATAGGTGCCCAACTGTTGCAGTCCAGAATGCTGTTCCCGAGGAAATATGGTCAGGTGAAAAAGTGGATGTATCCCATATGAAAGTCTTTGGAAGTCGCGCCATGGCACGTGTACCAGCTACAAAACGAAGAAAGCTGGACAAAAAATCTGTTGAGTGCATTTTTGTAGGTTATTCCGAAATAACGAAAGGGTATCGTCTCGTCAGAGCTGATAACCCTCGATCTCTTCTCATTTCAAGAGACGTTGTTGTGACAGAATCAACGCCTGGTAAGGTTGTATCAAGTAAACACGGTGCCAATGATGATGATCGTCTGATTAGTATTGACATGTTTGAGAAAAAGCTTCTTCCGAAAATTGTACCGCGGAACCAGGAATACAATTCCCAGCCTCAGCCTCAATATGATGAAGCACAGCCCCAACTTCAAGATCTAGATGGTGATTTACCTCAGCCTCAATATGATGAAGCGCAACCCCAACTTCAAGATCTAGATGGTGATTTACCTCAGCGTCAATATGATGAAGCACAACCCCAACTTCAAAATCTAGATGGTGATTTGAGTCAATACTTGCCGAGTGATCATGGTGAGCAGTCTACCTCAAACTCAAGTTCCGATCAGGAAGAAAGTGGAAGTGATGAAGACTTTTATAGTCCTGCAATTCAACCGACGCCAGTCGTCACCAGACACAGGTATCCTGAAAGATCTCGTAAAACACTCAGGTATGATGATTTTGACTATGGTAATTTCACTTCTCTAGTTACAACAGATTCTCAATGTTTTGTTTTAATCAGTGACAAAGATCCTCAGACTGTACAAGAAGCTCTGAGTGATAGTGATAAGAAGTTGTAGAGAAAAGCGATGGAAGAAGAGATGAAAGCTCTTCATGAGAATAATACTTGAGAACTAGTTGATCGCCCCTCCGATAAAAACGTCGTAAAATGTAAGTGGGTTTTTAAACGTAAACCAGCTGACTCCGGTGTGCGGTTAAGAGCTCAACTTGTCGCTAAGGGATTTTCTCAGAGATATGGAGAGGATTTTCTCGACACATTTGCTCCAGTCGTTAGACTTTCTTCTATTCGAATTTTATTTGGTCTAGCAGCGCAATGGGATCTTGAGATGGATCATGTCGATATCACAACCGCATTTCTCAATGGTGACCTAAATGAAGTTATATATATGGAGCAGCCTGAAGAATTCATCCAATCTGGCTATGAAACGAAAGTCTGCAAACTCAACAGAGCCATTTACGGACTTAAACAGGCCGCTCGTTCGTGGAATACAAAAATCCACGAAGTTTTGACTAAAAATGATTTTGTAAGGTCTGAACACGATCGTTGCATTTATATTAAAAAGGAAGGCAACAAGCTTATTGTTATAGGTATCCACGTAGATGATTTCTTTATTTTTTCAAATGATAAAGCTCTCACTAATCAGCTAAAATCAGAAATTGCCAAGCATTTCAAGATGAAAGATCTTGGAGAAATCAAAGAATGTCTCGGAATGAAGGTAATCAGGGATAGAAAGAACGGAACGATCAAACTCAGTCAGTCTGATTATACTAAGGAGATATTGTCAAGGTTCCAAATGGAGGGATGCAATCCGGTGAGTTCACCTATGGAGCTGAATTTTAAACTCGAGCGAGCCGAGGGTAGTCCAAAGATTGAAGATTATCAAAGGATCCTAGGCTGTCTTATGTACTTATCAGTCTGTACCAGGCCGGATATAAGCTATGCTACGAGCTACCTTAGTCAATTTAATACTTGTCACGACAAACGACACTTTACAGCTGTAAAAAGAATCCTTCGCTATTTGAAAGGAACTTCAGATTACTGCCTAAGTTTTGGACGAGGAAACTGTGAAGTCATTGCTTATGCGGACGCTGGCAGACATGATGCTGAAATTGATGGTTTTTCCTGCACTGGTTATGCTATCACATTGAATGAATCGCCCATTAGCTGGATGTCCCGAAAACAAAGGTCAATCGCCTTAAGTTCAACCGAAGCGGAATACATATCCGTCACCGAAACGTGTAAAGACATTCTGTTTGTTAAAGGAATTTTTTCAGATATTGGAATTGATTTAAAATGTGTAAATATTTTTAATGATAATCAAGGTGCGGTGAAACTTGCAGAGAACCCTGTTTTTCACAATCGTACAAAACACAGCTCGGTCAAGGACCACTTTATGAGAAAATTAGTCGAAGATAATCAGGTCATCGTCAAATATCTTAAAGGGTCTGAGATTCCCGCAGATCTTTTAACAAAGCCTCTGAGCAGAGATAAAACTTTACTTTTTGTTAAAACGTTCAAGCTTATTTCATAATTTTATGACTTGTTTTGTATACATTTTTTCTGACCGGAAATGTCTTGTCGAATTTCATCTTTCAACGTTTAACGAAAGCCGCTGCACAATAATACTTTGTATTTATGCTTGCTCAGTCGCTTGAACTTATTCAATTCTTTGTAATTTAATTTGTAAATATTTCCTTATTTTATCTGCTACTGTCACAAGATTAAGTGAGGGTGTTAGAATTTGGTAACCTTTGTGACAACACTAACAATAAAATCAGTTAAATTAAGTTAGGTTGGTAGTCAGAGTTTATGTGAAGCTGGGAAATTAGCCCTGCTAGGATTGGCACACTTTTTTCTGTTATAACTGTCTTGAATAAAATCTAGGCTGTCGGCATGATTGGTGTCTTCCCAATTTGAAAATTCGTTTTATTATTTATTTCCTCAAGTTAAAAGTTTCTCGACAATGCTCAAAGTTTAACAAGTACAACGTAACCGCATTGCACGCAATATGATACTGTAAGCGACTAATTGCCGGGGATTATCCCGCTGAGCGAGCTCTGCAAGAGTAGGGGTCTACAGGAGTAAAATACTGGAAGAATGAGAGGATAGAAATGTGGCATGATCATGCTCAGAATATGTTGCAGTTTATTTTTATGAGCCCTCTCATTGCAGGCATGCATTGGCGGAGCCTGCAATCTGGCAACTGTAGATTCTTTCCATTTGAATGTGTGAGAAACAATTCTTGAAGGGGTCATGATTTCTAATCGGTTGTTTTTCATACATTCAAATGGAAAGAATCCACAGTTGCAAATTTGCTGCCTCCACCCATGCAGGCATGGCTTTTCTGTTTTGGGGTTTAGATTTCATGTTTTGGATTAATGAGGAAAGGAGCGTAGTTCAATGTACGCTCCACGAACAAGTTTTTCAACACATTATGTACATATTTTAAGCCATATTCTAACAACGTGCTTCATAATGTGCTGACAACATGCTTCAACACATGCTGACAACATGCTCCAACACATGCTCACAATATGTTTTTACAATATGCTCACAATATACAAACATGAAAATTAGAAAAAATATATGTTGACAATATGTTGAGAACATGCTGACATGATGTTATCATCATATGACAATATGTTCCAACATATTAAAATGTTGTCACAATATTGTAGGCATGACTTCTTGCTGACAGGGTATACTGTTCTGTTATATAAATGTAATCTTTATTTGACCTGTACTGAGCTGTAAAGCTGATGTACTA
>VMOF01000001.1:16291053-16326820 GCA_011764245.1 Trialeurodes vaporariorum | reverse complement strand
AAAAAGTTGACTTCACTAAGTAGGTAGAGCAGACGCATTCTGAGTTAGTATCAGGTTCTGACAAGTAGCTGTGCGTGCTACCGAACCACATCAAAATGCATTGGTGAGCGATTGGTTCGCGCAGAATTTCATATCGTTGCAAATCAACCTCTCACCGATGCAGTTCGGTAGCTTGCACTGCTGCTTGTCAGAACCTGATACTCAAAATGCGTCTGCTCCACACAGAAAAAACCAAGTGCATAAGTTATGTGATTTGATTCTAGAGAAGCACTTCCTTACCACTGGAAAGTTAAAGGATTTGGAAGAACCAGAGGCAGAGAGATTCATTCTGCATCCTTTTTGTCCCTTCCTGAAAAGACGAACATTTCGTCAACTCAAAAGCACAAGACCTGGGACCAAGTAGTGTTGCGTCCTCACGGTCCCGCACGCAGATGATCGGTGAGCACTTACGGGGGGTATAAACTACACGCAAATATACTTACGTGCGCACCATCCAACGTCTTTCGGAGGACCGTCAAGCCGTAACACTATTTGGTCCCTGAGGGAGTGGAAAATAAAGAAGAAAAGAACAAGTACTTACTTACTCACATCCAGATTCGAGGAAAATGAAAACTTCAGCGTCACGCTAAATTGCCAAAAATTACTAGTAAGTGTTCAATCTATTTGCAAATCGCAGAAAAAATATATTATTTCAAGATTATATCGGAAGATCAACAAGTGGTTTCGGTCGGCATTGTTTTCGTCAAAGTTTACTCTTGTTTTCGTTGTGGTTTGTGGTTATGTTGCACTGTTGCAGTGCTGCCAAACTTGGCCAAAAAAACTACACACTTTACATGAAATCACTTTGAAAATTAATTTCTTTTTTACCAAATCAGGCACCACTGTTGTAATGCTGTTCCCACCCGACCTCTAGTGAGTGTTGACGAAACTCACCGTGTTTCCGCGCGGTCTTTTTGAATTGTCAATACCTAATTGAAATAATTATTTATTGTCAGAGACTTTTTACTTGATATCTCCTTGGCTTGGCTTGTTCTGACTCACAATCAGCCGAATTCAAATTGCAGTTCAGCAACACACACGGAACCAAAACGCCTTGATATTTGTCGGAATTTTCAAGGGATTTTCAAGCAAGAACTGCTTATCATGAATTGGAAAGTCAGAGAAGTTTTAAAAACTCATGATTTTCCACTCAAGGTAAGGTTTGAGGAGATAATTTCAAGGGAACTCGTTGGATACCTTCAATGGAGCTCTTGCAAACTTTGCAGCTGTGATCAAATGAATAGTCTTATCTATAATGTAAAAACCAACGAAAATCACGAAAATCACACGAAGGAAGTCTGAAATTCAGTTCAATAATTTCACATAACTGCAATTACGGCAAGTTCGTAATGGCGGCTCAACGCAGGTATCGTGGGAGATTCCTGTTTATTATGTCACTTTCTCTCTAGAAACACAGAGATATGTCTCAATTTAGATAGGAATCTCCCATGATACCTGCGTCTCTCCGCCATTAAGCCCGATTTTGAGAGTGAATTTCGTGATTTTTTAGAGTATTCATCGTCATTTTTATACGCAAATAAGCAAGAAGCAATTCTTCAATTCCCTACATCAAAATTTTGCAAGAGCCCCATTCGATTGAAGCGAATGAACCGATTCAAGTGCTTGGTGCTCTGCTTTCTTAATTTCCATAATTTTGATTGGATGTGTATCAAAATGGGATTTCGTTAAGAAGCATAAATAAAATGAAATATGTATCCGAATAGAAAAGTTGCGGTTACTTTTTACGTGGTCGGCAAAACTGTGCGACCGGTTGTCGATGTCGTCGTCGCATGTAAAATTTTATTGCTTTTTGCATACACTTCATATTGAAGGCGTTATGTGAAGAAAACTTTCTTTCATGCGGTCAGAAGTGTGCGTGTCCGCGCATTTTTTCTGATCTTTTTTAAAATGTTTTTTGTTTTTTTTTTTGTTTTTTGTTTTGTTTCCCTCAACTTGCCTCCCGTAGCTCCTTCCATCTCTTTTGAGCTTTCACCAGGGGCGTAGTTTCGAGTTCGGGTTGGGGGGGGGGGGCAAAAATGTGATGCACTTATTTTTTTTTTTTTGCTCATCAATATCATTTTAGAGCCCTCTACAACCCCGCATATCCTATATTTACGGCCCTAACCTCCAAAAAAATTTGTTGGTGACCACCAATTTTTAATTCGAAAAGAAATTTTTAGATTTTCATATACCTTTTAAAAGAGGAAAATTTTCTAAGAACTTTTGATGAGTCACTCAACTTTTTGCAAAATGTCCATTTAGATTCCATTAAATCCCTTGTTAACCCTTTGTGTCACGCTTTCTCCAAAAGGAAAAATGAAAATTTATAAAGTGATTTTCCCTTGGACCTTAGGCCTTAGGGTCGAAATTAGACCTCCATCCCCCCCCCCCCCCCAGAATTTGTCTAGATCCCCTTCACACTACAGTGGCGGCTCGTGCAATTTGGCAATGATGTTTTCTGTCGATTTGACTTTATGTAAAACAATCGAATGCTGGTGAAGCGCTGCTTCACTATCGAATCGATTGTTTTACATAGAATCAAATGGAGGAAAAACATTGTTGCTAAATTGCACGAGCCACCACTGCTTCATAGAGAAAGAACGTGGTTAGATGTATAACCACTATGACACACGCACTTTCTTGGTTTCCATTTGTTCATTTTCATTTATTTTTCACATCTCCCCACACAGAGGGGGGAGTCAACCAGAGAAGTAAACAACATGATGAGGTTAGAAAATCAGGTTTGCAAGGTACCCTAGACCAAATAGGTTTTTTTTTTTTTTACGTTGGTGCACCCTTCCCTTAATCATATCACAGAATAATACAATCAGAACGGAAACTCCCATAAGAGCCAATGGAAGCAAGTTTGGAATTTAACGGCACCAGTAGGCAACGCTGTGGTCCTATATCCCAACATGGCTGACGAGTGGGATTTGTGTTGAAACTAATTTATTTCTGTAAATTCTGGAAAGAAGTCTTAATTTTCTGGCCTCACTTTTATTCTAATGGCATTTCAGAATGAAAATTTCGCGAATCATTTCCTATTTTTTTTTTTTCGCGCGCGCATCCAGATGTAAACATCCTATATCCCAACATGGCGGACGCGAAATGAATTTGCTTCAAAATCCGATAGAGTTTCCGTTCTGATTGTATTATTCTGTGATCATATTATGTGGTCATTATGCCTGACCACCATGACAGATGTCCAGAAATACCTTTTCGATATGTGGTCACACAGTCTAACCACTATGATACAAATGGTTAAATTAAGTGGCACAACTTATGTACCACATCCCCTGAAAGATTTTACCCTTTTACGACTAAATTACGAAGACAAATCAATGTCAGCTCCCTCCAATAACTGTGTAGTTAAAAACGCCTTCATTGCGGTGTTGGTTTTGCATACACAATTTATTGAAGGCACTCGAGGAAGCATTATTATTTTTTAAATATTCACGATTTTAAGTCAAAATGGGAAAGAGCCCCATTTTGACTTAAAATCGTTTGCTACAAGCAAATGAATGGTAACATCACCGATAATCAGGAAAATGACACTAAAAAAGAAACACAAATTCAGTAATAAACTCAGAAAACAGATGTAACGACAAGATCGAATTGACGGAGCTACGCAGGTGTCGCAGGTATCACGGGAGATTTTTGTCTCATTTGTTACGTTCTCTACGGAAACACAGAGATAGATCTCAAATGGGGCTATTGCACACTTTTGCTATAAGCGATTTAATAGTCGATTATGGCGTAAAAACCTCAAAAAATAACGATGGCGGCACTAAAAACTTCCAAAATCCACTCCCAGACTCAATAAACGCAGTTATTTGCGGGAGCGTAATGGTGGCCGAAGGCACTAACAATGGGAGATTCCCGTCTAACAATTCTGAAACTCCATCAAGAAGTGACCAATAAGAGACTACTTTCATTTGACACCGGTGTCACTTGGTGTTGCGGTACCATTCATCGGATGTGGATCATCACTCTGATGACTAATTACTCTGTGAATCATCCTTGTCAGCATAGAAAGAGTGACGAAATTAAAATAGGAATCTCCCATTGTTAGTGCCTTCGGCCACCATTACGCTTGCGCAAATAACTGCGTTTATTGAGTTTAGGAGTGGATTTTGGAAGTTTTTAGTGCCGCCATTGTTATTTTTTGAGGTTTTTACGCCATAATCGACTATCAAATCGTTTATAGCAAAAGTGTGCAATAGCCCCATTAGATAGGAATCTCTCACGATAACTGCGTGCTCCCACATTGAGCCCGATTCTGTAATTACTAGTTTTGTGATTTTTCAGTGTGCTCACTGCTCATCGTCATTTTTACGGATTGTTTTACAAGATTCAACTCTTCAACAGTGGCGAGGCGTTAGATTTGGCAACAATGTATGTTTCCCATTTGAATTCACCAAAAAAGTCGAACGCTTCAGTCATCGGTGATGGCCAGGCATTTCGACCTTTCCAATGAGTTTAAATGAGGAAAAAAGAAGTTGCCAGAATCGCACGCTTCGACACTGCTCTTCAATCACCCGTAGCAAAAATTGCAAGAGTACCATTGTTGTGATTGAAAAACTGTAAATGTGTAAAGCAGATATAATCACAGAAACGAATGTACTACATACTCAGGCGTAATATTGAAAGGGATAACTCTCTACAAACAGGAACAGCCCTAGCCGTAGCAATTAAGGATATTGTCGTTCTCTCTCTTAGCCCATTTGACCACATTTGAGAGAAAAGGATGGGTAAACTATAAAGAAGCTTCAACGACGTCACCTTTCTGCCCACGTAAATAGCCTTGAGTTGCCAGGTAAGCGGCCCCAGTTGCAAAAGATATGAAAACCCTTGAGGGCGATCGACTCCATTTGTCAAGCTGAAGCGATAGAGGGGTCACAAGCTGGGTTTTGGTGACATCGCCTTTTTGCCCATGTATAATGAGTCATGAGTTGCTATGAGTGAAACGGCCCCAAGTGCAAAAGATATGAAAACCCTTGAGAGCGATCGACTCCGTTAATTGCCAAGCTGAAGCGATAGAGGGGTGTCACAAGCGGCTGTCACTTGACCGCCTGTTTCTCTCCTTTTCGAACACGGGCATTCAAATGGGCGTAGAAAGAGAAAGACAAACTCCTGGCTACATCTACGCATACAGGGACTCCAGGCGCAAGTTTCGGCTAAGGTTGATTTTGGCCAGAGATAACGTAGACTACTCACTAGCCGATCGTGGTATTCGTGGTGTGGACGATTTCATTTTCGGGGACTCAACAAAATATCATGGGGAACAACATCCACTCGCGCCTGTGCGGATTGTTGATCAACGACTTTTTCATTTTGATCTTCATTTTGATTGGATACTGAGCTCAACATATTTGCTCATCCGTCCATATAGGAGCTGTTGGACATTGCTCTTTGTTGCGACCCCGAAAGAAAAAAAAAGTTTACATTATGGTTGAAATATGCAGTGCGAAGTGCGTGGTCCTTGTCTCTGCGAGTGTGGCTCATCGGTCGAACCAGGTCGAGCTTCAACTTCATCGAGCGCTTGGATCAAAGATTGAACAGTAGGCCAGTCGTCAGGTACTTTAGAAAGGAAGTAATTGCTGGAAAGCTGGAAATTTTTTTAAAACGTTTCTTATGACCTCAGGAATCACCACCTAAGTTTGCACCATTTTTCCGACACGGCTAACGCCGCCATATTGGTTTTTCCAGCCAAAAATCGCTCTTTTTTCGGTTTTTCACTTGTATCTCGGCTAATAATAGTTTTTTGACCAAAATACCTCAGTATGAAAAGAAAGTTAACGGTATGTTCTATAAAAAAGGTTCTTACCAATTTTCTTTAAAGATAATTTTTCTCGGAGTTATGAGCGGTTCAAAAATCGGGTTTTCCGCAAAGTTTCCCAAATACCCGTTTTATCAGCGGCAAAGAGCTCAAAACTACCTCGTAATAACTGAGCTATGAGAAAAATCAATTTTTTGTCACTCTATCATAGTAATATAACTTCTCGGAGAAGAGAGAGGGGGATGCCAAGTTCGGGGGGCCCTCCTCCCCCCCTCCCAAATGTTAGGGGAAAATATAGCCCAAATAAGGGGCAAACCCCAGAATGAATTCAACCAGAAGCTTTTATGGCTGGAAATTGTTTATTGGTACTATCTAAGTAACATGTAAAATGTTCGAGAAAATCCGAGGACAGGAAGGGGGGTTTTGCCCCCCCCCCCCCCCCCCCCGAATTAGAGGATTTATATACGTCTTTTCACACGGTTTTCCTCAATTTGCGTCCAAACAACTACTTTAACGCAAAAATTTGACTCAACCAATTTTAAAAAGGATTAAATTTCCTACCATATGAGTTAATCAGATCAAAATTTCATTCACTGAGCGGTCGGAAAATAGCTGACTTTCATGTCACGGAAAATCGCAAATTCGTGGAAAAAAAACTCGTTTTTCTGCGATTTCTCGAGTAATTGAAAGTTCGCAGCAACTACTCTGGAATAATCGTATACTGGGCTTCAAATGAGTATTATGGAGGTCTATATTTGAGTATAGTGGAGGCGCGAAGAGGAGAGGACCCACCTCCCCCCTGACCCCACTCTTAATACAGACTAATTAGAGAGAAAATGCTCAATAAATCGGTGAAACAGTTCATTTGCTTCTCGGCAAAAAACGTCTTGTTCATTTTTGGACTTTACGTTTTTTTGGATCAACTACCGACACCCTCTTCCCCCCAAGGGGAACATAGAGTCCATGAATTCTCTGTAATCAATTATGGTTATATCTGAATCAAACATATATTGTACGAAGTCTAAGTATGGAGAAGCGACAGTTATGTTTGACGGATACGATGTAGATACTTCAACCGTCTGTGCACTCATGATCGAAAACGAAGCATGACAGCTAAATCCACACTTTTGATCAAGTTATCGCCAAAGACGACATTTACTGGAAAGGAGGACAATTTTTTTGCTAAATCCTACAAGTAAGAATCAAATCATTCGGCTGATCGGTGAAGCATTATAACAGTGGTAGGTTTCCGTGTCATTTACGCTAAAGGTGGCGTGGACGTAGACATTATCAACGAAGGCTTCAAATCATGCTCCATAGATGATACCATCGTATAATTGGCGAAGATTCAGATCTACTTTTGTTATTGCTCCATAGATCCTTAGATAGTAGTTTTCGATTGCACTTAAAAAATGACATTCAACGTCAAAAAACACCATTCGTGGTACATGACATATACGTAAAATTGGAGCCAATCTTTGCAAGCATCCTCCATGCTTTCACAGGTTGTGACTCTACATCACACAGTTTTGGAATAGAAAAATTTCCGTTTTTCTATTACTTGTGACTAACAAAGAGCTGCAAAAACAACCAGATGTATTTTGTGCCCCGAAAAAACCCCATTCGGATATTGGAAATGCAAGTAAATTGATGATTCTTCAATTTGCTGCAGGCAATAAATATACGACACACTAGAGGTAGAGGTTCTTTGTTTTCATCTCTTTAAAGAAAAAGTCGCCTCAACATAGACTTTCGTCAAACTTAAAAAAGGTATTACTCATTTCACTGGACGTCTAATGTTAAAGAAACTACATCACTCGTCTAATATCACTCTTGTCGAGCTTATTTTCAAATTCAGGAGTGGATGACCACAAACGACCCGGATGCCACCTCATGAGGATGGTTCACCAAGGGAAAAGAATACCTACCTAGACTCACGGATTGACCTCTTAATCCTTAATCTCTTCTCTCATAGTCGTCCGCTGTCAAACACAGGACGACAAAATACGTTCACGATGTTTGATGCGTTGCAAATGAAGAGAGACAAGTGAACTATTTCACCGATTTATTGAGCATTTTCTCTCTAATTAGTCTGTATTAAGAGTGGGGTCAGGGGGGAGGTGGGTCCTCTCCTCTTCGCGCCTCCACTATACTCAAATATAGACCTCCATAATACTCATTTGAAGCCCAGTATACGATTATTCCAGAGTAGTTGCTGCGAACTTTCAATTACTCGAGAAATCGCAGAAAAACGAGTTTTTTTTCCACGAATTTGCGATTTTCCGTGACATGAAAGTCAGCTATTTTCCGACCGCTCAGTGAATGAAATTTTGATCTGATTAACTCATATGGTAGGAAATTTAATCCTTTTTAAAATTGGTTGAGTCAAATTTTAGCGTTAAAGTAGTTGTTTGGACGCAAATTGAGGAAAACCGTGTGAAAAGACGTATATAAATCCTCTAATTCGGGGGGGGGGGGCAAAACCCCCCTTCCTGTCCTCGGATTTTCTCGAACATTTTACATGTTACTTAGATAGTACCAATAAACAATTTCCAGCCATAAAAGCTTCTGGTTGAATTCATTCTGGGTTAGCCCCTTATTTGGGCTATATTTTCCCCTAACATTTGGGAGGGGGGGAGGGCCCCCCGAACTTGGCATCCCCCTCTCTCTTCTCCGAGAAGTTATATTACTATGATAGAGTGACAAAAAATTGATTTTTCTCATAGCTCAGTTATTACGAGGTAGTTTTGAGCTCTTTGCCGCTGATAAAACGGGTATTTGGGAAACTTTGCGGAAAACCCGATTTTTGAACCGCTCATAACTCCGAGAAAAATTATCTTTAAAGAAAATTGGTAAGAACCTTTTTTATAGAACATACCGTTAACTTTCTTTTCATACTGAGGTATTTTGGTCAAAAAACTATTATTAGCCGAGATACAAGTGAAAAACCGAAAAAAGAGCGATTTTTGGCTGGAAAAACCAATATGGCGGCGTTAGCCGTGTCGGAAAAATGGTGCAAACTTAGGTGGTGATTCCTGAGGTCATAAGAAACGTTTTAAAAAAATTTCCAGCTTTCCAGCAATTACTTCCTTTCTTTGCCTTTTTTGACGACGCGACGACTGGCCTACAGGAGTTTCAATTGAACAGAAGGCCTGCGTGGTCAACGCAGGTCGGAAACTCGGGCTGGCCTTTGATTGGCTGTGAGCGTGTGTCTAAACTTTTTTTTGGGCGCAAGGAAATTAACACGGAGATTTCGTTCCTGCCCGTTAATCTCGAAATCTGTGCAAAACTAACACGTCAAAATTAAGTAATACGAGCCGATTTAGCAGAATTTTCTCAACAAATTTGATAGGTCATAAATATCAGTTTATTGAACATTTGCGCAAAGACTGCCTCTGTTGAAAAGTACAAATAATATTGTGTTTTCATGCTTTGAATAACTGTCTACTTTTCAAGTGAGACTGTCTTTGCAAAAATTCAATAAATTGGTACTTATGACCTATAAATTTGTTGAGAAAAGTCTGCTAAATCGACTCGTATTAATTTCGACGCGTCAGTTTTGCACAGGTTTTGAGATAAACGGCCCGGAACGAAAACCCCGTTTTAATAGACCTGTTTAGTGATGACGTCACGATCAAAATTGGTTCCAAACTAATGCTCTATCTCGCTTACTCTCGTGGATTTACCCATTAGAAATCAGACCCAAAATTTTTCGAACGCAAATTCATATGCTACTTACTTAACCACCAGTTTTCTCAAATTTTATTGCACCATTATAGATTCCACGTACCTTAAAATATCCATTCACTCTAACATAATTCCTAAAAGATCACAAACGAATTTACAATCACAGTTATACCGAAAGATATTCTATGTTTTGTCCTTGTCTTACTCGCGGTCTCTTATGGAAGTATCACCGCCATGCCTCTCAATCATCCTAACCTCTCTTCGTATTGAAGCTTGTTCTGGCTTGTTCGAGGTATAACACATGGTGTAATAGTGCCGATGAGCCTATATCCTAGAATTTTGTGCCCATAAGAAACTGTGAGTGAGACAAGGACAAAACATAGGACTTTCTTCGATATAACTGTGATTGTGCATTAATGCGATGTTTCAAAAATTTTGTTGTAGCGTGCTCATTTTTTAAGGTACGTGGAATCCAAGGTTATAGATTAAAGAGGTATGCTCATCTGACTTCGCGCCACAAAGTCAGTAGCGCGCAGTTCAAAATCCAGATCCAAGATGGCCGGAAAAAGAAAAAAACATTGTATACTCTTTCCCGAAAACATCGGACTTTTTTCTGCTTTCGTGGAGACGGAGCCCAATGTTTTCTGGAAAGAGCAGTGGCGTCGCGTGCCATCGGGCAACAATGCAACTGCTCCATTTAAACTCATTAAATATATCGAATTTTCCTTGTGCACTGTGCCTCCCCTGAATTCGATCTTTTACTTGACTTTAAATGCATAGAATACATTGGTGCCAAATTGCACGCGACGCTACTGGGAAAGAGTATACAATGTTTTCTGCTTTTTCCGGCCATCTTGGATCTGGATTTTGAACTGCGCGCTACTGACTTTGTGGCGCGAAGTCAGATGAGCATACCTCTTTAATCTATAACCTTGCGTGGAATCCAATGGTGTAGTAAAATCTGAGAGAACTTGTTGTTTACTAGCACAGATTTGTATTTGAAAATTTGGATCGTGTTCCTTGTAGGAAAAGTGAAAACCCACGAGAGCAAGTGAGATGGAGCATTTGTTTTGGGAAACCCAATTTTTTTTTTTGTGACGTCACACTAAACAGGTCTATTTCCATTAGGCCAAACAAAATTTGGACTCACGCATTTCTTTCCAATTCCAGCCAATCAGAGGCCGACTCTTGTCAGCATTGACCACGCTAGCTCTCAATGCAACTGCGACTCTTGTTTACTCATTGCACTATGGTCTGAGATCGAAAAAAAATGGCCAAAATCAGTGAAAAATAGTCATCAAAAATCATCGTTTTCGACCTTTTAAGGTTAATTTAAGACTTTATGGTGACATTATTAAGTTTAAATTACTTGTTAAAAGTGTTCTCTGTAATTGAATTCGGTATTAAAAGTTTATAAATGATGAATTTATGGGAAATTCACTTTCTGATTTTTGGCCACTTTTTGACGATCTCAGACCATAGTGCATTGGTGCGAAGTTCGTGGTCCCTGTTTGCCTCTGATTGTGGCTCATCGGTTGAACTGGGTCGAGTTCCGATCTTGATCGAGCCCTTGGTATTGGATCTTAGCTTCGACTCGCCTTTTAGTCCGGCAACGTCGCAAGTGTGAGGCCGCTCGCTCGCTCCCGATCCTTCTGATCCCGAATCAATTCAAGGTGCGTGTACCTTCGGTTCTTTGGAGTCAGTTGAGGCGGGGGGGAGGGAGGGGGGCAGACTCTGGTGCAAAGGGTGGAGGAGTGTGGCCAATGGCCCGTTGGGACCCAGAGGAAGGGGGAGGGGGCTCGAAGCAAGCGAGGATGTTGCCTATCAATTCTATTCAAAGTCGTTTTTTTCTGTATAGTTGCCGTAGGTAGAAGAGCGAGAGCGTGGCCACACCGCACACTGGTCCAAAAATATGAATTTTTCTGGACATGAAAGTTTTCGTTTTTTGCTTCAGAAACGTTTTTAAAGTCGTTGTTTTCTATCTAAACACCATGTTACCTGACTCATTTTAAGCTGTGAAATCGTTTATTAAACTCAGTTTTTATAGTCATCTTGCCATTAATCGGGCTGTTGCACACTTTTGCTATGGGTGATTTAATAGTTGATTCTGTTGTAGGTATAAACCTCCACAAATAACGATGGCAGCACTAAAAACTTTCGAAATGCCCTCCTAAACTCAATAAACGCTTTTATTTGCGCGAGCGTAATGGTGGCTCAGGGCAGTAATAATGGGAGATTCCCATCTGACAATACTGTAACTCCATCAAGAAGTGACCAATTAGAGACGACTTTCATTTGACACTGGTGTCACTAGATGTCACGGTACCATTCATCGGATGTGGATCATCACTCTGATGACTAATTACTCTATGAATCATCCTTGTCAGTATAGAAAGAGTGACGAAATTAAGATGGGAATCTTCCATTGTTACTGCCCTCGGCCACCATTACGCTCGCACTAATAAAAGTGTTTGTTGAGTTCAGGAGTGGGTTTCGGAAGTTTTTAGCGCTGCCATCGTTATTTGTGGAGGTTTTTACACCAGAATCGACTATTAAATCGCTTATAGCAAAAGTGTGCAAGAGTCCCATTAATGGCAAGATAACTAAAAACTGAGTTTAATAAACAATTTCACAGCTTAAAATGATTCAAATAACATGGTTTTATAGATAGAATATAACGACTTTAAAAACGATTTCTGCATCAAAAAACGAAAACTCTTAGTGTCCGGAAAAAAGTCCGTTCATTGAGTTTAGGAGAGGATTTTGGAGGTTTTTTGTGCAGCCATCGTTACTTATCGAGGGTTTTACACGAGTATCCAGTGGCGGATCCAAAAAGGGGGCACCCGAAGCCTCAAATTTTGCATTTTTTCAATAGGAAATAGCCCAAAATTGCTTATGCCGACGCTTCAAATTTCAAAATTTCACAGGTGTGCCCCCTCTCCAGAAAATTTTTCTGGATCCGCCGCTGCCAGTATCGACTATTAAATCGCTTATAGCAAGAGTGTGCAACAGCCCCATTCAGTGGCGTCGCGTGCAATTTGGCAACAATGTATTCTATCCATTTAAACTCTTGTAAAATATCGAATTCAGGGGGTGCGCAGTGCACAAGAAAAATTCGATGTATTTAATGAGTTTAAATGGAGCAGTTGCATTGTTGCCAAATGACACGCGACGCCACTGGCCCCATTGCTCATAGTCTTGATTTTAGTCCATGAAAAAATGTTCGGGAAATTCCATACTTTGTCCCATTGTGCACCGCACCGCTCTGCCACATTGCGCTCCGCGCGCGCCGGCTTTTTTACCTCAGTCTTGTTTCCGCCTTCGTTGGATTCGGTTCGGAACCCCACTTTGCCAACGGAACCTACGTCGCACGTTTATCGGTACTCTCCATTCCACTCACTCACTCACACTCCCGGGAGCACCCAACGGTTCTTCTCTCTCTTTTTTTTTTCGCGACCGTGACTCAAGTTGCAGTTGTGCTCGTGACTTTCCTTTAACTAAAGTGATAAGAAAGAAAAATTATCCCCCTCCTTTTTTGTTGTGTGGAATCCGTAGTACGCCCACTCACTGTAGCTCTCTCAAAGCATGCGTTAAATATTTCCTTATCAGTGAAAATAATGTGATACTCATTACTCACTCTACTCGTTCTCGCCGGGTTTTAATTTAATTTTATTTTGTTTGTTGTTGTTTTTTCTTTTGGAGCTAGCTTCAGAAGTTCAAAATTGCAAGTTCAGTGTACGTCATTAATCTCATCGACCATCACCTCACGATGGAGATGTAAAAGTTCGAAGAATATATATAAATATTTATTTGTTTTGGATTACTTTTTAAATTCAAATTTAAAATACCAAGTTTTTGTTGTTGTTATTTTCTATATTGTTTTGACAAGTTTTCAATTTGTAAATTCGCAGTCATACCACGGTTCCCTCTGTTCATCGAGTGAATCTCTCCTCACAATTGCTGGAAGTTTAGGACCGTTCTTATCACGGTCTATTTTTTTTTTTTTTTTTTTTTTTTTTTTTTTTTTTTTAAAGAATTTTAATTCATGTGATGGCTTTCAGCTTTTAATTTCTTCAGTGTTTTGGTGCATGACACGCCGCACCTTTGCTTCAACTCCAAACTCGTTCTCCATTTAAAAGGAAAAAGGGTTGAGCTTTTTTTTTTTATTTTATTATTATTATTATTATTATTATTTTTTTTTAATTTTTGTTTTGTATGAAAAAAATGTATTTTGTATGAATAGTGTGTGAGTGAAATTAACCTTGTCCGAAGGCTAAACGATTTTAACACCATGGATTTACAATCTTCTGGATTATACCCGAGAGATTTCTGAATATTCTGAGGCAATATTACGTCACTCGTAAGTTTTAATAAGATTTTATTGATTTTAATTTTACTCGAATGCAAAGGATTGTCTATAACGTTTTGGATTTTCCTTCTACAATATTCTGTAGTCGATTTGAGAACACCGCACCACCAATCGCACTACACCAATTGTTACTTGCAAGCAGGGGCGTACGCGGGGGAGGCGAGGGTGATAAGCCCCCCCCCCCCCCCCCACCCGCTTCTCTGATCTCAAGGGGTCGAGGAGAGGAAACACTCCTCAATTCAAGGAGAGCCCCTACCAACAAAATCGTGTGTACTTACCTACTCCACTGCTTGTAAGTCCTGCGAATGAACTTTATTTTGCCTCGACTGCGAAACGGACTCATTCAAATCAATCAAATGAAATCAAAAACTCGATTCTGTTATCTATTATTTTTGGCACTTGATGTTCCGATTCGAGTATTACTTAGTATCATTATAGCAAACACATTTATTTCCACGACGAGATCGAGCATAAAGGATATGTTTGGAATGGGGCTCTTGCAAACTTTTGCTATAGCTAGGGATTGAAGAGTTGATTCTTGCATGAAAACCTGTAAAATGACGATGCGTTCACTGAAAATTCACGAAATTCACTCCCAGAATCGGGTATAATGGCGGCTCAACGCAGGTATCATGAGAGATTCCTATCTAATTTGAGAAATATCTCTGTGTTTCTGTAGAGAAAGTGACAAATTAGACAGGAATCTCCCATGATACCTGCGTTGAAGCACCATTACGAGCATGCCGTTAGAGCAGTTTTGTGAGTTTATTTCTGAATTTTAGACTTTTTTAGTGTGATTTTCATGACTTCCACTGGGTTTTACATCAGATTGGACTATTCATTTCCTTACAGCAAAAGTTTGCAAGAGCCCCATTCAGAAATATGTAAATAAAGGTTTTTCCGAAAAAAAAAAAACCGATATTACTGATGATAAAATCATTCGTATAGTGCATCGTTGGATGATTGTCGATCAGAGCAAAGGCGGATTGAGCGATCTGGCAACAGTGAACTCTTTCCATTTGAATTTATACGAGAAGCAATCGATTAGTGAGAAGGTCACGGCCCCTTTTGCCAAATTGTTAGATCCGTCCTTGCATTGTAAATACGATTGGAAAGCTGGTGACTTTAACGCCCGGGTAGGGAACTTTACGAGTATAACTAAAGAGAGATGTTCTGCTGTTCTCCACCCATCAATGGTGTCGGCAATAGCTGGGAAACGTATTTCATTGTCAAATCAGCCAATGTCCTTTTAATTTTACTTTTTGCCTTGACGCACGTCATCAGATTTTAATTGTCATTCGTGAAAACTGCACTCATGACTCAAATGAACATTTCTTGTTTATTCAGGGTGGCGCAAAAGTCCGTTGATCCCATTTTATTTTTTGAACAGCTGCAGATAAGAAATTGAAACTTTGGGCTCTTACGTAACTTTTTAAGAGCTTTCGCGCGATGGGGTCAACATTTTCAAAATCGCGTCCCTTGGGGGGGGGAGATACGGCCCCCAACTCAAATTTTCAAGTGGCAACCTCTATCTTGTGATAGCTTATTCAAAAGAACATGAATTCTAAGACTTTTGGCGCAAAGTGGAGGTCGATATCGTTTTTTTCGTTTTCGATATAATCGAAGGTTAAAGTTCGATTTGGACCCATTTTCTGAAAATCATTGTATAACATGTGAACCGATGTAAGGAATGGTACAATTACCAGAATTCTAGTGTTTGTGCCATATTTCTTGAAAATTTTAAGGGAATTCTAGGTCTATGACCATATCCTGGTTATAACAACATAATTTTCTGGTCAAAGTACTACACTTTCTGAGGTTCACATATCATTATGCTTCTGGTAATATTACGAGAATTTAGGAATAATTTTTGTCTGTGTACTTACTTACACCTCGTTGGCAGTGGCAAGGCGTGCCATTTGGCAACGTTCCTTTTTCCCATTTAAACACATTAGAAAGGTCAAAATGCCTGAAGCGTTCGAATTTTTGATGAATTTAAATGGAGAAAATACATTGTTGCCAAATTCCACGCTTCCCCACTGCTTGTTGGTTACGAGCTTACTTTCACGCCTTGAGGATTAATACCACCACAATTTTATAAAATCTCGGTGCATGAGAGTATAAGTTGTGATTGGATTTATTTACTTTAGGGCCATTTTACAGTAAAGTGGACATGATATGCAAACATTGAAATTTAAAAATTAGAGTCTGGCAGTCTTGTTTTGCTTTAAAATGCAACCAGAGACGAAAATATTATCTAAGTATAATTTATTAGATTATAAGGTCAAACGTGTTGATGTTACAGCAGGTTTGATGTATATTTTCAATGACGGAATCACACGCGTCCCACCTGTTACGCTACTTTTTAATTTTTTTAGAGAAAATTTTTATAAATATAATATATATAATTATTTAGAAATAATTTAGTAAATGAAAAAAACTTTACCTATGTAGGAATGTAGGAAAGCTTATCCCCTCACCTTTACATATATTTTTTCCAAATGTTTATCTCTTCAAAACTCACAGAGTTTCAACTTTTTCTGAAGTGATTCAAAACCCCTGTCCATTTTCTGTCCCGTAGGTTACACCCTTATTTTGCTCTTTTCTCAGCTTTAGATAGACTTTTTTTAAATTTTGAAAATCCTATCACTATCTAGAAGTTAAGACCTTTCTGTTGGTGGGATAGTTTTTTCATTTAAATGATTAAAAAGTTGACAAAGAATTACTTCAAAGTCGTCTGAATGTCCCACCCGTTCCAAAATAATGGCCCTTTAGATTCAATCCGGTCCTAAACAGAGGCATTTTTCGGTAAATGGGCGTATGGCGAAAAAACGACTTTCGAGAAAAACGCGTTTGAAAGTTTAAAATGTTATAACAAAACATTGTAGGTGCGTCCATTCGAACGATGGTTTCGTGGTTATTTTCCGTTCAACATATGAATAACTTTGTATCACCTGTTAGGTCACTTAGTCAGGATTTCAAAAACGAGTTCTCCAAAAAAAGGGCATAAATCGCCATACGCCCATTTACCGAAAAATGCCTCAATTATAAGCTTATTTCATTCGATGTCCGCCCCCTTGTCGGTTTGAACTTAATCATATTCGGCGCGTGTGAAGCAACGAAAGCTAAGACCAGTCGCATGGCTCAGCACAGCGGCCACCGCCACGCGGAAGCTCCGTACCGATCCAAGCCTGAACTTTTGAACTTTATCGCTGTAGAGGAAATGCCCAAGTCGAAGTACGTATCCGATCCCGCAGCTTCCAGTCTCAAGTGAAAACTGTATCGCATAGCATGTGCTCGGCTTGCGCTGCCTCCTAGCCTGGGCTATGCGACATGCGTGCGTGTGAGTGTGTTTGTGTGAGTGTGTGTTTGTGTAAGCTGGTATTGACCTCACAACTGAACAGTGAACACACGACTCTCGCCGCAGCGAATATTCGCACTTTGCATTCATGATGTGATTTCATGCTCTGTGAGATTTCGAATCGATAACCTTCCTTGCATCGCCGCGTATATAGATCGATACTATCTGAAATCAAATCCATCCTATTCTATTTTCGCCTTTTAGCTTACCGGTTTGATTACGCGAATCACTGGCGCAACCAGGATCTCTTCCATCTCTCTCATTTCCCATTTGAATGTAAAAGTAGGAAAAGGACAGAAAGAGGGGGTTTTATCCCCTTGTCCATCCTTGTCTAACATACGTTTCTTAATGGAGGAAAGAGAGAGATGAAAAAAACTCTCGTTGAGCTACTGACGGGAATTGATCAATGGGGTAGTTGCAAGGGTCTGAAATGCTGTGCTTTTTTTTTTTTTTATAAAAAAAAATGAAATTACTTGATGAGCTGAGAACAAAAAATGCCTTTGGTTTCTAATCAAGTCCCATTGTTCCCGTGATGAGATTTTGGCCCAAAATACATTATTTCAAATGGGAATTCCGCGTGATGACGTCACTGTGCACAGGATTTTTTATGACTTTCCCTAACGGCACACTCAATCCAGGTTTAGTTTCAATCCAGCTACTTGAAGGATTGACAAACCGACGATTGCCAATCTGTTTTTTAATCCGATTTCAAGACTGGTTTACAAGCGGTACGGGGATGATCATCTCCGATATCCGGATTGGAATCGGCTTGAACAAGGATAAACACGGACTCCTCAAATCTATGAGAACCCGTTTTCAATCAGTATCAAACCTAGATTGACAGTCGGATAAGCACCAGGTGTACAAGCTTCGTGAAAGACGGATCGGAAACGAATTTAAATCCGATTCAAACTGCATACTGGACCCTGCCACAAATTGGATCCGAACCGGTTTCAAGCCAGTTCTCTGAACATGGTTCAAGATGGATTTAGAAACTCATAAAAAAAGGACTTCAAAACGGTTTCAAACTTGCTACAAGAAGCTTCATCAACCTAGTTTCAAGTGAGCTTTCAGCCGATTTCTTAATCGTCCAGTCGGTTGGCCAGTTTAGTGCTTCGTCTTGAAACTCGATTGAAACCGAATTAATCGAAGTACTTGCAACCGATAGGAGTCTGTTTCCAACAAGCATCAAACCTAGCTAATCAATCGGATAGACGTCAGGTTCAAAAGCGCCATTGCCAGCCTTGTGAACCGAATTCAAGTCGGATTCAACCCGCTGTAAAGACGGTTTGAGTTTGGGTCGGATCACGTTCGTCAATTTTTTTTGCGGACATGTAAGCCATTTCAAGCCATCTACAATTCGCATTCAATCCGGTTCAGATAACTGTTTTGAAACCGGATTTGAAAGTAGAGTTATTGATCCGTTTAAACCCGTGTTTAACCCAATTGATAAAACAAGTTTGAATATGGTTTTAAATTAGTTTGAAGTAGGGTTTATAACCCTCCATGAAATCAGTTTGAATCTAGGTGAAATCTAGTTTTCCAATTTTTGGTGCGAACATGTAAGCCATTTCAAATCGTCTACAATTCGCATTCAATCTAGATTGAATAACCTGGTTTGAAACCGGATAGGGAAGCGGAGTTAATTTAGTTCGCGGCTTCTGCCGAGAGAGTGCTCCACCATATTTTTGCGAAACGTTACTCGCGTTTACTTGGCCCCGAGCTGCGAACGACCTCCCCACTGAAACTTCGTACTATTGGGACATCTTCATCAGTACTTATTGATAATGGATTCACCCTAGGCCCACGTAGAGTGCCTGAAAATTGGTTTAGCGAGTCTAACCGAAACAATAACTCAAGTTTGTGTCTATAACTTACTATCAGATTGAAGTTGGTCTAGTACAGTTCATTAAGAACTTGGCTGCCATCTGCATTCAATCTGGTTATTGAAGGTTAGATACGGACTTGTGAGTCATTCAAGTCGCTTAGCTGCACTTTGCATTCAATCCGGCTCGAGTAACTAGTTATAACACCGGATGGGGACGAAGCTTCGTTCTTGATCCGAAATATACCCATGCTGAACCCAACTGATGAAACAAGATTGAAAACATCTTTAAATCAGCTGAAAGTAGGGTATATAATCCTCTTCAAAATCAGTTTGATTTCGGGTTAAATCCGGCTGTTCTATTTTTAGAGCGGACTTGTAAGCCATTTCAAACTGTCTATAATTCGCTTTCAACCCTGCTTTGATAATCTCGTTTGAATCCGGTTCGGAATCGGTGGTTTAAAATTGGGAATAACCCTGATTGAACCCCATTTTTGAAACAAGTTGAAAAACGTTTTTGAACCAGTTTGAATAGGGGTCTATGATGCGTGGCAAAGATAGCTAGAATCCTAGTCAAATCTAGTTAGTCAAATTTTTTTGCGGACATGTAAGCCATTTCAAACTGTCTATAATCCGGCTTAAATCCAGCTTGTGTTAATCGGGTTTAAAACCGGATTTCAAAACTGGATTGAAATCGGTTGACTGGTTTGCCAAACCGAATTGAATCCAGTTTCAACCTCGAAATGTGCCGTTAGGGTTACGTTCGTATCGCTCGCAATCCGGGGCACTTATGCAAAAACCAAAGGCACCATTGTTCTCAGCTCATCAAGTACTATCAGTTTCTTCATTAAAAAAAAAAAAAAAAACAAACAAAACAAAAAAACAAACAAACACAATTTCAGACCCTTGCACCTGCCCCATTGTAGCTGTACTTTTACTTAATTTGTTAAGTTGGAGGAACCATCGTCAATGTTCAGATTTTCGAGTAGGAATAAGTTTATACTTGTAATACTCATCAGGGGTGCAAAATGTTCCAAAACTTCGGAAGTTTCACGCGATCCATGACTTATTTCCTCACAGGATTTTAAAAAATTTCCTCACAAAAATTTGAAAGTGATGACATTTTTTTGGTTATTTTAACATTTCAACACCGTATGTTCGCAAAATAATCGATATTTTCCCATTTTTTACTCTATTTTCCTTGGAAATCCTTATAGCCATTGTTAAAAAAAAAAAAAAAAAAAAAAAAAAAAAAATGGACCGATTTCCTCACTTTCCCAGAAATTTCCTAACTTTCACGCGATCCGCGGATCGCTAGATCGGGCACATTTTACACCCCTGATACTCATATGATCATACAGTGAAAATATATAAACTTACCCAGCAATAGTATTTTCTTTTCTAGTAAAGATTACAGCATGGCATATCCTTGTCGCGAAAATTCTCTCTCTCTCTCTCTCTCTCTCTCTCTCTCTCTCTCTCTCTCTCCTTTTTCTTTTAAATTTTCTCTTTATCAGGGGCTGATTCTGCTCTTTTGGTCGGGAAGAGATAAATAGCGGGGATCGACCACTCTCATTGGTTTAAACGGCGTCACGTGACAAGAGTTCGAGTCATTCGATGGATGGAGGAGTCATTGTCTGCGAAATGAACGACTCAAACTACTTCAAATATGTCACGTGACGCCGTTCAAACCAATGGGATTGGTCGATTCCCGCTAAGTAACTCGTCTCGCCCCTTCCAAATGAACGTGCAGAATCGCAGCTTACTATATAGGAAATAAAATCATGGTGCTGGGTTCATGTATTTTTATCAAATGATCGTATTATAAACGCCGACATCATAAAAATAATGTTACGTATTCAGAAAATATTTTAAATTATTCTTAATATCTCATTCTTGGCAGATGCGAATACACATGAAAGCCTGCAGTGGGGTAAAAAAAAAAAAAAAAAAAAAAAAAAAAAAAAAAAAAAAAAAAATGGAAGCAATTTTTCCAGCACCCACCCAACAGTGAAAGGTGAACAATTTCATGTATGCAGTAAGCACAAAGCTCGGTTCGTTCCGTTCCTTTGAGCTTGGATCCATTCCGTCGTTCCTTCGTCGAAGGAATGCCGCCGCCGGTCTGCCTTGTCTCGCGTCTGACTGCGCTTAAAATTGTTATCAGTGTTGCCGGGTGAAGAAAAAAAATGGAAATTTCTCAGCCAAGGCTGGTAGTTATTTTCTCCTCTTCAACCCTTCACTGCATGCTCCCCCCCCCCCCCTAAACCAAAAATAGATTCCTCAATTCACTAGGCGGTCGAATACATGGGAAAAATAGGGGAAACAAATAATTGGACAGTTTTTCGGTAAAAATGCTTGTTTTTTACACGTGCTATTACACCGTAAGAAATTGTGGGAAAAGAACGAAAAAAAAATCAAAATTTTCAAAAAAATCAAAATTTTCAAAAAAATCAAAATTTTCAAAAAAATCAAAATTTTCAAAAAAATCAAAATTTTCAAAAAAATCAAAATTTTCAAAAAAATCAAAATTTTCAAAAAAATCAAAATTTTCAAAAAAATCAAAATTTTTTAATTTGATTGGATTTTTCAAAATGCAAATGCCAGATTTTCACTTCTTGAGGTCATACTCAATGTTGAATTTGAGGCCTCTAAGAAGAAAAGTAGGGTGTCTGATGGTGTAGGCTTGTGGAACATCCCACAATCCACCTCTACCGCAACCGGTTGATATTTAACAGCTTGGATGCGGCGGCGGGGTGCAAGACGCTGAAAGGAAAAGAAAAAAACTACGGAGGATTAGTCAAAGGGAGAGAGATAGAGAAAGAGCGGGAGAGTGAGAGTGAGAGAGAAGGAGGTGAATAAAAGAGTGAGCAAGAAAATAATTAAAAACGAACGTTGTTGCACTCATGCGTGGCTTTTATTCACTTCATAGGTTTTGAGCCCGGCCAGTCGCCGCGGGAAGCAAGGACTCACAATCAGACTATGGACTCAGGACTCAGGAGGGAGTCACTCATTCGTAAAATAGGTAATCAGTAACTATATACATACATGTATAGTATCAACAATCAACATGCAACAGTCGTTGAGTAGTGAGTCGCACTCGATCTCGATCAAGCTTCATAAGTTACGCCATCCGACTCGGAAATGAAGACAAAACTATAGACTGTTTTAAAGTAGAGCGATGATATATCGTGCCGATTCCCGTCCGAGGGCCTCTGGCTCCAAACAAACTTTGATTAAATAGAATTTCCCCAGAAGCGCATTTTTAAACGGAAATTTAGGGTATTAAATCAAACAATTATTGTAAACTTTTTGCAACTATGCATTAATTCTCCGTCCTCGAAAATGCTTTTAATTACGCCTGCTTCAATGGCTAAAAAACTGCCGAAATCAAGAAGATATTACCGACTGCACTTTTAACTTCCATCCATTTCCATTCAATCAGAAGCCGAATCTTATCAGCATTGGACCACGCTAAAGCTCTCGATGCAATGGGTCTGTTGCAAACTTTTGCCACAAAGATAAAGAGAAGTAAGCATCAAAAACGACATAATGTGTCCGCGACATTCACCATCCATCAGTGTTAATTTTACTCATTTTTAGTGTTTTAGAATAATTCTACGCCTGTAATTTCACTTCATCATCCCTCTCTTTAATGTATTTTGAGACGCTAATTTCAAAATGCTATCAGTTTTCATTAAACTGGCCTAGATTTTACGTACATTCGAAATTACGTCATCTTAGCAAAAAATTCGAAATTCTGGAAAAAGTATGAGTTTTGAGTAAAAACTACGGCCGAATTTGAAATCAGCGGGTCAAAATACATGGAAAAGCTTGCGAATGGGTATCTTATGATGAGAAAACAGTGGCGTCATTTCGGGTTCGGCTTGGGGGGGGGGGGCAAAAATGTGATGACCTTTTTTTTTTTTGCTCATCAATGTTATTTTAGACACTCCTGCATATCCTATATTTACGGCCCTAAATTCCAACGAAACTCGTTACTGACCACCAAATTTTAGCTCAAAACTTTTTTCTTCTCCTAAAAAAAAAAAAAAAAAAAAAAAAAAGGTCATCACTTTTTCACTTTTGGCCGATCCTTGGGGGGGGGGGGCAATTCCCCCCCCTGCCCCCCGCAAATGACGCTACTGTGAGAAAACCTGGTTTTACGTTCATATAACAGCCGACACACTAATGTCGTTAAGGCGTAAAAATCGATAAAGAGTGTTTCATCGTACGTAAAGTTGCCCGAAAAGTCCATTGATGGCATCAGAAAGTCATGGAATGCGATAATAAACTCACAAGAGGCGTTTAATGAAATCCAAGATGGTGGTAAGATATCGAGCATTCTGTATGCATGCACCTTTTAACATCCAAGGATTGCCAATCGTTGACAACCTCACAGCTTCAGAGGTCATGTGTTTATTTACGTTGTGATTGGGTGTGATCGATATTGCGTGAGGTTGGCTGTCCTTGGATCTTCGTGGTGTATGCATACAGGTTGCTCGATAAATTACCGCCATCTTGGATTTTACTAAACATCTCTCGTGAGTTTCATACTGCATTTTATGACTTTCTGATGCCACCTATGGACTTTTCATGCGATTTTACATGCGATCGAGCACTCTATACACTGAGAAAAAGCTTTGGGCAGGGGAAACCAAAGTCTGCGGTGAATTATAGCTGCTGAGAGCGTCCTTTGGGCAGGGGGACTAAAATCTTTGGACAAAACAACCAAAGTCTCTGAACGTTGAGTCCCTCGCCCAAAGACTTTGGTTGCTCTGTCCATAAAGATTTTAGTCTCCCTGCCCAAAGGACTCCCGACAACTATCATTCACCGCAGACTTTGGTTCCCCTGCCCAAAGCTTTTTCTCAGTGTAGCGCTATAGCAAAAGTTTGCAACAGACCCATTGCGACTCTTGTTTTATTTTTGCTGCAATCGTTCCATAGATAAGAATAACACGCTCTCGATATAGATAGAGTAACACGATACAATTACGATACGATCCTTCATAATCAGTCTTAAGTCTATAGCTGTATAAAGCACACTCTATATTTAAAAAAAAAGAAGAAGAAAGAAAAAACGTAAATGTGGCGGTGCTCAGGATGCGGTAAGTATTGATGGGGTTTCTTTCACACCATCACACGTCGGAAGCGTGTGAGGACGTCCCGTTGGAGCGTAAGTTTACATCACGTGAGGGGAAAGGTGGAGGGTGAGGGTGATGAGGGGCTGGTCAGGGAGAAAGAAGTAATTTGGAATCAAAGCTAGCCTCGAGCCAGTGGCGTAGACAAGGATTCCGGGGCCCTCCCGCCAATTATTTTTAGGGGCCCCTCTCCTGTCACTCCAAGATAGGGGGTTCAGCCCCCCCCCCCCGCGTAGGACCTGAGATCTAGGGTGTTTCCCCGACAAATTTTGGAAATTAGATTTTCTCAAACGTAACTTCAGGCAATATTCATCTAAGAATGCTCACACAATTCATGCTTATATTTATCGGTTTTATTTCCTTCCTTCTTCTTGTTTTCGTATCGAAGAACTTAAAACTCGCGACTTTTTTCTGGAAAAGTATTTCCGTAAGAAAACGCTTAAACAGTGTCGGAAGACGGAAGATACTTACAAACAAAAACGAAGGAGGAATGCTATTTCAATAATGAAAAAACTTTCCTTTCTTTACTTTGACAATTTTTCCTTTCATCAGGCCCGGGTAGGGTGATTCTTATTTTTCAAAAATGAGTATTTTTTGTGCGAACGGTGGATTTTTTGTTCTTTGTGGTCTAAAAAATTGGCCCATAACAAGCATTTTGAAAAAAATTGACTCTAAGTGGCCCCTCATAGGCAAAAAGGGCGTAAGTACCAAATATGAATTTTTGGGTGTTTTAATAGTCAATTATGGTGTAAAATAGCCACATTTGCTCTTTCAGGGCTAACATTTTCATTATTTTTGGCTTATCTGCAGTCCTAATGCCTCAAAAGTCCATTTAAGATATGCGTAAAATGCTCTCGCCGCGCTTTAGTCCAGGCAATGGGTGATTATTGGAAGAACAAATTCCCATCAAAGGTTTTTTGGGCTTAATCGCTTCGTCTTGATGGTGTCAGTAATGACCACCTAAAAGTCACAAAATACAGCTTTTTAGATAAAAGCTCAAAAAGCTTGTCTGAATCACGTTTTAAGGAAATTTGGACTCAAAAAATGAAATTAGAAACCTAAAAACCCCCGGATACCTAATTTTATAAAAATCGGAGCGCTCTAAATGCTACGGTAAGGCGATCGAAATCATTAAAAATAACATTGTGTTAAATGAGCGTTGCCACGGGGTAGTATCCCCTAACGGCACACTCAATCCAGGTTTAGTTTCAATCCAGCTACTCGAAGGATTGACAAACCGACGATTGCCAATCTGATTTTAATCCGATTTCAAGACTGGTTTACATGCGGCACGGGGATGATCAGCTCCGATATCCGGATTGGAATCGGATTGAACAAGGATAAACACGGACTCCTCAAACCTATGAGAACCCGTTTTCAATCCGTATCAAACCTAGATTGACAGTCGGATAATCACCAGGTGTACAAGCTTCGTGAAAGACGGATCGGAAACGAATTTAAATCCGATTCCAACTGCATACTGGACCCTGCCGCAAATTGGATCCGAACCGGTTTCAAGCAAGTTCTCTGAACATAGTTCAAGATGGATTTAGGAACTCATAAAAAAAGGACTTCAAAACGGTTTCAAACTTGCTACAAGAAGCTTCATCAACCTAGTTTCAAGTGAGCTTTCAGCCGATTTCTTAATCGTCCAGTCGGTTGGCCAGTTTAGTGCTTCGTCTTGAAACTCGATTGAAACCGAATTAGTCGAAGTACTTGCAACCGATAGGAATCTGTTTCCAACAAGGATCAAACCTAGCTAATCAATCGGATAGACGTCAGGTTCAAAAGCTCCATATAAGACAAATTCCGCATACTACATCCTAATAGAAATGGAATCCGATCCAACTTCATGCCAGCCTTGTGAACCGAATTCAAGTCGGATTCAACCCGCTGTAAAGACGGTTTGAGTTTGGGTCGGATCACGTTCGTCAATTTTTTTTGCGGACATGTAAGCCATTTCAAGCCATCTACAATTCGCATTCAATCCGGTTCAAATAACTGTTTTGAAACCGGATTTGAAAGTAGAGTTCTTGATCCGTTTAAACCCGTGTTAAACCCAATTGATAAAACAAGTTTGAATATAGTTTTAAATTAGTTTGAAGTAGGGTTTATAACCCTCCATGAAATCAGTTTGAATCAAGGTGAAATCTAGCTATCCAATTTTTGGTGCGGACATGTAAGCCATTTCAAATCGTCTACAATTCGCATTCAATCTAGATTGAATAACCTGGTTTGAAACCGGATAGGGAAGCGGAGTTAACTTAGTTCGCGGCTTCCGCCGAGAGAGTGCTCCACCATATTTTTGCGAAACGTTACTCGCGTTTACTTGGGCCCGAGCTGCGAACGACCTCTCCACTGAAACTTGGTACTGTTGGGACATCTCCATCAATACTTTTTGGTAATGAATTCACCCTAGGCCCACGTAGAGTGCCTGAAAATTGGTTTAGCGAGTCTAACCTAAGCCTTAACTCAAGGTTGAGTCTGTAACTTTCTATCAGTTTGAAGTTGGTCTAGTACAGTTCATAAAGAACTTGGCTGCCATCTGGATTCAATCTGGTTATTCAAGTTCAGATACGGTCTTGTGAATTATTCAAGTCGCTTAGCTGCACTTTGCATTCAATCCGGCTTGAGTAACCAGTTATAAAACCGGATGGGGACGAAGCTTAGTTCTTGATCCGAAATACACCCATGTTGAACCCAACTGATGAAACAAGTTTGAAAACATCTTTAAATCAGCTGAAAGTAGGGTATAAAATCCTCTTCAAAATCGGTTTGATTTCGGGTTAAATCCGGCTGTTCTGTTTTTAGTGCGGACATGTAAGCCATTTCAAACTATCTATAATTCGCATTCAACCCTGCTTTGATAATCTCGTTTGAATCCGGTTCGGAATCGGTGGTTTAAAATTGGGAATAACCCTGATTGAACCCCATTTTTGAAACAAGTTGAAAAACGTTTCTGAACCAGTTTGAATGGGGGTCTATGATGCGTGGCGAAGATAACTAGAATCCTAGTCAAATCTAGTTAGTCAATTTTTTTTCCGGACATGTAAGCCATTTCAAACTGTCTATAATCCGGCTTAAATCCAGCTTGTGTTAATCTGGTTTGAAACCGGATTGCAAAACTGGATTGAAATCGGTTGACTGGTTTGCCAAACCGAATTGAATCCGGTTTCAACCTCGAAATGTGCCGTTAGGGTCAATTTTCCTGAAAATCGCCGAAAACTTAAATCGTGTTTTTGAGAGCTTACACGTCGTCAGAGCGTAAAAACACAGAGGACCTTTCTTGTTGGAAATTACCTCAGAAACAAAAAACACGTATCCATTTTTTTGATACCTTGCATCGTTTTCGATATATATCGAAATAATCGATTTTGGGCCCCCCTCCCCTGAATTTAGCACAGCACCTAGGCATGGGGACTTTTAGGTGGTCATTACTGACACCAAGACGAAGCGATTAAGCCCAAAAAACCTTTGATGGGAATTTGTTTTTCCCCAATAATCACCCATTATGCCTGGACTAAAGCGCGGCGAGAGCATTTTACGCATATCTTAAAATGGACTTTTGAGGCATTAGGACTGCAGATAAGCCAAAAATAATGAAAATTTTAGGTCTGTAAGGAAAAAAGTAGCTATTTTACACCATAATTGACTATTAAAACACCCAAAAATTCATATTTGGTACTTACGCCCTTTTTGCCTAAGAGGGGCCACTTAGAGTCAATTTTTTTCAAAATGCTTGTTATTGGGTCAATTTTTTAGACCACAAAGAACAAAAAATCCACCGTTCGCAAAAAATACTCATTTTTGAAAAATAAGAATCACCCTAGCCCGGGGCCCCAACATCTTCGGTCTTCAGGGTTCAGGGGCCCTCACAGCCTGGGGGCCCACCCGCCTGGCGGGGTCCGCGGGGGCCTTATCTACGCCACTGCCTCGAGCGGATTCTTCGTCGTGTATCTGTAATGATCGAGAGGTGTCGGTTGTCGATGTGGCTCTCTGCGTGATTCCATTGGTGTTCTTGCCGCGCGCCGCTAGCCGCTGTTTGAAGCTGCCAGTGAGGACTGAGGCTCGAATTAACAGTTGTTAGATGCTGGAAGAATGAAATAAGAAAAACCTGTCCATTCTGGGTGTTTAAACCTGTACAACTTGGGAAAAAAATAAGACTGGCAGAATTTACCATCAGCACAGCTGATTTTTTGGGGTCTTTTATCAGTATGGTGAAGTTTATTACCATCTTATGGTAAATGCAACGTATCTTGTGGTAAATTAAGATAACTGTTGGTACATTTCACCACAAAGCGCGTTGCATTTACCATATATGATGGTCAAATTTACATTACTTGATAGCGGACTCCAAAATCAGCTATGCAGATGGTAAAAATCTGGAATTTTTCAGGAGAATTCTGGTTTTTTTCAATTTTTTTTTATTTAAAATTCAAAGGTTAAAAAAAGTGTGGCAAACAAACCAAGCCTGTGTGAAAAACGTCCGTAAGAAATTTCAATCATGCCTCCTTGTTGCCTCAACAAAATGTCCCACAATTTCTCTCTATCGCTATAGCTCGTTGGTCCCAAGAATGACTGGACTTGATATCTGTAGGTTTGAATAAAAACATCAGCTTCTTACTGATCATATCCTATCAGGTTGCCCTATCTGAAATTTGAAGCTGATGTTTTTATGAGAGCCGTAGAACTGTGTAATCAAATCTTTTCTGGGACAGTTAAACTATATTACTAAAACTGAAAACATAGACTTTTAATGTCCTGAGAAACTTCATGTGCCAATCCTATGTGTGTCGCTTCCTTTTCCACGATCAACTTAATTTTGTTCGACATCAGCAAACGCAGGTGCAATTCAGCGCGTATTGTAACACGTCAATAAATCAATACAAAAGGTTTGGTTTTTCTTAAAAAATTGATCAGCAATTATAGGAATCAGCTCCGCGCTTTGTGGAAGGCGGGGATTCACAAAATTTATGAGGGCGCTCGCGTTCTCGTGTTTCTGTGCTTGGGTTGCGATTTTGAGTCATATTCAAATCGTGCGATTCAGAAACTGAAACTCTCTCATTAGAACAACATAAATGAGCATCGTTGCCCGATATCTTTTAATGGAAACTGTTGCAAACTTTTGCTACAGGCTTATTAATAGTTGATAATGGGGTAATACCCAGTAAAAATAAAGATTAGCTCACTTAAAAATTATGAAATCCACTCCTAAACTCACAAAATGCTTTTAAACGCGAGACCGTAATGGCGGCCGGGGCCGCGGTTTGCATTGGGTTTTCCTATCTTCAATCAGAGCCATCTACACGAGGTAGTCTCGCAACACCACACAAGAAGAAGAAGAAGCATACAATTGCCATAAGAAAACCGCGGCCTCGGCCGCCATTACGGTCGCGCATTTAAAGAATTTTGTGAGTTTAGGAGTGGATTTCGTGATTTTTTAGAGCGCTAATCGTCATTTTTACAGGTTTATCCCCCTTACTCTACTATTACTCGTAATAAGCCTGTAGCAAAAGTTTGCAACAGCTCCATTAAAGTACGATGGATGTTGTGACCCCCATGTATACCCATCTCTTCCTAGTTTCGAAACTCGTATATTTACAGGGCCTTAATTGTTTTACGACATATTATTATCAAAATGGGGCAGTTGCAAGGGTCTGAAATGTTGTGCTTTTCATAAATAAAATAAAAGTACTTGATGAGCTGAGGACAAAAATGCCTTTGGTTTCTAGTTAAGTCCCATTATTTCGGAGATGAGATTTTGGCCCAAAATACATTGTTTTAAATGGGAATTCCGCGTAGTGACGTCACTACGCCCACGATTTTCTACAACTTTGAATGTGTGTATCTCCAAAACCGGGACACTTACGAAAAAACCGAAGGCACCATTGTTCTCAGCTCAACAAGTGCTATCATTTTCTTTTTAAAAAAAAAAACATAACATTTCAGACTCTTTGTAACAGCTCGATTGCGTTGCCTCGAGGAATTAATTTCTGCCAAAAAATTTCACGAAAGATGTCACTACGATTTTTGAAATTAGAGTGAGATGGCAGTACATGGGGGTCACGTGAGATCGAGAGAAACAAACTTTCTTTACTTCGAACGCTCATCACCGGCAGTCGCCATTACTAAAACCCTCTATAGACGGTTTTAGTGCAAAATCAACGGTTAGCCAACAACCGCACAACAATACGCACTCATCGGTCGCAGTCGGTTGTGGTAAACTCGCGTAGGATTCCAAACTATCTCACTCACTCTCTCGTGACCCACATGTATATCCATTCCTTTCTAGTACCAAAATTCGTATACAGGGCCTTGTTTTACGACATATTATTATCAAAATCGCATTAAAATGCCTCGAGAAATTCATTACTGCAATAAAATTTCACAAAATAAGTCTCTAAATACGATTTTTCAAATTGGAGTGAGATGGCAGTGCGTATAGGGTCCACATGAGAGCGAGAGAGACAAACTGTCTTTATTTGGAACGCTTATCACCGGCGCGGCGCGGCAGTCGCCATTACTAAAACCCTCTATAGATGCCAGACGCTAGTCTGTTGGACCGTAATCCAATCATGTAAATGAATGAAGGAAGAAATACGCGTATAATCCGTTTCAAATATCATGACGATTCTGTTAAAGAAGACAAAGCCTTTCTGAAGGTCTTGCTGCTGTAGCATCTAGGTATATTAGAACATATCTGATAAAATTTTAAGAAGCACTTATAGCTCAGGAACTTGGAGTCTCGTGCCGTGAACCTATGTTTCGATTTAAAGCTCGAAAGAATGTTGCACAGTTGTTTCGGACAAATTAGTATTTTCAACCGGAAAAGAATCTCAAGCATAAGGCGCCGTGTTCCATAGATGAGAGTTATGTAGAATTATTATAAATTCAAATCGTGCGCATTTTTACATGTTATGCGGGCCACCGAGCCGCCGCGCCGTTGCCAGGTTATGCCTGTTACTCTTTATTTTACCCTATATACGAGCGTCGTCTCACAAGTAAGAATAAGTTTTTTTTTTTCTTTTTTTTTTTCTAAAAATAAACTATTAACCCTAGAGAAAATCTGAAAATAATTTTAGACGCGTCGTATCTTCAACTTTAAGACCCTTTTTTTATATTTTTGTTATCTTTAAAATTGAACAAATTTCGGCGTTTTTACCGCAACCATCTTCCGTCACAGTGGGCCCAACATTTTACGCAATCAAAGGTATCGTTTTTCAGACACGGGGAATCAGCATTGTATAAGAGATTAAAAACAAGGTAAAAAAAAAAAAAAAAAAAAAAAAAATACTGCCAAAAGCTGATAAAATGGCACCCAACTATGTTTTTTTACACAGTCTCCTACTACATTTAGACATTTTTGAAACATTTTACACCAGTTTCCTGATTGCATCAGAAAAGAAGACCAACATTTGGATCTTAAACCAGTATTAAGAGTGCTTTTCTGATGGAACAAGGAAAGTACTAAGTAGTGTAAAAATATGAATCAAAAATTTCTAAATAATGAAGGAGACTGTGTCAAAAATAAAGTTGCATGCCATATTTTATCAGTTTTTGACGGAATTTTTACCCCATTTTTGTTCTCTTACACAATATTGATTCTCCGCATGTCTGAAAAACGATACCTTTGATTGCGCGTAAAATTTTGGGCCCACCGTGATAGGAGATGGTCGCGGTAAAATCGCCGACATTTGTTCAATTTTAAAGATAACGAAAATCCAAAAAAAGGGTCTTAAAGCTTCGGATACGACGCGTCTAACCCTATCTTTAGATTTTCTCTAGGGTTAAAAGTTTTTTTTTTTTTTTTTTTTTTAGAAAAAAAGAAAAAAAAAACTTATACTTACTTTTGAGACGACTCGTATGTTGCAGGCAGATCGCAATCTTAGGCAAATCGCAATCGGCTTGCAATTTGCCTACGCTAATCGCTAGCTAGCCGTTTTTTTATAATCAGGAAAATATTCAGATCAAGCGTAATGTTGATTTACAGAATAATTGTATCGAGATTTACATTAGCTCATTTGAAAGCTATAAGCTGACAGAAATGGTGGTTCCATCAGATAAGGTTTCTTTTGATTAGTTTTTTTTGGTGTTTTAGATGAAGTGTGTTTGACCATCTGTGTTTTATTGCTTCAATAGTTCATAAAAAGAGGGCCAGTTGAGAAAAACCTACTCTGTGATTATCAATATGATCGTCAGGTCCTAAGCTTTAGAATGAGCCAAATCAAATCTCGACATAATAATTCTGCGAGTCACCATTACACTCGATCTGAATTTTTTCTAATCATAAATAATCGGCTTGCTCTTTGCTTAGGCAAATCGATTGCGATTTGCCTGCGATATACTTATAGGTTTCGTTGAGTTTTGCATATCGCGGCCACGGAATACAATATGCAATGCACAGTTACACCATTCAAGATCTATTTAAGGTGCGTTGCGTATTGCATATTCTGACAGGGTCACAGTGCGTTGACCAATGGACAAAAATCGAAAAATCGATCTCGGAATTTGAACAAATGGGCCTAGACAGTGTTTTTAGGAAGGTTTAACAGCAACAGATTCAGCATTGATACGCATTTTATCCGCTATTTATTGGGTGTTTTCCGGTGCGGTCGGCGGACATTAGGTTCAAAGTGGAAATTTTTCGACTCGCACCGCAACTTCGTCAGATACGCAACATAACATTCCTGACCCTACAGAAGCAGTGACAACTCCGACTTTTTAGGCTAATCATTCCTATAGGTAAGCACTATTTATTTTGATTTTTGCAGATTTTTAAACCCTATTCTTATGTGTTTTTCATGGACTCAAAGTGGTCATGTCAATCTATCTACATTTTAATGCTTTTTCTCAACTTTGATGGAGTGGCAGAAAAAAGTACCGCAAAGTACCGCAGAACTATTTATACAGGAACGTTCAGAATCATGTAATGTTTTAGAATCTTGAAACCGTTACTGCCACCACCTGCCACGACGCCTGTTGTACGAGTTTTTGTGATTTCTTTCAGATTCGTGGAATTGGATAAATTCAGAACAGTATTTGAGAGACGGCACGCAATCGAAAGTAATTCTAAAAATAAGGCCGTCATTTGTGGTTCAAAGGAGGTTTTTGGTGTGAGAACAAGTTCAGAAGCCATGAAAGAACAATCGTCCCAATTTTCGAAAGTTTGGTCCGGCAAAATTTCGAGAAAATGGAAAGGCAGTCACAGATCCTCGAAAAGACTTCTGGAGATCAATGCTGATTGGCTCTGTGAGGACACAACTTTCGAAAGTTATGGTGGTCGCTCTTTTATGGCCTTTTAACTTGTTTCCATACCAGACATCCCCTTCCAACTATCAAAGACGGTTTAAAAAAAAAAAAAAACAAAAAAACAAAAAACAAAAAACCAAAAAAAAAAATCTCTTCATTTGAGTGCCACCTCATTTCGCCATTTTCACGAGTCCGAAAAAATCACGAAAATTCGTATATTCCAGGCGCGGCTGCAATAAAGGTTGGAGGTTTCTGAAACATTGCGTAATACTGAGCTTTCCTGGATATAAAGTTTCACGGAACTTTTCGGAACTTTCTTTTATGCCGTTCCATCAAAGTTGAGAAAAAGCATTAAAATGTAGATAAATTTACAGGTACACTATGTGGCATTATGAAACAAAAAAGAGCATGGTTTACTATCTAAAAAAATCAAAATAAATAGTGCTTTACTGTAGAGTAGTCCATGATGTCGGATATGACACTGCTTTGGCAGAATTGGTTGTAATTGACAAAATTGCTCAACAATTTTACCATTTGAACCTGATGCCCGCCTACTGCACTATAGCAAACACTGAATAGATAGCGTAAATATGCGTACCATAATGCTGAAGCCGTTTGTGATCAAACCTTCCTAAAAACATTATGTAGGCCTATTTGTTAAAATTCCAAGGTCAATATGGAGAGATCGAGTAGATAACAGGAAATATTCATAAAACTTGTTCACCTATTTGTCAGTATTTTCCCCAAATATCTGATTTAATTTCTTCCAATAATATAATGTTAAACAAGAGGGTCAACACTGAAATCTAACTCATCAGTATCAGACGTACAGCTGCACTCTCGTGTTGTTTTCTATTCCTCAAAAACGAATTTGGTGGCTTCTGAAATTTGGCTCTGTTTGATAAGGTTTGAATCATTTGCTCGGAAAAAGGCAAGTTTCGAGCGTCTTGCGTCAGTATGGCTCAAATATTGTGCTGTTGAGCTTCAAAATTGCCCAAATATGAGCTAACGGTGTAGAATTGTGTTAAATGGACGAAATGTTCTGTTTGAAGGATCACAGCTCGGCAAAATTGATCAAAAACTTCCATTTTTGGTCTAATCCTTCACTTGGGCCTCTTAGGCTATGAGTAAAAATTATTTTTCTTCAAATTCCTTCTAATAGGTGTTTTTCCTACCTAAATGGACCATTTCAAGAGGTATATCACCTGAATATCTCCAATTTTAAAAAAAATACGTATAAATCGACCCCCCCTCTGCCCCCCAAAGGGGGCTCTTTCAAAATTCGATTATGCCGTGCAATAGTACCCATCGAGGGGACACACTATACAAAGTTCCATCCTAATATCTCTTTCCGTTTAGAAGTTATTGATTTTTGTCACTTTCGTCCATTTGGACAACGCACTGTGCGCCATCGCAATACTTCCTCAATTTTACTAACTTCGTTAGTATGAGAAAGTAAAAATGAAAAAATAATACTGAAACAACGGTCGTTTTATAAAGACTAGAATACATTTGACGAGCGTTGTTTGATGATGGACATAGTTTTTTTACTTGACCAGTTGGCAACACTAATACCTTGTTTCGCGTTACGAGCTGTTCGATTTGATCCTGTGTGCGATATTAGCTTCTAGGTCCTTGCATGTCAGAGAGCGAGAGAGAGAGAGAGAGAGAGAGAGAGAGAGAGAGAGAGAGAGAGAGAGAGAGAGAGAGAGAGAGGGATATAGGAATAAATAGGTGGTAATCGAATGAAAGGCGCAGGGGGAAAGAGTGTGAAAACATAATGAACTCAATGTGCTCTCTCAATTATGTTTTGCCCCGCTCGGATAATCAACCGACTTGCTTTGTACAGGTGTCAAAATTAAAAATTCTCCCCTCACCCCGGTCCCAGCTTCGTCAGTTTTTTCCGATTGAATGACATCAAACGATCGCCGGCCCACACAATGCGAAAAAAATAAGAAGGAAAAATCCCCTTTCGTTTACTGATGACGTAAGATTCCCTTGAACAGCATACTCGAAGCGTATATTCGCGAGCGATTGTGCAGAGAGTTTGCGGGCAAGAGTGACAGGAAATACAGGATGTCATCATTTCATCATCAGATATCATAGGAAATTGAGAATATTGGATACGTTTCCCGTTCTCATATTATATCGATAGAATCATTACTTCATTGGCGACCGATATGGATGTCGGTGGTCGTTTCTTGAAAGAAATGAACTGTTGTAGGTATTTATTGAAACTACTAATTGTTCGATTACAGTTCAATGATTTTCCTGTTGATATCACACGTGGATCCAAGAATCTATCCTATTCTCTCTTCTC
>VMOF01000001.1:15990289-16290553 GCA_011764245.1 Trialeurodes vaporariorum | reverse complement strand
CAGCTTCGTCTTTTTTCCGATTGAATGACATCAAACGATCGCCGGCCCACACAATGCGAAAAAAATAAGAAGGAAAAATCCCCTTTCGTTTACTGATGACGTAAGATTCCCTTGAACAGCATACTCGAAGCGTATATTCGCGAGCGATTGTGCAGAGAGTTTGCGGGCAAGAGTGACAGGAAATACAGGATGTCATCATTTCATCATCAGATATCATAGGAAATTGAGAATATTGGATACGTTTCCCGTTCTCATATTATATCGATAGAATCATTACTTCATTGGCGACCGATATGGATGTCGGTGGTCGTTTCTTGAAAGAAATGAACTGTTGTAGGTATTTATTGAAACTACTAATTGTTCGATTACAGTTCAATGATTTTCCTGTTGATATCACACGTGGATCCAAGAATCTATCCTATTCTCTCTTCTCCCAATTAAAACTCATGTGTTAAAAAAGGACAGATTAGGGGCAGTCACGTGAGTCTCACTCGCTCTTCTACGCTATTCTAACTCATGCATTCAACTGATTAGAGAGAGAGAGAAGGTAAATTTCTGCCAGTGGTTGATATAAATATATAGTTTCTGGTTAGGGTAATGACTTTGTTTCTTGTTTCGGCATTCTCAGCACCTACTTACCTAAAATAGTCATCTTAAGGTGATTCCAGGGTCGATTAGTTCCAACGGCGGACACCACGTCGCGCTGCTCAAAAAGTCAACAGTTTTTGGTTAAAATTGACGAATTCACTCTGAAAACACGCTTTGAGGAACGTCAGCACCTGCGAGCATACTTCAGGAAGGTACCCTGAAAGTTTCAAGCTGAAAAATTCAAAAATAAAGCCGGAAATGATGAAATACGAAAATTCCCATAAACCTCAATGATAGCGAGTGAGGCAGATAGACGTATTATCACTCGCACTCACTCTCACTTACTAAGCTTTTGGCGAAGTGAATTTCATAATTTACGGCTTCAATTCTGACCAAGTTGCTCGTTTTGGGCTGAAAAGATCCTAAAAAAAAAAAAAAAAAAAAAACAAAAAAAAAAAAAAAAAAAAAAAACAAAAAACAAAAAAAAAAAAAAAAAAAACAAAAACAAAACAAATCGCAGGTGCTTACGTTATTAGATTCTGCATTTTATCTATGGTTTCAGTTTAAAACGTCAAAAACACGACTTTTCCGAAAAGCAACTAGTGGCGCTATCCATCGGATTGAAATCTGGATAATTTTCGCCTGGAATCACCTTAACCCCCTTACGGGCCACGCCCGAGAAAACTCGTTTTTCCCTCGAGTCTATTTCACATTGATTCATTCTTCATTCCGGATAAACGCAAATATAGATGAAAACACTACAATATGAGATCTCATCGGGCGCCTTCAATTCGTCGGGTAGGCAATCCCAACTTCAATTAAAAAATCTATAAAAAAATTTGCAGGTGCTGACGTTGTTGGATTTTGTGTTTTATCCATGTGTTTTATTCCATTGGCTGTGCTTTCTTTGACGTTGACTTTAAGACGATGACAGCAACAAAATAAAAAATAAAAATAAATAAACCTTCTTGCTCCTGCCTAGTGCTTGGCGTCCCAACTTGTCTCCTTACAACTCCTTAGTCCGTACTCCTTATCCTATCCTATCCGTCTATTCCCGATTATGATTGGGGTTCGGGGGGACATTATACTTCAACAGACCGTGAAGGGGAAACTGAGTTTTTAATGAAGGTAACTTCCGGTTAAAGAGGGGAAAAAAAATACCCACTCTCACCTCGAAGTCCTTCGTTCGACTCTGGAATGACCGCGTCCACCGGCCACGCGGATATTGTGACGAGGAGCGAGGAATGAGTGGAGTGCCGCGCGCAGGCGCCAATCCGATGCAAAGAAGAAAATGCTCCATCTCAGGTTTATCCGTTACAAGTGCCCCCAACTTCCCAGTGCTTACCCGCCCCTGCCTGCCTGCCTGCCTGCCTGCCGCCTGTCGCTTGCCTGCGCTAAAGTTACCGAAGCGCAGTAGGCAAGAAGAAATGGGTTCGTTGCATACAATGAGCTGTAGCCTTAGAGATTGGAGGGATCCGTACATGTTATCAGTCCTATCTCAAAGTGAGGCAGCATGAGCGATCTAAATTTAGTTTGTTTGTCTTACATTCTTTGACCTTAAATTGAAAATTGTAATTCATCCAGTGGAAAGTGGTTTTAAACAAGCATACCCACTGTTTTATAAGTGCTTTTTCCAGAGAACTCCTCAATTTAGAGCCAGCCAAAAAATTGGAAGTAAACAGCTTAGCGGGGCAAAATCTCGAGAGACAGTGGCGCAACTAGAAATCATTCTATCTCTCTTGTCACTCATTTGTTTTTTACAGGTAGAAGAAAGATAGAAGGATATCCTCCCCTTTCCCGTCTATCCTTTTGCGATAGACACATAGATACCTATATATGTTATCAGACAAAAAGAGAGAAAGTGCGAATTCCTATAGTTATAGTTACGCTACACGGGAATAGTTTACTTTTTCAGAATTCCGAAGCCTAGATATTCTTCAATGAAATGGGGAGCGTCCATAAGCTGATGCATCACTTTGTCTCACTCTCTCCTCCCATTTGAACAGATGAGTTAGGAAAAGATTGCAGAGGAGGCTATCATACGATCGTAGCCCCTATCTGCGTCCTTTTCTAACGCATGCGATCAAATTAGAAGAGAGAGAGAGAGAGAGAGAGAGAGAGAGAGAGAGAGAGAGAGAGAGAGAGAGAGAGAGAGAGAGAGAGAGAGAGAGAGAGAGAGAGGGGGGGAGAGAGAGGAGAGAGAGAGAGAGAGAGAGAGAGAGAGAGAGAGAGAGTGAGAGAGACAGACAGACAGACAGACAAATGCCTGTAGGTATCCGCGATTATAGAGAGAGTGGCATCATTCGTTTAATGTAGCGTGGCTCAGTAAACCTTTTCTATACACAGGAATCAATCAGGTAAAATAAGTATGTATAAAAAAAATCGAGAAGGGATGAAGAGAACTGTCCTCTTGAATGCACGGTTAACGCACTCTGACGCAAGCAGGATATTTTCTATCCCTCATTTCCCTTTGAACGTATGAGTTGAAAGAGGAAAGAAAGATGGGGTTTATCCCCAATCTTCATCCTTGTCTAACATACGTGTTCTAATGGAGAAAAGAGAGAGAGAAAGAGAGAGAGAGGGAGGGAGGGAGGGAGAGAGAGAGAGAGAGAGAGAGAGAGAGAGAGAGAGAGAGAGAGAGAGAGAGAGAGAGAGAGAGAGAGAGAGAGAGAGAGAGAGACAGAAACAGAGAATCGGTGGTGTATGGATAGGATCCTTCCATCTCTCTCATTTTCCTTTAGAAAGTATGAGTTGAAAAAGGATAGAAAGATGGGGTTTTATTCCCTTGTGCATCATTGTCTAGCACACGCGTTTCAATGGAGCCGAGTGAGAGATAGAGGAAGTGTCTTGTTTCTCTTCGGGTTAACGGGTTTACGTTACACGCGGTTTGAATGAAACCCTTCCGAAATAATAGATTGGGGGAAACGGAGGTAAATATCCAATTTCACGACCTGATAATTCGTTCGTTTGTACCTACTAACCCACGAATTAATTATGACGTTTCAGGTAAGGGTTGTTGCTCACGCTACCCCCACTAACTATATATACCTCTGTCGGAGGAATTCCTGGATGTTTCATAATACTTGACCTTAATTTATAGTATTCCTTTTTACTTTGAAAATCGAAACCCCTCAAGAAGTGGATCGAGATCGAGGGTCGTGATGAGAAGGTTGAAAAATGGACGAGTTGCACGCCTGAAGCAGACGCGGGTCGCATTCGATGAGAAACAATTCATCCGCATCTAACGCGAATGATACTCTACCTATTCCGGAAGTTGGGCGTTGTTGCCACTTTGATCACGAAATTTGGCAACGTTGCACCACAGAATAATACAACCAGAACGGAAACTCCCATAAGAGCCAATGGAAGCAAGTTTGGAATTTAACCGCACCAATGGGCAACGCTGTGGTCCTATATCCCAACATGGCGGACGTGGTTGATTTGTGTTGAAACTCATTTATTTCTTTTAATTCTGGAAAGAAATCTTATTTTCCGGCTTCCTTTTAATTCTACTGGCATTTCAGAATAAATATCTCGCTAATCATGTCCTATATTTTTTTTTCCGTCTGTGAATCCAGATGTAAACATCCTATATCAAATCTTGGCGGACGCAGGATGAATTTGCTTCAAAATCCGACAGAGTTTCCGTTCTGATTGTATTATTCTGTGGTTGCATATTGTCAAATTAAACACATTGTAAAGATCAAACTTTTGGGTGATCGGTGCTTTACCCATTGAAGGCTTGAGTGTGACCTTAAACGCCGTTTTAAATGGATAAAAATACAACGTTGCCAAAAGGGTCTGTTGCGTATCACAAAAGACTCCTATAATTTGCCATTCTTTCTATAGAAAGAAAAACGCAGAGGAAAATCTCAAATTAAATAGACCTGTTTAGTAATGACGTCACGATCAAAATTGGATCCAAAGAAATGCTCCATCTCGCTCCCTCTCGTGGATTTATACCCTTAAGAAATCAGATCCAAACTTTTGAATGCAAATTTATGCTGGTTATAACCACCAGTTTTCTGCACCATTGGATTCCACGCATCTCAAAGGATCTTTTCACTCCGACATAATTCCTAAAAGATCACACGTAAATTTACAATCACAGTTATATCGAGAGATGTGTATGTTTTTTCCTTGTCTTACTCACAGTCTCTTATGGACGTATCAATGCCATGACACTCAATCACCCTAACCTCTCTTCGTATCGAAGCTTGTTTGAGGTATAACAAGTGGTGCGATGGTGCCGATGAGCCTATATCTTGGAATTCTGTGCCCAGAAGAAACTGAAAATGAGACAAGGACAAAACATAGGATTGTAAATTAATGAGTGATGTTTCAAAACAGTGGTGTCGCGTGCCATCTGGCAACAACGCGACTGCTCCATTTAAACTCATTAAATACATCGAATTTTCCTTGTGCACTGTGAACCCCCTGAATTCGATATTTTACATGAGTTTAAATGGATGGAATACATTGTTGCCAAATTGCACGCGACGCCACTGTTTCAAAAAATTTAGCGTGTCCATTTTAAGGTCCGTGATTGTTGTTTTGGAGTGGTTATCTGGACACAGACTTCTAAAGCAATAACTATCCAGGTCAGAAAATTTGACTTGTGTCAGTTTATTCATCGAGTGAAGTGTGAATCCTTCCAGAAGAAACAGGTTTATCGAGTTTCGTGTCCAGATATAGCCACCATAGTGGCGTAGCGTGCAATTTGGCAACATTGTATCTCGTCTATTTAAATCCATGAAAAAGGTCGAATGCGAAGGTGCTCACCTAACACTAATATTTCGATATTTTTCATTGGTTTAAACGGACGAACCGCAACGTTGCCAAATTGCACGCTACGCCGCGCCACTGATATCCGCCCTCAAACACTTGCACTTTCATTTAAAACCATATTTTCAAGTCGATCTGTCACAACTTTCTTTTCATAGTTGGAAAAGATGAGGCAAACAAACCGAGCCCTCGAAAAAGGTTCCTTATAGATTTCTATCATAGCTGCCTCCTAAAAGTTTCAATACCACGCGTCACATAACTCCTTTGTATTGGTAAAAGCAATTTGCTATAGCTAGTTGTTTGAAAGCGTGAATTGTGTGTCACATATTGCATACCCCATGAAGTTATCGTTGTCACCATATATAAGTACAATCCAGAATTTTGATCGTCTATTGCTACTGTGCGTTGAAACAGTTGCACGCATGCGTCCCCGAGTGTGTGTGTGTGTGGGGGGGGGGGCTCGGGAAAATGCGCCTCACGGCCGCCCTCTGGCTCGAGTCACAGCTACGTAGCTAATTCAGAGAAACAAATTTATAAGTTTCTCTGTGCTTAATTACGCTTGCTTCCGCTGTTTCATATTTCCCTCCTTTTTTAAATCTTTTCATATCTTTTTTTCCCTTCATTACTTATTTATTATCTTTTCTTTCGCTGTTTAATTACGGGAGCGCCTCAGAGTAAGAGGCGAGGATGCGGGCGGCCTTCGAAGGAAAGTTCTGAAGGCTTCGTTGTCACATATCATGCGAACTCTTCCATTGTAGAAAAGAGTATTCAATGCAAGTTAGAAATAAACAGCAGGTAATACCCTACGAACACTTTTTCACATAAAATTTAATCTGAGGGAGACTCCCTGGCCCCCTTCAATACTCTGGGGGAGACCCCTAGACCCCCCTTTGATATTTTTATCCAGATACAAAGATCCATTTTTGAAATATTAAATTTGTCCATTTTTTGTGTTTCACGATGTTCTAATTATTTGAATTCACAAGAACCAAAAAATAAAATTGTAAGGTTAGATTTTTTCTGATTAGATCGGTTCATGCAAAGGAACATACCATTACTTTTAGCGTGTGTTTATCTTCTTATTATTTGAGAGGTGAAGATAGCCTGAAATCACGTCTTAGTGCGGCTAAATGACTCTATTGGGCAAAATTGGCCAAATTTTCCGGGGGAGGGCCCCCAGACCCCCACCCAACTGGGGTTTCCAACCCCCCCCCCCCCTTCCCATGGAAAAATATTCTAGCTACGCCCATGGAGCTGTAATATTTTCTCAATCGGTGCAATCGCCGTTAAATTATGAAAATATCCGCAAATTTTTTAAAGTCATCGACGACTCCACCGGTTGAGAAAAGATTACAGATCAGTGTATTTTTTTTTTGCTTTACAGTCCTAGAGTGAGGTGAACTGTGTAATCTTTTCTCAACTGGTGGAATCATCGGTGAATTGAAAAATTCAATTAATTATATACGCAAAACGGCAGCTTTGTAATTTGACTCAGTGTGCGGTGGTTCTATCTACACATTTACAATACGAACACTTACACAATAAAACGATTCAGTAGATATAGTCGCGATAATTAACCTCTAAATCGTAAACAAGGCGAATATCGTCGTGTCAGTAATTTTGAGAAGCGGCTCAAAAGAAATCAGTTTGATTATCACCTCTGTAATTTCTCATTTACATAAAAAAAAAAAAAACACAATTTGAGGGCTTATTGTTAGTAGGAATGAATGTCTGTGTGTGTGTAGAGTGGATTTATAATTCTTGCGAGGCAGTCAATGAGCAATCAGTGGCGTATCGTGCAATTTGGCAACGCACTATGCAGTGAGAAAAAAAGCTACAAAATCGCTCTGGGCAGATTTACTCGGCGAATTATCGAGTTATTTAAAAACTGAAAGAAACGCACCTTTTTATTTCGAGGATAGGAAGAAATTGTCTTTTTAAGTTCTTACGTATCTCAATTTTTGACTGAAAAATGCTGCTGAAATTATTCAGGGCAGGATATCTCGGTCAAAAATTAAGTTTCGTAAGAATTTGCAAAGACAGTCTCTCCCTTTTCACAAAAGAAAAATGTTTTTTTTTTTTTTTTTTTTTCAGTTTTTCAATGTCTCGATAATTTGCAGCCGAGTAAAGCTGCCTAAAGCGATTTTGGAGCGTTTTTCTTACTGCACTGCATGATCTAACTACACAGGTCAGTCAATGCGCACACCCTCCACTGCCTCTCCGTCTGCCTGGCTCTATCACCGGGTAGAGTGAGGAAGGGGATGACGTATAGCTGGCGCAGCCGAAGCGCGGGCGTTCAAATCTACATGCTGTCACATGGGGAAAATACCATTTTTCAAGTGCGAATTATAAACAATTTACGACAATAAAACTTGGTTTTTATTTATGATAGACCACGAGGAAGGTTTCAAGCTTTGAGAAAAACAGTCTGATCACACTTCAATTTCTTATTCCTGTATTTTCTGGCGGTTAGTAAAAATCCCTCTTATGGAGAAGGTAGGTTATGTAATATTCAATGCATTCTACCCACTTTTCTAAAACTGCCCGAAAATAGAAAAAGCGAATTTGCGTACGATTGCATTGGTTTTCTCAAAGCTTGAAACCTTCCTAGTTACTTCTTATAGATAAAAACCAAGTTTTACTGTCGTAAATTGTTTATAATTCGCACTTGAAAATGGGTATTTTCCCCATATGAAAGCATGTACATTTGAACGCCCGCTCTTCAGCTGCGCCAGCTATACGTCACGAGCGGAGGTTGCGCAGATCGCAACGAAACTCGTCCACCGGATTGACTGACCTGTGTAGTTAGATCATGCTGCACTGTGCGACGTGGTATTTTGTCCATTTAAACCCATGAAAAAGGTCGCATTGTGAAGGTGTTCACCGAACGCCCACTATATAGTTCGATCTTTTTCACGGGTTTGAATGGACGAACTGCAGCGTTGCCGAACTGCACGCTACGCCGCGCCGCTGTGAGCAATAACAATAGAGAGGCTGATACACGTTAAAAGTTTTCTCAAAGTGTGACAGCATGGACGATCTTATTTTGGTTTGTTTGCCTCATTTTTATTACCCTTAAATCAAAAATTGTGAATAATTCAGAAGAAATTAGTTTTTAAATTAGTTAAACGAGAAAACAAGTGTTTAAGAGTGGCTATCTGGACCCAGGTGAGAAAATTTAGCTTGCTCCTGTCATGTGTCAGTTTCTTTCTCGTGCAAATCCTTTTAGAGGAAACAGTTATATCAATTTCTGTGTACAGTTAGTCACTCATAAACACTTGCACTTTCGTTTAAAACCAATTTCAAGTGGGTCTGCCTCAACTTTCTTTTTAAGGTTAAACAAAATGAGGCAAACAAACAGTACTCGTTTAAAACCAATTTCAAGTGGGTCTGCCTCAACTTTCTTTTTAAGGTTAAACAAAATGAGGCAAACAAACAGTACTCGTTTAAAACCAATTTCAAGTGGGTCTGCCTCAACTTTCTTTTTAAGGTTAAACAAAATGAGGCAAACAAACAGTATTCGTTTAAAACCAATTTCAAGTGGGTCTGCCTCAACTTTCTTTTTAAGGTTAAACAAAATGAGGCAAACAAACAGTACTCGTTTAAAACCAATTTCAAGTGGGTCTGCCTCAACTTTCTTTTTAAGGTTAAACAAAATGAGGCAAACAAACAGTACTCGTTTAAAACCAATTTCAAGTGGGTCTGCCTCAACTTTCTTTTTAAGGTTAAACAAAATGAGGCAAACAAACAGTATTCGTTTAAAACCAATTTCAAGTGGGTCTGCCTCAACTTTCTTTTTAAGGTTAAACAAAATGAGGCAAACAAACAGTATTCGTTTAAAACCAATTTCAAGTGGGTCTGCCTCAACTTTCTTTTTAAGGTTAAACAAAATGAGGCAAACAAACAGTACTCGTTTAAAACCAATTTCAAGTGGGTCTGCCTCAACTTTCTTTTTTAAAGGGTTTAAACAAAATGAGGCAAACAAACAGTACTCGTTTAAAACCAATTTCAAGTGGGTCTGCCTCAACTATCTTTTTAAGGTTAAACAAAATGAGGCAAACAAACAGTATTCGTTTAAAACCAATTTCAAGTGGGTCTGTGCCTCAACTTTCTTTTTAAGGTTAAACAAAATGAGGCAAACAAACAGTATTCGTTTAAAACCAATTTCAAGTGGGTCTGTGCCTCAACTTTCTTTTTAAGGTTAAACAAAATGAGGCAAACAAACAGTAAGCCCGTGTGAAAATGTCCATAAAAAATTTTCATCATGGCTGTCTCATTGAAGTTTCAAAATCAGATTCCCATAAATCTTATCTTTATTGCTGCAGCTCATTGGAGGTAGTACACCACATTTGATCGAAAAACACTTTACATATACATTTTTATCGCGACGTCACACTTTTTTTTGTATTTATTTATTTTTTTTTAAAATTTCCATCGAGCAGTAACCTTGCTCGGAGGGAGTTTATTAAGATAGTATACAAATCCAAAAGAAAAGAATACAGCTCTTATTGGACGAATCCCTCCATGAGAGTTTTTTTGCCCTAAACTAAATTAAGTTAAATTAAATCATATCAAATAAAATAAATAAGTATGGGTAAGGAATTAAGGGGGGATCATAAAATAAATAAATTATATAAATAAAAAATTGATAAAAAAGATATCTAATAATTAATTAACTGCAGAGAGAGAGAGAGAGAGAGAGAGAGAGAGAGAGAGAGAGAGAGAGAGAGAGAGAGAGAGAGAGAGAGAGAGAGAGAGAGAGAGAGAGAGAGAGAGAGAGAGAGAGAGAGAGAGAGAGAGATAGAGAGAGAGAGAGAGAGAGAGAGAGAGAGAGAGAGAGGGAGAGGGAGAGACAGACAGAGAGAGAGAGAGGGTAAAGAAGGGGATGGGTTCCATGGACGAGCCTTTTCTCAGTCTCTAAAAAGGCACATTAAATCACAATAAAATCATAAAGATACAAAAAAAAAAAAAAAAAAAAAAAAAAAAAAAAAAAGAGAGTAAACGTAATCTAAACTGAATCGGTCTATTCAATTCCGTCCTCGGCGCGGCGTCATCGTCACCTTGAAACGGGTTATTCATACTAGTTGGGGTTATTTAGACTTAATTCTGCGAAAACATATAGAGGCGGTCGGTATATTGAAACATTCTTCGGAAAATGGAGCTAGCAGGAATATGGAATTAAGTATAGTGGAGCGAAGATACGAGGTCCGAGTGAGGGCATTGCGAAGGAGAAAGGGGCGGTGGGGGGGGGTTGAAGTGGGAAGGGTGGGGAATGGGGACGGGACGGTAAGGCAAAAGTTATTATCCTGAAGGAAACAGGAATTCGATATGCAAATATGAACGTGTGAGAGAGATGCAAAGTCTCGGAGGGCGGAAGGGATAAAATGCAAAGTGCATCAGAAATGGAGGAGTTCTACACAGAATTGAGGCGGTCGCGGTTTCCGAGAGTAGGAGTCATGAAACGAACGTCAGGTGTGCCCTTTACCTAGAAATGAGCGTCGTAGTGAAATGAGGATTTCTTTGGAAGAGCACACGTGTTGTTTTATGAATGTCTAGGTATCTCCTTCGGAATAAGATCGCAACGATTCACCTGAGAAGAGCGACGGCAAAAACAGGCCGTCTTTTAGACCCTGTTGGAGTACTCACGGATCTTTTCGAAAGATGTCTCAAATGATACCTTATAATAGAAAGGTAACTTGAAAATGAGTGAAATCATTCATTTAAGAGTTTAGAATGAGTCAACAAACTTGTTTTTTGAGGAAAAATATCAACGCTAATATTATGTTTTTAAAGCAAAAAATAACAATTTTTTATGTCTGGAAAAAATCCATACTCTCACTCTACAACGCGAAGTTAGAAATTGAAAAATTATTACGATGACAGACGTCTGTCCGTCTGTATTTTGGCATAGATTTTGAAGCAATGGTCCATATTATACATCAGACTTTTGCAGAGAAGTTGATTTTAGCATTCCTCAGAGGGATTTTATTTTGTTGTTTTTTTCGATTTTTTAAATTTTAAGCAAGCTACGCAGGCTAAAAGGTTTTCATTAAAGCCAATGGGGAAGTGGGTAAAATTGAGTGGAAACATGGTGGAAAGGGTGGAACCATGGAATTTCCCGGATATAATTTTAGGAACAAAAAAAACAAGATCATGAACAATGAACAGAAAGATAACTTGAATATGTGTGAAATCATTCATTTAACCCTCGAGTGGTCGCGCTCGCATTTGTGACACGAAACGTCGCGTGGTTGACATACGTCATCCACTTTTAAAAATGGCCATAAGTCATCCACTTTTAAATATGGCCATATGTCATCCACTTTTAAAAATTGCCATAACTCTGCCAATTTAAGCCTAATAATGCATGTATGTATACTCAATCGATAGGGAAAACCCTCCTCAGTAACTTGAATGACAGAAATTTCGAAAATTCCGCCCCATTTTTTTTGCAAATGGCGAAAAACTAGAAAATGGGAAATTCAGATTTTGCCTCTTTTAAAATCACCAATATTTTAGGCTCAAAATTTTTAATGATGATTTCAAAGAAATATACTCTTTTTTTTTGTTTCTCTCGTAAGATGTATATTCAAGTTCAAATTTCAGAATTTTTGAAACTTGAAAAAAATGTTTTTGGATGTGTTTGCCAGGATGACAATCGTCATCCAACCACTTTGACGTTTAGTAACTTCCAGTGGCGGCTCGTGCAATGCGTCAACAATGTATTCCCGCCACATAAACCTTTGTAAAACAATTGATCTTCAGGAGGTGCAATCGCGCCCTCAAGATATCGATACTTTTGCATAGGTTCAAATGGTCAAGTAAGCATGGTTGCCAAATTGCACGAGCCGCCACTGGTAACTTCCAGGTTTTGAAAGAAAAAAAAAATAAAAAAAATAAAACTTCGGAACCCTCTTGTCCCATCCAAGAAGGGCAGCTACTGAAAATCTCAGCTTTGAAAATTCGAAATTCTCAAAAACAAGTAGCTGGATGATGTATGTCATCCTCGCGACCATTCGAGGGTTAAGAGTTTAAAATGCGTCGACAAACATGATTTTTGAAAAAAAATATCAATGCTAAAAATACGTTTTTAAAGCAAAAACAACTATTTTTCATATCTGAAAAATATCCACGTTTCAATCCAAAAGCGCACTGAGCGGAGGCGATAACCACAACTGTCAATGATTACGGTTTTGAGTTAAAAAATTAGGTCACACTCAGCACTCGCACATACTACTTGCGCATACAGTTGGCATTGCGCAACATTGGCTGATCAAAGAAACTGTCCTTCTCTCTTTTTTCCCCATTCGAACGCATGTGTTAGAAAAGAATGGAAGAGGAGGCGAAAATCACGTGACTGCCCCTTCTCTGTCTTTTTCTAACACACACGTTCTAATGGGAGAGGAGAGAGATGGATAGATTCCTGGTTGCGCAACCGCGTCACTGTAAAATAGATTAAGAGTTTCGACTCCTTACTATCAGTTCATTGAGATGCAATTTCAGGACATTCGAAGGAGTTGGTTTGTGTGTTTTTGTTTTTTGTTTTTTTGCTGTCGCTGTTGTTTTTCTCCATTTATCGGGACAAACATTACGCGTTTTTCCTTTGACACAAAATTAGTCAGAATGGCGCCTCGTTAAAGATAGAAAGTAGCGACGAGTTATGAAATGAGGAGCTCCTTCACTGAAAAAAAAAAAGTGCTGAATTTAACTATTTTTTAGTTAAAAGTATGCGGGCACCTCTTCAAAACTATTAGTTTGATTGTTAAAAATAGTTAAATTACCTCCGTGCCGTGTTAATTGCACTAATTTAAACAGTCTAACAGTTTTTAAGTGGTGTCCATATAGTTTTAACTAAAAAAGAGTTAAATTCAGCACTTTTTTTTTCACTGTTTGAGAAACCACGTTTCGAACAGAGGGTCTGCACCTCAGTGGCGAGGCGTGCGATTTAGCAACATTCCTTATCCACATTTAAACGCATTAAAATGGTCGAAAATGGTCATCATCGCCAATGACTGAAGCGTTCGAATTTTTTGTTGAATTTAAGTGGAGAAAATACATTGTTGCCAAATTTCACGCAGCCCCACGGCTGTTCTTCCTTACAAATTCAAGCTGTAACACTTAAAAATAAAGCCGGGATTTAGGAAATACACAAATTTCCCTTAGCCTCTGTGAGTGCGAGTGAGGCAGATAGACTTAGTATCACTCGCACTCACTTGCACTCACTAAGCTTATTACGAAAATAATTTAGTTAATCACGGCTTTATTTCTAAACTAAATATGCTCGTTTCGGGCTCAAAAAATCCACACAAAAATAAAGCAGGTGCTGACATTCTTGGATTTCGCATTTTGTTTTTTTTTAAATTCTATTTAAATTGCCAAAAATACAACTTTTCCCAAAAGCGACTGGAGAAGTGGTAATTTATCAGGAGGGGGAGAAGCAGTGGCGTAGCCAAGGGGGGGTCCAGGGGGTCTGGACCCCCCCCCCCCCCCATGACACCAAAATTTGTCCTAAAAAAAGGTCATTTTTCGCGTTTTCGGACAAATTTTACCAAATTAGTATCTTTGGATCCCCCCCCATGACAATTTTCGGACCCCGGACCCCCCCCCCCCCCCTAGAAAAATTCCTGGCTACGCCACTGGGGAGAAGAATTAAAGTCTAACAACCACTCGCAACCTAAGGCGGATCCAGCAATCTGGCAACTGTGTATTATTCCCATTTAAATGCATGAGAAACAATCGATTAGCAAAAAGAACACGGCCCCCTCAAGAATCGATTCTTTCTCATATGTTCAAATGGGATGAATTCATGGTTGCCAAATTGCTGGATCCGCCCATACCCGCAATCCTCCCACTTGACTACACCCTCTCATTGACACCTAAGAGTTGGTTACAAAGCTATACAAAGGTATAAGGCTAATATTATTAATCAGTATATTACGGTTATCTCGGACGGGGTATTTTTTTTTTTTTTTTTTTTTTTTTTTTTTTTTTAAGTTCAAATAAGTATAATAAACCTTGTGTAATAATTTGCCTGTTGTGTGTTGCGCGGAGAACCGAATCGACGTGACGAATGAATGTCTCGATAACGATTGGAACATCCGAATGAGAGATTGATAGAATGAGCTGATTAATAATTTATCGAATTTCATCCTCTTTTCTCCTATCTTCTTTCTTCATTCATTTCGCTTCATTTTTCGTGCCGGACGCAACGTTGCCGCGCCGAATACATGCGTGGAATGGTTACTTGTGTGTTGCGTATTGCATACCCTGGTTAAATATCTTTGTCCCCGCCAGCAGGTTAAAAGGGGAGAGAAAAGAATAATCGATTGTTCACGATCCGACAACGCTGGCCATAGAATCCAGAGACATGGGCGGATCCAGGCAATTGTCTTTCTCTCTCTCTTTCCATTTGAACTTTTGTGTTAGAAAAGGACAGCAGAGGGGGCCATCACGTGACTTCGGCCCCCTCTTCTGTCCTTTTCTAACGCACAAGTTCAAATGGGAGGAGAGAGAGAAAGACAATTCCCTGTATCCGCCCATGTCCCGAGACCGGCTGAGCTCCGATTGATCCACCGGTTATTGAGCTCGTAGCTTGCTAATAAAGCGCCGCATTCCTCCAATCGGCAGAACAGGAGATCAGCACAAAATGCTGTATCAGATCGCTGATCGCTGCGGGAGTGTCAGCAGGAGTATGAGGGCGAGAGGCCGCGATCAGCCTCCGCGCCTGAGGACTCCGCAGGGAAGAGCATTGGAAGAGATAGGCTCACGAATTCGGCTCATTACAAGCCTTGTGATTAAATAATAGGGATACACATTATACGTGTGTACAAATTCTATACATAAAATGATTTTTAAATATTTACAGCGCTGCCAAGTTGCCGGAACTTTTTGTTTCGCCTTGGGCGGACGATGAAACGGAATGCGATTGGAGGTCGAGAGGACTTAACCCTCGAGTGGTCACGTCAGTGGCGTCGCGTGCCGTCTGGCAACAATGCAACTACTCCATTTAAACTCATTAAATACATCGAATTTTCCTTTTGCACTGTGCACCCCCTGAATTCGATATTTTACATGAGTTTAAATGGATAGAATTTATTGTTGCCAAATTGCACGCGACGCCACTGGGTCGCGTGTCATCCAGCTACTTGTTTTTGCGTGTATTTTTGCAAATTTTGAATTTTCAAAGCTGAGATTTTCAGTAGTTGCCCTTCTTGGATGGGACAAGAGGGTTCTGAAGTTTTTTTTTTTTTTCTTTCTTTCTTTCTTTCAAAACCAGGAAGTTACTAAACGTCAAAGTGGCTGGATGACGATTGTCATCCACGCGACGCTTTCAAGCAGCGGTTTTTTCAAGTTTTAAAAATTCTGAAATTTGAACTTGAATATACATCCTACGAGAGAAACAAAAATAAGTATATTTGTTTAAAATCATCATTACAAATTTTGAGCCTAAAATATTGGTGATTTTAAAAGAGGCATATAAAATATGAATTTCCCATTTTTTAGTTTTTCTTCATTTGCAAAAAAATTGGTCAGAATTTTTGAAATTTCTGTCATTCAAGTTACTGAGGAGGTTTTTCACTATCAATTGAGTGTACATACATGCATTTTTAGGCTTAAAATGGCAGACTTATAGCCATTTTTAAAAGTAGATAAAGTGACAAAAGTGACGCATTAGTGACTAAAGAATCGCGTAGTAGTGGCGGCTTGCGCAGTTTGGCAACAATGTTTTCCCTTCACTTGAATCTATGTAAAACAATCGATTGCTGATGAAGCGCTGCTCCACTTTCGGAACGATTGTTTTACACACATAGTTAAATGAAGGGATAATATTGTTTCCTGTTTTTTTTTTTTTTTTTTTTTTTTTTTTTATTTTATTTTGCACGAGCCGCCTCTGTCGCGCAGAAATATATTGGTTTGGGGCAACACAGCAAAGAAGAAATTATCAGAAACTAACAACCTCGCTGTTTTGAGTCTCTGAACCGAGATTAAAAAAACAAAATTATAATGACCCTTTACTGCATGACTATTTCTTTTCTTTCTCCTTCAAAAAACAATTCCCCTTCCCATTATTTTGACTTAAAATGAAAGGTTGGGGGGGAGGGCTCCCTTTGTATTGTTTGTTGCATCGTATTGAGAGAAAAATCAAGGTCAGTGGTTAAACATGCTTTCTATTTACATACATGGGGTCGCACATCGCACTTTTAAGAATTTCGATAGAAGTTCTCTCACCTTTTTCCTTTTATGTGCCTGAAGAAAATTAAACGATTTTTTCTCCTTTTTTTATAAATATGTATTTGTGCAAATAGCTTAAAGGAATATGTGCCTGTATGTCATTCGGGGACCTAATGCTGTAAAGGGATAAGTGAACCAAATTGGCCAACAAATTTTGCGCGGAGGTGATGAGAACGCTTTTGGTACAAACATTCCTTCGATAAGCTATCAGAACTTTCATTTTACAATTCTGTGAGAAAACCCGTTTAATATAAGCATTTTAATAACATACTTGGATCGACCCAGTCTGACGGTACCCACAGATGAAAAGAGCTCTTAAAGCAATATCTTTCCGACGACTTCAGCTCCGATCGATGGAAAAACATTGACACAAGAGCTCTTAGGAACGTCTTGATCGCGTCAAGGCGGTTCTATCACTGTAAGAGTCTTGTTGTCGGGCGTTCTCCGACAGAGGAACCCAAAACAACAGGTGTGTTCTTCCGTGGAAATCCTGAAGTATCCATGATGCTGATTTCAGAGAAACGAGCACACCTCTTGTTTTCAGTACGCACAGCCACTGGGCGCCCGCATCTGCCTGATTCGCCTTTATATCGCTGATTTACACACACACACACACTTACACACGTCTCTATCGCGGGCATTCCTTTAAATCGATAGTTTATTTTGTTAACCGGACGACGATTAATTCCCCGTATTCATGTGAGTGTCAAACTTGTCAATGTCTCTGAGGGTGGGCGGATTGGATCATCAGGTATGATTATTTTTTTTCGAGGTGGAAAGGCAACTATCGTGGCTCGCTTCAAATTGTGTTGCTCAACACTGGCGACGAATCAGAATCAGAGGATTGAAGCATGTATACCAAGATCTGCGCCGCTCCGCGTCGGCAAGCCTCATTTTCTTTCAAAGATTATATTTTTGACTGCAGATACGGTACTGCGCAATAAAATGCAAGATTTTTTGTGGGGTGGGCATGTTACACTGTCAACTCTGATCTGTAATTTTTTCTCAATCGGAGGAAATCCCGTTAATTATTTAAAGTGCCCGCAAGTTTTTTAAAGTCACCGACGACTCCAAAAGTTGAGAAAGGATTACAGACTAGAGTATTTTTGTGCGGGACAGTCATACACTGAATTGACTTGTGTAATCTTTTCTCAACCGGTGGAACCATTGGTGAATTGAAAAATTTCATTAATTATAACACATGTCGCTTTTGATGGTTACTACCAATGGCGAGGCGTGTAATTTGACGACGTTTCTTTTTCCATTTAAACCCTTTAGAAAGGTCGAAACGCCTGGTCATCACCGATGACCAGGACTGAAACGTTCGCATTTTTGTGTACGCTTAATCACCGGTGCCTAATTTCACGCCTCGTTACTGGTTAGTGGTAACTCCAAATGTAAAATGCCCAAATCAGGCCAAAAATCAGAATGTATTCTCACCAATGGGGCACCTGCAAACTTTTGCTACAGGGGATGAAGAGTTGATTCTCGCAAAAAAACCTGTAAAAATTACGATGCAAGTACACTCAAAAATCACAAAATTCACTCTCAAAATTGGACTTAATGGCGGAGAGACGCGCAGGACCGCAGGTATCATGGGAGATTCCTATCTAAATTGAGACATATCTCTGTGTGTTTCCGTAGAGAAAGTGACAAATTAGACAGGAATCTCCCACGATACCTGCGTTGAATCGCCATTACGATCTTGTCGTTAAAGCAGTTATGTGAGTTTATTACTAAGTTTATCACTGTGTTTTTAGACCTTCTTATTGTGCTATTCGTGATTTTCGCTGGTTTATGCATCAGATTGGACTATTCATTTGCTTACAGCAAAAGTTTGCAAGAGCCTCATGCATTCATTTATAAACTTTCAAGTCCCAATTGTAATCACAGGAAAAAAAATTAACAAGTAACTTAAGCCAAGAGATGTCACTGGAAAGTTTTGAAATAAGGTTAAAAGCCCGAAAGCGACGATTTTTATTTAATTACTTCATTTCATTGATTTTTTGCCATTTTTTGTGATCTCAGACCCTACAGTGCAGCATTTCAACGGCCCTCTCCCACACTTAATGCGGGCAGGAAAGCATGCATTTTGTCTCTTTAGTTTCTCTTCACACGCAGCTTTGGATCCGGTTTTCTAATCTTTTCGCGATATCAGGAAGTATTGGAAACGTCATAAAATCCGCTGCTAGCGTACAAAAGTTGCATTGACTTTCTCGCTTAGCAGTCAAAATTCTTATTTGAAAATGCTCTAATAAGGAAAATACCTTGAATCGCAGCCTATGTTTGAAACCACAGATCCCGATATCGATTTAATCGATTTTGAACCCGGTTTATTCATTGATATTTTTTGTGAGAACATCTGTAAGATTAATCACTATAATACGATTGGTTCCAACCGAAACAATGACCTAAAAATGAGGTTTTCAATGGAACATTAAAAACCTCATTTCTGGAACTAGCCGGTTGCATCTTTTTCGGTCTCTCGTGCGGTTTCTTATCTGGACATTTTTGAAAAACCTCCGAAATGTACAAGAAATTCGATTTTCAGGGGGACTCAGGGGGGCTACATCTCGGAGACCATGCGACGCAGCTAATATTTTCACCAAAGTATTAGGTCATCATCATTGTTCATGGTATTGTTTTTTTGTTAATTCCTAAACCATTACCGGGAAATCCCATGTTTCCACGGTTGCATACCTACTTCCATTACCGTATTGACGCAACTTGGCAAGGGATCACTCGGAATAGAACGAGCCAAGACACTTGCATACATAAATCATACCTACTGAGCTCCAAAGAATTTATTTGTTCTAGGAAAAGAAAAAAGTAAATATTTCGAAAATAGCATCAAGCGATCAAGCTGCGTTACAAATACAGGGTGGGTGCAATTTCGGCGTAAACCAGATGTTTATTTCGTTTTTTGCATTCGATATATTCAATTTATGTAAATTAACATTCCAAATTCGATATCTCGAATGCAAAAGAACAACAGCCACCTCCAGTTTTGGCCAAAATTCTCAGTTCGTTATGCTCTTTTGATCGATATGTATCTCTCGATGTAGGGCGGTCGCTTCCGGAATTTGTCAGATAGCTTCTTGTTGGGGCTGATTCTATACTCTTTTGAACGAGATGAGAAGAGGCGAGATAGCGCGGGAATCGACTAATCCCATTGGTTTGAAAGGCGCGGCGTCACGTGACAGATTTGAGGTCGTTTGAGTCGTTCATTTTAGAAAAATAACTCATCCGTCCATCGAATGTCTCGAAATCTGGTCAGGTGACACTGTTTAAACCAATGGTATTGGTCAATTCCCGCTATCTGATCTCGTTTCGTCTAAGAGAGCAGAATCAGTCGGTCAGCTCTCTAGGGGGTCGAAACGTAAACAATCTTAGGGCGACTAGCTCTAAAAATAAATGTTGACAAAGTTCTAGCTTAAACAGTATTTTTTTCTGAATATAGAGCTTGCCTTTTGCTTTTAAGACTCTTAGTTTTTTACATGCCGACTTTTCAAAGAGGAGCAATGAGCTTGTAAAAATGGGGTCCAAATCGAACTTTGACCTTCGATATAATATAGGAAACGAAAAGCGATACTAACCTTTCCAAGATGTTCAGTTTTGTCTGTCCTTTCAAACGTCGTACGGCAAAGACAAGGGTCGCTTTTCGAAAATTTCGAGTTGGCGGAGGGGGAGGCCGCGAGACCTATCCCTCAGGGGCACCCGCTTAAAAAAGTTGAATTTCAGAGTCATACGGTTAATATGAACGACCAGTTAGTGGAATTTTTACATTCCAAATCGCTAAACAATAAATAAACACCATCGAAGGGTAAAACTTACACTTTCACTTTTTTCTGTAGAGCTAAAGCTTGCAGTAGACCAGCGGCTCGTGAAATGCGATTTATCGATGTTCACTCCATTTAAAACTATAGAAAAGTATCGATCGTCGGGGACTGCAATTGAACCCCTGAGAAATCGATACTTTTCTATAGTTCTAAATAGAGTGGACATCGATATACCGCATTTCACGAGCCACCACTGCAGCAGACCTATTCCTTCAAAAGTGGAGTTCATGATAAACCTAACCTAGGTTAACCTGTTCTGCGTTGATCAGAGTCTCTATATACTATAAGAGTTGTGCCATGTCATTCAAAATGAAGAAGAAGAAGCCGATCAATGGAGCCCCCAAGAGGCAAATTGCAAATAGTGGATGACCATTTGCCTCTGCGCTGTTGCCGCTATTTTGCTATCTCTTATACGTTAGCTTCCGATTCTCGACAATAACGGTCGTTATTGAGAGAGATAATGTTTTCCAGAATACCATTCAAGCAGAGGAAAAATTAACAATAATTACTGCGGTCCACTGTTACTTCAAATGTGCAATGAAAGCTATTACACGAAAAGTAAACAAACCCTCCTCCATTTGCATCTGCCTCTTGGGGATTTCTTGACAGTCTAAATCTGAGACCCAATCAAAAATGGATTCTGACACGGCGCAATCTCTCACAGTATACAGGGACTCTAGGGGTCAATATTAGAATGGGTCTGTTGCATACTTTTGCTATAACAATATAGAACCTTGGTTCTTTATGTAAAATTCGGCAAAAATAACGATGCGCACATTGAAAACGTTCAAAATCCAATCATTAACTCAGGAAACCACTTCAATTTCAAACAGCTCGCGCTACGCCAGAGACTATTCGCACCGGTATATACTACTACATAGACGGAACCACAGTGCATAAGTATAAACAACATCATAACTACAAAATGATGGAATTTCTTTTTTAATACGTGAAATATAAGCTGCATTTGCTGCCTGGTCTTTTCGGTTTATCAAAGGTTACAAAATAATGTAAGAAATGTACGCATCTAAACGAAACATTCCAATTTTTGTAAGTTCTGTTCATGTTTACTTAAACGAGCCATCTACGTAGTTATAAGTCGGTGATATAGTGTCTAGTGTAGCGCGGGTTGTTTGAAATGGAAGGTATTTTCTGAGTTAATGACTATATAATGGGTGGACTTTGAAAGTTTTTAATGTGCGCATCGTTATTCTCGCCGAATTTTACGTTAGAAACAATGAGTTATATTGATGTAGCAAAAGTACGCAACAGACCCATTCGTCGCATTGCATTTTTTTTTTTTTTTTTTTTTTTTTTTTTTTTTTAACGGCAGCCTTTCGATTGACAAAGGCTTAAATGGGTCTGTAACAATGAGTCTTCGATCAAATCCGACGGCGACAGCCTTTGACGTCTGAGACGACGTGCTCTCAGCTCGCAGCTCATAGACGCCGCAGCAGTCGTACTCACAATCAAATGTAAGTACAATGGAGCGATTGACTAAGACCGTAAAGACAGACGTCGTCGTCGCGTCGCGTCGCTTAAAAAACGCGTAGTATAACGACCGGAGCCAAAGCTCTTGGCATTGCTTCACGACAAGACAACCTACTTGGCGTTCCCACATTTTTCGCACGGTTCCACGCATCAGACCGCAAAGCGCAAACGCAAACGCAAGGAGATAACGCGTCGCGTTGCGTCTCCGCATCGTTATCGCGTATCGAGATGAGATGCGGCATCGGACGTGTAAAACGCGACGTATGTCAGAGCGCAATTATGCGCAATTATACACTGCCACGCACTCGGGTCTCGCACTCCACGCAGTTCCTACGCAAGTGCGGCTATGCAAATTAATTGCACCTCCGATGTATACACACAATCAGTACTGTCCAGTATCCTTAACCCTTCATGGACCAAGCCCGAGTATACTCGTTGTTCTCCTTTAGTCTATTTTACAATGTTTTTCAGTCTTCTTTACGGATAAAAATTATTGTCAATGAAAGCCCTTATAAACTAAGGTTTAGTCTGGCGCCTTCAATGTATCGTACAGGCAACTTCAACTCCCCCGTGTACGAACAGTTAACTATCTTCCCTATATATAAACGGAGGAGGGCGTTCTTTTGAACTAACGTGGCTCTTAGAGGGTTAAAGGTTTCGCAGCCAGCTTTTTAGCTGATTTTCACTTTTTTTGTTTTTTTGGTTTTGTTTTTTTGGTTTTGTTTTGTTTTTTTGTTTTTGTTTTTTTTCTAAGCAGAGTTTAAGAGACCGTCATACACAGAAAAAACAAAAAAATGTTTTGAATTTAAAAAAAAAAAAAAAAAAAAAAAAAAAAAAAAAATTGAATGGGGCAGTTGCAAAGGTCTGAAATGATATATTTTTTAAAAAGAAAATGGAGTTGAAAAGAACCACTGACAGTTTAAATTAGTGTATCTATCGCGACTTACGCTTGAATAAGAAAATGTTATTTTATCTACATGTATTTTTTCTCTGTTGCAGGGATGGTTTAGAATGGGATCTGCTAGCCATGGAAGCCAAAGTTCGGGACGATTATTCAACAAAGGGCCGAGGTGAATAAACATTCTTGTGAATTAATTTATTATTTATATTTTTTTTTTATTTATTCTTTCATTTATTCTTTTTTATTTATTTTTTTGTCCGTGTTTCGCAAACCATACAAATCGAATTGAAATTCAACCGAGCAGATGGTAAATTCTACCAGTTATTTTTTTTCGTGTTCGATCAATCGAAAACTCCCCCAAACGTGGCAGCATCGGGCCGAGTGAGCAATGAGTCTCGATTTTTTTTGTTAATGGTCGGAACCAGTCGTCGCGTCTTCGCCTCCGGGCTTCGTCCATGTTTCTGCGTAGCATATCCGGCACGGAGGACCAAAAGTTTAATTGTGAGATGCGTGCGCGGCGGCGCTGAGCGCTGCACGCTTTTACACTTGTACATCACCTCTACTCATTCCTCTCTTTCTTTAATTTCTTCTGAGCGAATTTTATCGCCGGAATCCGCCACTTAAAACTCGTTCAGAACACGGTTCCATTCCCCTGTCGTCCCTTTTTTTTAATACCCATTTACTGCTCGGTGTAGTGTGATGTAGCGAGCACCGCACTCTGGATCAAATGAAGAAGAAGATTTAAAAAAAAAAAAAAAAAAAAAAAAAAAAAAAAAAAAAAGTGACCCACTAATTTGAGATTATACCAAGCGGGAAACGACTTCCTAATCTCCGAACTTGGCCCATGCGATGCAGCACGACACTTGTCGCGCTCGTGTGACCGTTAACGGAGGAATGCTCTGTTGCCAGACGGTGCACACACCATGCATGGGTCATGAGTGGAAAAGGCGAGGATCAAAACCAAGGTTTTATAACGGGGATCATAAAATCCCAGCGAGCTACATTAATCAGTGGCGTAGCGTGCTATTTGGCAATGTTGCCGTGCGTCCATTTAAACCCATGAAAAATATCGAACTAAAGGGTGTTCGGTGAACACCTTCGCATTCGACCTTTTACAAGGGTTTAAATGGACGCAAAACAGCGTTGCCATATGTCGGTGTGACGACTGACGATCGTCTGATTTGATGACCTTAATATTCATGATTGTCAGATCGTGCAAACAAATATTCTGATTTTACATTGAATTAAGTCGAATTTTCAGGGTTTAGTGCCGATTCCTACCTCCAACCACGTGAGCGCTACTGTTCAAACATTGTTACAGTGACTAAATAAACCACAGTGTGGTCAATTGCTACGCACCCAAGCCGCGACCTTACCGCTCATAAGAACGGGTCTCTTATCGCGTAAAATGCCTATCTCTTATCAGTCTTTTCATTTCTGGGTGATCTTTGAATTTTATATTTCAGAATTTGTTTTGAGAACAGTTATTTCTGCTCAACGCGTCACAAATAATGGGGCAGTTGCAAGGGTCTGAAATGTTATGTTTTTTATAAAGAAAATGAAAGTACTTGATGAACTGAGAATAAAGATGCCTTTGGTTTCTAATTAAGTCCCATTGCTCTGGAGTTGAGCTTTTCGCCCGAAATACATTGTTTTAAATGGTAATTCCACGTAGTGACGTCACTACGCACACGATTTTTTACAGATTTACACGTGTGTATCTCCAAAACCGGGATGACACTTAGGAAAAAACCAAAAGCCACCATTGTTCTCAGCATCAAGCACTATAATTTTCTTTATGCAAAACACAACATTTCAGACCCTTCCCTGGTAAAAGTGTTCCACGAATTTCCATAACCAAAATTCCGTGGGTAATTATTATTTTCCCATGTAATTACATGGGAAATCTTATGGAATCCCATGAACGGCCCGTGGAACTTCATGACATTGCATGGAAAAATAATATTTTGCCCGCGGAATTCCATAAAATTTTATGGAAAAATGATAATTGCACACGGAAATAATATCCACGGAAATTTGGTCATGGAAATTCATGGAAAACTTTTACCAGGCTTACAACTGCTCCATTATATCAAAGTAATTGACCAACGATTCAATTTTTTCGACTTATGCAAAGGCAAATGTAAACCAGCGAGTTATTAAACGCATTATGATATCCGGACACAAACTCCAATAAAGTCGGTACTTAGAATACATGGGGGACTGGGTATCTGGTTACAGATGCAACCGCATAAACTGAATCCCACACATCCTCACATCCGCCAAAGTCTAAAAAAAACTCCTTTTGCTTATTGAAATAAACTGTAAGGAATACCCCACGAACACTGTCTCACATCTAACTTAATCTGGGGGGACCAAGGGACCTCCAGGCCCCCATATACTCTCTAAGGGAGACCCCCAGACCCCCCTTAAGGGGTTAATTTTACAAAAAGCTGGTTGAAGAATATTTTTTGCAAATTTTCATTCAAAATAAAAATACCTCCGTTTGAAATATTCCAATTTTTTCCCCTATGTTTACCCCTTTTACCTATTTTTTTCCCATTGATTTTAACGAAAACTGTTTACCCTCCATAACTTGCTTGAAATTTAAAATTTCGAAAAGAAAAAAAAGTCCCCCCCCCCCCCCCGAAGAATGATGAAAGCAACTTCCCTGCAAAATGTTGATGCATATGGACGATCGGTTCAAGAGTTACGCTGGGATACAGAAGGACAGAAATCTGCGCCATCGCAATACTTTCTCAATGGGGCTCTTGCAAACTTTTGCTGTGAGCAAATGAATAATCCAATATGATGTCAAAACGGGCAGGTGTAAACTCCTAGACTGACCATTGCTAAATCGTGAATTCCGAGACAGCAGAAATTATCGAAAACAAACTCCTAGGCGGAGGGATAAAGCGGAGGATGTAAACATCGAATTTTGTGCCGAACGACGGCAGATGTTGCCAATTTGGGCAACCGCGTTTGTTCCAGGTCGACACGTATATTAAAATATGCAGTGCTCGGTTGGGAAACATTAAGTCGAGAAAAAAACCTTTGCTCCAAAAATACGACAAATTTAACGAATATTATTCAACTTATCGCCTGCAAGGAAAGTCCGGTCGTTACTTCGTTAAAAAAATTTCATATTTTAACGCCAATACAAAAGCTAAAGGGAAACCAGATGCACGGAAAAAAAAGATTAGTGAAAATAACCATACGGATACCTGATTTTGGCACCTGCTAGATGTTATGGTAATGTTAACCAGAAGTATACTATGTTTTGACTTGGTACAAGGTGATGTTACCTGGTTGCAAGTCGAATTTACTCACAGTATCGGTAAATGTACCATATTTCTGGCCAAGTTTACCATAACATCTAGCAGGTGCCAAAATCAGGTATCCGTATGGTTATTTTCACCGTAGTTTTTTTTCCGTGTGTATAGTATTGCTTTTTGTTTCTGTTTTTTGTTTTTTTGTTTTTTTGTTTTTTTCAAATACTACTTGCCACGGTTTTTTTCCACCTAAATAGTATCTATTATTGACGCCTCAGCGGACGGTTAGTAACCATTCATTAATCAAACTTGGATTACGCTGATTACAACAAATGTCGATGGAAATTTGGCAACCCTGCCTGCGAAAATCATGGATTTATGGAGGAATTTACACATGTTAGTTACGTTTTTTTACCTGCCTTGTCTAGGAGTTTGTTTTCGAAAAGCGCTCGTCTAGGAATTTTTATGGTCAGTCTAGGAGTTTACCGAGCCCCGTCAAAACCAGCGAAAATCAGGAAAATCCCATCAAGAAAGTCAGAAATTTAGTAATAAATTCACGTAACTGCCACAACGGCAAGATCTTAACCCTTTCATACCTGAAATTCTTTTTATTCAGAAACTGGTTTTTGACCAACTTGATTGATCTTAGTGCTGTCTCCTCATCTAAATTGATGTGCATATTGTATTTTTATGTTTTCCATAAGATTACATGTTAATTCAATGTACATTGGAATGGACTCCAGGTCTGAAAGGGTTAATGGCGGTTCAACGCAGGTATCATGGGAGATTCCTGTTTAATTTGTCACTTTCTCAACGGAGACATGCAGATATAATATGTCTCAACTTAGATAGGAATCAACTCTTCAATCTCCTATAGCAAAAGTTTGCAAGAGCTCCATTTCTAACTTTGTTAGTTGGAGAGAGTGAAAAAAAAAAAAAAAAACCCCGACGATCAAATCACACACGCTGTAATTATAACCAACAAATGCCAAAGGATTGATTGAACGGGATGGAGTAGCAGTAGCACTACAGCGCATCCAAGATATTGTCCTACTCTCTTCTTCCCCCGTTACATCGCATGTGTTAGATAAGGATAGAAGAGGTGGCGAAAATCACGTGACTGCCTCAGCTCTGTCCTTTTCTAACTCACGGATTCCAATGAGAAAAGAGAGAGAAGGACACATTTTTGGATCCGCCGGTCAGCAGCATTCGATTGAACGAGGGAGGACCTTTATAACTTTGATCTAAAAATATTTTGCGCATCAGGCGAACTCCCGCTGAGTTATATCATAGAATCGGGAGCGCGGCAGCAGTTGAAATCGTGATAGCGCTGAAATCTGACCCGGGGAGGTCTCAGAGGTCTCGATTCTTGGGTCAGGATTCTGGTCTGGTAGAGTTCAGGACTTCCGTGCGTGCGTGCGCCCTTGCGGCGACAATCGAGGTATCTACATACAGTATGTTCCAGAAGTCCTTACCTGGTTCAAGTCGTATCTACATACAGTATGTTCCAGAAGTCTTCACCTTGTTCATGTCGAAAAACACCCGCTCCTCACACGAGAAAAAGTACTTTTTTTTTTTTTTTTTTTTTTTTTTTTTTTTTTTTTTTACTTTCTCACAACCTTTCTGGAAACGTTTCGCCTGGAATCACCTTAACTGTAACCGACAAGTAAGCAACAAAAACGAAATAATGCATGATGACATAATGATGGATGTATACATCCATCAGTGTTAGTTTTAGTAATTTTTAGTATTTTAGAACAATTCTACGTCTACAATTTCACTTCATCATCGCTATCTGATATGTAATTCGAGACGCTTATTTCAAAAATGCTATCAGTTTTCATTAAACCGGCCTAGATTTTACGTAAATTCGTAATTACGTCTTCTAAGCAAAATATTCGAAATTCTGGAAAAAGTATGAGTTTTCAGTAAAAACTAAGGCCGAATTTGATATCAATGGGTCAAAGCACGTGGGAAATTGCGCTAGAGGGGTAAGAAAGAGGTATTTTATGATAACAAAACCTGGTTTTACGTTTATAATAGCCGGACACACTATGTCGTTAAGGCGTAAAAATCGTGACCGACCTTTTGTTTATTGATGTGATGTGAGGTTATTGTTTTTCGACTCTGGCTTGGTAAAAAAGCACCTCTAGAACACTCTGTACATTCAGGTGCAAGAATGAAGGGGGGGGGGGCTCTGCGCGTCCTCTACATGCAGTGCCGCACGCTATGTCAGTACTATCCGGAGACCGCACGTTTTTAACCGTGAATAAAACCGCACGTGGTTCCGGGATGTTGGTTTGGTTTCAACCGATATGCAACCTACTGTTGTACTACCTGCTGGTGTACGCCAATACCTTTAAATACCCACGTCATGCCGCCGCCGTCTATACGTTGTTCAAAATATGCTCTCCCCCATCTTTAAAAATTCTGGAAAGTCTGACACTAACTATGGCGTTCAAAACTTATCTCGTGAGAAAAAAAAAATCGCCAAGGCTTTAAGTCCAGATCGAATTTCAATTCACGATGGGAATAATTCTGAATCAACCGCACCTCACCACCGCACTGGCGAGAATAAAAAAAATTGTCAAAAGAATGCAATTAATCAACATATGATCCAGTTTCGTGTCATCCATACTGTTGTCGTGCGTATAGGTTAGCAACGATTTTGTATAATTCTGTTGGACATAAAGTTCGCTTTAGAGCTTTTGTGTTCTGCCTTGCTTTAAAAACTATCACAGCCTACAAAGGTATTAATTTTCTCTCTATCTGAAATAGCCTCGGTTTTTCTCCTAATTTTTAGGTTTTTCAAGAATTCCATTTTTACTTTTTTCCATCCCTAAATTTTTTTTCTGTGCTAATTTTGGTTTAAATAAAGTGCCAATATGTTTTCCTAAGTATGTAGCAGTAGATTTTTTTTAAATTTTGACCTTAATCACTTAGTTTAGTAGAATTATTGTCAAAAAATGACTCAAATTTTTCAAAATTTTCCAAATTTCAATTTTTTTTAAAAAATATTTAAAGTGTAAAAAAGTGCAGTTAGGTATCTCAAACCCTTTCAACACATCCAAGGAGCACGTCCCTAAAATTTCAGACCATTTGGATTAAAGGAGAGCTCATAATGATAAGATTAGTGAAACAACTCAAATCAGCATTCCAATCCTAACCTGGCGTGGGGGGTGAGCAACTCCAGTCCTAACCTGGCTGTTAAGGGTTTAAGTTAAGTCTGACTTTTCGCCAACTTGATGGGGTCCCTGCTGTATGGTTAGGCGGGGAGAGGGGGGTTTGGTTACTGGTCAGTCCTTCATAATGTTCAACTTGACGTTTATCGCGAAAGGAGATTCTGTTGGGAATCTCTCTATCGAACGACGACCACATTTTTTTTTCATCTTCTAGCACGTTAAGAATGCGCGCATTTAATAAAAACGCAACCACTCCGTGATGGCATCGAGTGTCAATATTATAATAGAGCTAAGGTCGATTGAAAGTGATTCGTTTAAAGGACGTAATTTACTAAAATTCTGTCGGTATATATAACTTTCCAGCCGATATGAAAGTGGTCACACAGACACACACTCCAACTCGTAGGTAACCGGTCCGGTGAATAATTTCAGAGAGAGCAATAATGAGATCCCTATCGATAGTTTAAAATGCGCGGCATTTGAGAGAGAATGGACTATGGAGCACGAGCTCTGTGTAATTTTATTTAGCCTCGGTCCTCGTATCAGTGAAAATTATAAATATTTAACAGCAAGAAATTATTAGATTCGTTGTATAATAGTGAAAACGCGTCCTCAACTCGATGAATGAAATAAACTTACTTTATTTCTCCTTCGCTCCTTCTCCCTCCGTCCCCCCTCTCTCTCACTCACACTCCCCCTCTCTCCTCTCCTATCACTCCCTCTCTCCCCCTCTGTCGCTATTTTTTTTTCTCTCTCTCTCCTTCGCTCCTTCTCTCTCCGCCCCCCTCTCTCACTCACACTCCCCCTCTCTCCTATCACTCCCTCTCTCACCCTCTGTCGCTATTTTCTCTCTCTCTCTCTCTCTCTCTCTCTCTCTCTCTCTCTCTCTCTCTCTCTCTCTCTCTCTCTCTCTCTCGCCCTTCAACTTCTCCTCTTATTTTTACTGTGCCATCGAAGCTTCATGGTCTTTCAAATTCCAGTGCTGCCGTTTTGCCAATCTTTTAAGATGATTCCAAGGTTGATTAGTTCCAGCCGTAGACACCACGTCGCGCTGCTCAAAAAGTCAATAGTCTTTGGCTAAAATTGACGAATTTACGCTAAAAACACAAATGAGGAACGTCAGCACCTGTGCGAGCATACTTCAGGAAGAGGCAACCCAGAAAGTTCCAAGCTGAAACATTCAAACGTAAAGCCGGAAATTATGAAATACAAAAATTCCCGTAAGCCTCAATGAGTGTGAGTGAGGCAGATAGGCGTATTATCACTCGCACTCACTCTTACTTTCTTAGCTTATGGCGAAATAGATTTCATATAATTTACGGCTTTAATTTTGAAAAAAAAAATTGCTCGTTTTGGGTTTAAAAAATCCATAATTTTTTTTCGGGTGCTAACGTTACTGGATTTTGCGTTTTATCTATGGTTTCAGTTTAAAACGCCAAAAACACGACTTTTCTAAAAAGCGACAAGTGGTGCTATCCATCGGATTGAAATCGGGAAAAGTCTCGCCTGGAATCACCTTATCAATGGCATTCCACTATCAAAAGGTGATTCACACGGCCGAAGCAAAGATTACTGACCTGAGTATTTCTACGAATTTGTTATACCTCTAAATTGATACTTGCAATCTTTGCTTTAACCGGTCGAATTGAAACCAAATCTAACCTAACCAATGGACTGCAGAGTGCCATTAAGGGCAGTGGCGAAGCGTAAAATTTGGCAACAATGTATGCTCTCCACTTAAAGTCACCAAAAAAATCGAACGCTTCAGTCATCGGCGATGACCAGGCATTTCGACCTTTCTAATATATTTAAATGGGAAAAAAGAACATTGCTAAATCGCACGCCTCGCCACTGATTAAGGATCCGCAAAGTGGCAGCGCTGTCATATTCCATAGATTGAGAGTCTTGATAGCGTCACTTGAGACAACTGAACTGACACCTCAACTCTTTTCTCCCTTCCAAGGTCACCTCCGTTGTGCATTAAATTGGCTTACACCAATTTCCTTTTTTCTTCTTTCTTCTCTCGCATCCAGCACTAATCAACACCATTCATTTCCATAGGGCCGTCTGGGACGTCTACCTGTGTTTATTTTGATCGATTTTAATTAAACAGCCTACCTGGTCTCTTTCCATCTCCCGCGATCGCGTCAGTTTGTTGTTCGTCTGTCAATATTCGATGAATCGATCATTGTGTTTAGATTGCATCAGGCATCTCGCGTGTGGAGGGAGAGCCGAAGCATGTATACGCGCACACTATGGCGCACGCAGGAATTAGTCTCTCTCGCTCTTTTCCCGTTTGAGTGTATGTACTAGAAAAGGAAAGAGATATGGGCTAAAGTCACCTTCGAGCCCCTGTTTCTGTCCTTTCCCTACTCACGTGTTTAAATGGGGAAAGAGAGAGAAAGAAAAATTCCTGCGTACGCTACTGCGCGCACACATGTTCAACTCGTAGTATAATGACCGGACAGTTATTGAATTTACTCACACATTTATACCTTGACTATACTCAAAAATGGGCAGTCCCCAGTAGCGGCTCGTGCCATTCAGCAACAATGTTTTCCCTCCATTTGATTATACGTAAATCAATCGATTCGATACTGAAGTAGTGATACACCGACCATCGATTGTTCTATATAGATTTAAATGGAGGAAATACATTTTCGCCGAAATGCACGAGTCATCACTGACAGTTTCAATTTCAAGGGCGGTCTGATATTTTGTATTTTTTTTTTTTTTTTGTATTTTTGTATTTTTTTTTTAAATAACTAAGCAGAAAAACCGTTGTACGGTAAAAAAGTATTTCGACGGAAATTCCACAATTTTGTACAATGGGGCAGTTGCAAGGGTCTGAAATGTTGTGCTTTTTGTAAAGAAAATGAAAGTACTTGATGAGCTGAGAACAAAGATGCCTTTGGTTTCTACTTAAGTCGTATTGTTCCGGAGATGAGATTTTGGCCCAAAATACATTGTTTTAAATGGGAATTCCGCGTAGTGACGTATCTACACACCGGATTTTGAACAACTTTACACGTGTGTATCTCCGAAAACGAGACACCTAGGAAAAAACCAATGGCGCCGTTGTTCTCAGCTCATCGAATACTATCATTTTCTTTATAAAAAACACAACATTTCAGACTCTTGCAACTGCTCCATATATATTGCAATGTTGTCCACACATAAACGGTTATTATTTTTGCCGAATTTCATGTCTAAGAATCAAGGTTCTATATTGTTGTAGAAAAAGTACGCATCAACAGACCCGCTTGGCGGATCAAAAATGTAGGTTATGTAGTTAGGTTGAAACTCGAGGTTTCGATATTACATCGATATTGCGGGTTTTTTTTTTTTTTTTTTTTTTTTTTTTTTTTTTTTTTCGGTGACAAACTCACGAGTGTGCGGAGGAAGAGATCTTGCTTAAACAACCAAATGTTGCGTAGATCGACAATTATTTCATAAGATGAACATGATCCCACGACGCGACGCGATCAGAGTCGATCAGCTGACTGCTCAACGGGGATCCAATCCATCCGTCTCACAGAAAAAAAAGGGTAGGATGTGAAAGTTTCGAAGTTTCGGTACAAGTATTTTAACCTAATAAATTTAGAGCTCGTATTTTCATCGACTTCGCCAACTCATTGTCCGAACATCACCAAGTTAATTAATCAAAGACCCAGTTAGCTGCTTTTGGTATTCATCCGTACACACACGTGCATATAGGCACACGTTTCGTTGGTTAACCGTCAGATGACGCCACCGCACCAAACGGACAAAATGAATAATGCACCGGACAGTTTATATCGCTTGGAATCTGGAACGATGCGTTTCGTCCTTTTAAACCCACGTAAAATATCGATTCGATTAAGTGCACTCTGCGTCTCTGCACCCCATCGCCCCTTCCAAGTTTAAACACAGAAAAACACAATCAGAAGGGAAAGTGTCAAAAAATGCCAGTGGAAACAATGGGGCTGTTGCACACTTTTGCTGTAAGCGATTGAATAGTTGATTCTGGTGTAAAAACTTCTGAAACTAACGATGTTAGCACTAGAAACTCCCGGAATCCACTCCTAAACCCGATAAACGCTTTTATTTGCGAGGGCGTAATGGTGGCTGAGGGCAGTAATAATGGGAGATTCCTATCTTCATTTCGTCACTCTCTCTATGCTGACAAGGATGATTCATAGAATAATTAGTCATCGCAGAGTAGTGATCCACATCCGATGAATGGTACCGTGACATCTTGTGACACCGGTGTCAAATGAAAGTCGTCTCTCATTGGTCACTTCTTGATGGAGTTACAGTATTGTTAGATGGAAATCTCCCATTATTACTGCCCTCAGCCACCATTACGCTCGCGCAAATAAAGGGGTTTTTTGAGTTTAGGAGTGGATTTTGGAAGTTTTTAGTGCTGCCGTCGTTATTTTTGGAAGTCTTTACACCAGCATCGACTATTAAATCGCTTACATCAAAATTGTGCAACAGCCCCATCGGTCAGAAGAAGAACCAGGATCTCGAATTTTTAGGAATGAAGCAAATTGAGAAATTACGCGTGATGTACCAGCAATGCCCCCCCCCCCCCCCCCGAGGAAATGGAGGACATGTTAAAGTATCGTTGTTATCGCATTAAAGCCGTCTTTTCCGATAAACTCAGCCAGTCTCTTCAGAATATCTTTGTCATCATAAATGTCGCCTATCCCTTTTAACACAGCCAGTATCATTGGAATATCGTTGTTATCATTAATTCCGTCTTTCCTAAAATAAACCCAATCGGTCTCTTCGGAATATCGTTGTTATTATAAGTGTCGTCTATTCCTTTAAACACAGCAAGTGTCATCGGAATATCGTTGTTATCATAAATGTCGTCTATCCCTTTAAAGGCAGCCAGTATCATTGGAATATTGTTGTTACCATTAATTCCGCGTTTAAAGGGATAAACGACATTTATGATAACAACGATATTCCGATGACACTTGCTGTGTTTAAAGGAATAGACGACACTTATAATAACATTAACAACGATATTCCGAAGAGACCGACTGGGTTTATTATTGGAAAGACGGAATTAATGATAACAACGATATTCCAATGATACTGGCTGTGTTTAAAGGGATAGATGGCACTTATGATAACAACGATATTCCGAAGAGACCGACTGGGTTTATTCGAAAAGACGCAGTCAGTATCATTGGAGTAGCGTTGTTATCATTAATGTCGTCTTTCCAGATAAACCCACAGTCAGTCTATTCGGAATATCGTTGTTATCATTAATGTCGTTATAGTGCAATATGTTGTATAAACTGTAGAAAATACCCCACGAACACTTTCTTACATTAAAATTATTCTGGGGAGACCCGGATGCTTTGGAGAGACTCCCATACCCCACTATAATATTTTTGGGGAGACCCCTACACTACCTACATAATATTCGAGGGTAGACCCTCAAACCAGTCAAACCCCTCGAGTGGTTATTTTACATTAGGCTGGTTGCAGAATGTTTTTGCAAATTTTCAGCAAAATTCAAACTCCTAAATTTGAAACATTCCTATTTTCCCCTATGTCTACCCATTTTACCCATTGGAAACCTTGTATCATCCATAACTTGCCTACAATTTAAAAAGTCGAAAAAACAACAAAAAAAAATCCCTCCGGGGAATGGTAAAATTCCTGTTAAAAATTTCACCCAAGCTGTCTCTATATATCCCATTAAACATTAATTAAGCCCTCTAGTTTCAAACCATCCAATTTTTGTCAAAACGTCTCAAAATTTCTTTTCGCATTTTAATTGCTTAACTAAATCAATAGAGAAACAGTATCGTAAATAATTTTAACTTGTTTTTTAGGTGTATGTGTTCAAAATGTCTGATCAACTATCTAGTGTGAAAAAGTGGTTGAAAAAGTGACGATGTCCAAAGAATGCTTTTCAATAAACAGTTTTCCCGATGACGCCATCCTATGAAAAGTTCGTCGACCGTTCCAAAACTATCTCTCTCACTCTCATTTGATCCCTATGTGCTACTATCTCACTCTCATTACTGAAATCGTGGAAAGATACATTTTCGTGTGACATTTTTTGGCAGAAATGAATTCATGCGATTTCGAGAAGAAAATGTTGTGGAACAAGTCCCCTTTTATCCGATATTTAACCTTAGAAAGAGCTAGGTCACGCGAGAGTAAGAGAAACAGTTCATAATGCTACGCGGGTTTTGTCACAGCTGATTTCAAGCGATAGGATTTTTTTTTTTCAAAAGCATGCAACAAACCCATTCCTATCGGTGGCGTAGCGTGCAATTCGGCAACGTTGAACTGTGTTCATTGAAACCCATGTGAAAGATCGGATGCGGAGGTGTTCACCGAACGCCCGGTAATGCGATCTTTTTCATGGGTTCAAATGGACGAATGCAACGTCGCCACATTGCACGCCATGCCACTGCTTCCTATAGATCCTTGCCGTGTTTCCAAAACAACGGTCTCAACATCCTTGAATCTCATCCTCTTAAATATTTTGCAGTAACCTTGTGTTTGTGTGTGCATTTTACAGGGCCTCGAAAAAGAAGGATGTGATGCAACATTCCGACTATTACGAAGATGAACTTGACGGCTCTGGTGGCGGAGTGGTGCCTCCCCCCAGATCTATCTCATTGGTAAGTCTCTTTCATCATGCATCATAAGTCATCAACCATCAGCCAACTTATCATCTTCCATCTCCCTTCACTTGACTTGTTATTAAGTTAGTTCAACTGCCGATTTTCTCCCGCCAAACCGTTTCTATAGCCCGCTTATACTCCAAATTCCTCTTTTTTGTTCCGTTGCGTTGCCCCAAAAAATATGTATATATGTTATATCGCGCGCTCGTTACCGGCTGACAACCCAAAATTACTTGAATCTCTTTTCGATGAAGATGTTGACTGGAATTTACTAACATCAGAGATGAACCGAGGAATTTTATCACCACGAAATGCGTGTGTTGATCGTGTTTGTGACTTCAGCTTAAAGCCAGCAGACAACGCTCTGCACGGACTGAATGGGGCTCTTGGTACAAACTTTTGCTCTAAGCAAATGAATAGATGAATCTAATGTACAACCAGCGAAAATCGCAAAAATCACACGAAAAAAGTCGACAATTCAGCAATAAATTCAGAAAACAGCTGAAACGGCAAGATCGTTACGTCGAGGCTACGCAGTTGTCATGGGAGATTCCTGTCTAACTAGTCACTTTCTGTATGGAAACACAGAGATTCGTCTCAAATTAGATGGGAATCTCCCATGATACCTGATGTGTAGCTCCGCCACTAGGCTCGATTCTGAGAGTGAATTTAGTGATTTTTTAGATTATACATCGTAATTTTTACAGGTTTTTATGCAAGAATCATTTCTTCAAACAGCAAAAGTTTGCACGAGCAGCTTGGGCACCGACCGCCGGAGCTCTTACTTCTGGAGTGTGTCCCCCCAGACAACCCCCCCCCCCCCCCCCCCCCAATAGAAGCGCATGTGTTATCGTTGCGACGGGCGCAGTTATATACTGCTGGCTCCAGGGCTGCCGTTTTGCGTATAATCAATGCTATTTTTCTATTCACCGATGATTCCACCGGTTGAGAAAAGATTACACAGTTCAGTTCAGTGTATGACTGTAATGCACTAAAATACTCTGATCTGTAATCTTTCCTTAATCGGTGGAAACTCCGTTGATTAATTAAAATATCCACAAGTTTTTTAAAGTCATCGACGACTTCACCGGTTGAGAAAAGATTACAGATGCGAGTATTTTAGTTTATTACAGTCATACACTGAACTGAACTGTGTAATCTTTTCTCAACCGGTGGAATCATCGGTGAATTGAAAAATAGCATTGATTATACGCAAAACGGCAGCCCTGGCTGGCTCCGAAACTGCAAGAGCCCCATTAGGAACATTACCGAAGATTCCACCGCCAAAGGTGGTCGAACCTGTGTTATAGCTCGTTTCAAAAGTGTAGGCGCACGTAGACCGTAATCTTTGGCGATTGTATTTTCAATTTTCATTCCTTCAAATCAAAAAAGAAACTTGCCTCAGACTTTAAACTTTCGATTTTAAAGCGTTCCTCTATGAAAAGCCATCGCTCAAATTCATTTTCATTAATTTTTATTTTGTAACATGAGAAATAACGTTGAAAAATTCCAAAGACTGCCGGTAGTGCCGGTCTATATAGGTGCGCCTTCACTTCTGAAACTACCTGTTTCAGTCTTGCTGTTTTCAAAGTAATTCATGAGGTTAAGAAAATAAAATTCTGCGACTTTGCTTCCGAACGAGTCGAGTTTATAAAAAGGATCAAGCTTGAAACTTAATCCTTCCCTCGGAAAGCAAAATGACGGAGGCTATAGCAATATTAAGACGATCTCCGGGAGTGAATCACCTACGAAACATGAGGTATGCTCTTCTGAAGAAATCTCATATGGATTACAATGCTATCTGCGAAGAACTAGCACACCCGATGTTTAATGGGCTCCCCATCCAAAGACCACCTCAATTATTATGCGTTCGAGCAGTGAGCTCTTGAGCAGCTTAGCTAGCTTAGCGCAAGTTCCAGTGCGGTCAACAGCCACAGAAACAAAATTGCAGTAGAGGTGGAAAGAGGAAGGAAGATGAAGAAAGAAAGAGACACGGAGAGAGAGAGAGAGAGAGAGAGAGAGAGAGAGAGAGAGAGAGAGGAAGTAATGCGTTTACCGTTTAGCGGGTGAATATATGAGGGTCATAAATCTATCGGTTCAGTAGGCCGTCCGTTCCTCACTTGTCTTGTGTTTGTTTGTTGTTGAGTATTGTGTTTGTGAGAGTTGTGAGTGAATGTGTGTGATTGTGTGTGTGTGTGAGAGAGAGAGTGGACAGTCTTTGCGTAACCACAACGAGCAGAAGCAAGCAGAATCTCAAAGCGTCCGTGTGAGCATGCGTGCTGCATATCCCCAAACGAGCGGTTCCCACGCAACGCTGCGACGCACATGTGTCATTTAATACGTGGAAAAAATGACGTGAAAATATATAAGATCACTGAATGAAATAAGATGCGTCAGATTAACCAACCGAACACTGAGAAAAATAACCGGCATGGCAGTGGACCTTGAGATCTCAGCCCCTCCCTTGAAAGATTTCTAGATCCGCCACTGACCAGGAAACCCAATAATCATAGCCGATAATCACTGCGAGCTCCCTACCACAAATCGGTTGGATATTTGGACCAATTTGGGGCTGGAAGTACCGAGGCGGCGCGGCGCCTCAATATGCGCGACATTCCGCGCGCCTAAGTCGACAAGGCGATACCGATTTATTTCAAATTATGCAAGACCAATCGATTCATTCATGCTCAACGACAACGATCATTCATAATGAGAGTTGTCGAATATATATATTCCTTCCTTTTTTATCGTTATAATGTCTCCATCTACACCCTCTCTCTCTCTCTCTCTCTCTCTCTCTCTCTCTCTCTCTCTATCTATCTCTCTCTCTCTCCTATAACTCTCTCTTCTATCACTCCCTCTCTCTCTCCTATCATTCCCTCTCACTCCCTCTCTCCTATCTCTCCCTCTCACTCTCTCTCTCTCTCTCTCTCTCTCTCTCTCTCTCTCTCTCTCCCTCTCTCTCTCCTATCATTCCCTCTCACTCCCTCTCTCCTATCTCTCCCTCTCACTCTCTCTCTCTCTCTCTCTCTCTCTCTCTCTCTCTCTCTCTCTCTCTCTCTCTCTCTCTCTCTCTCTCTCTCTCTCTCTCTGGCGCTTGGTTAGTTCCTTTTGACGCATGATTTATTCGAGTTTTTGGTGAATCACAATGCGACAAGCACCGTAATGATGTTGTCATTTCTCGGAGCGAAGTGCGGTGTGCTGCAGTGTTGTTGCTGTTCCTTCCGGCCGTCAATGAAATAAAGAGACATTGTTTTGTAACTGGATTTAGTTTTTGGAGCTATAGTCAAGATGTAGGCAATAAGGTGGGTAATAGGGAGGGAGGGGGGTAATTTTTTATTGCTTGAATGTGCAGAATTCGATATTTTGATGTCAGTTCAAAAAACCTATGGAAAATCGATCTTTATAACGGATTGAAATCCGTAAGGAGTAATGAATAAAGTGGATTAGGTTGTCTTTTTCTTCAAACACTAATATTACGTTGGAAAAAATATTACTTTAGAAGTATGACTGTATGTGAACCTAAGTAAGGGATAGTACATTACTAGAATTCCAGTATGTACCATAGTTTATTGAAAGTTTTAAGGAAATTCTAGTTCTATGACCATATTCTGGTATTATATACACCAGAATTTTCAATGCTGTCCGTACACCATTTGGCTATCGTGGAGCTCACTCCGTTGCAGGTCTGCCGTTCCGCGTATAAAATGGCACATTTCCCATGCAGTGTTGCCAGATTGGGGTGAAAAAGCCATACGTTTTACATGAATTTAAATGGGGACGATATGGCTTTTTACCCTCGATCTGGCAACACTGTTCCCATGTAAGTAAATAGAGAATTTGTGAATTTTCCTCCAAACTTGGCAACACTGCTCCGTATCTTTAGATAGAGCTACCGTTTTGCGTATATTTAATAGCATGTTCCAATTCACCTGTGATTCCACAGGTTGAGAAAAGATTACACTTAGCCTAGTTCAGTTCAGTTTATGACTAATACAGCACGAAAATAAACTATGGACTGTCGTATTTTTCTTAACCCGTGGACGTGGAGTTATCACTGTGGATTTAAACAAAAAACAAAACAAAAAAACAAAAAATGCGGACATTTAATTAATTTAACGGCGATTCTACTGACTGAGAAATAATTACAGATCAGACTATTTTCGAGCATTGCAGTTATTAACTATAATTAATATATTTGTAATATTTGCTCAACCGATAGAATCACTGTTGAATTATTAAAATATCCGCAAGTTTTTTAACGTCAGTGACTACTTCACGAATTGAGAAAATAAGATTATAGATTAGAGTATTTTTGTGCTTAGTGTATCATTAACTGAATTGAACTGATAGTGAGTAATCTTTTCTCAGCCGGTGGAATCATCGGTGAGTTGAAAAATGCCAATAAAATTCAGTGGCGGCTCGTGCTGTTAGGCAACTCTGTTTTTCCTCCATTTGATTCTGTGTAAAACAATCGATTCGATAGTGAAGCAGCGCTTCACTGGCATTCGATTATTGTGCATAGATTCAAATGGAGGAAAAACAGGGTTGCCAAATAGCACGCAATAAATATACGAAACGGCAGCTGTGCGTTTAAATCCATGATTGAGATCATACAGTTTGAAACACTCTGGAATTATAATAATTTGTGACCAACTGTTAACAAACAATGGACAATGGCTATTGACAAAGTTAAGAACAGCTTTGGATCTCGTTTCAACCTTCTTGTAGTTTGTTTATAGTTCCACGCACGCTGACTGAATTTTTTATGATGCTATGCCCTGACGCGCGCAGCTATATAGGTACGGTGAGGGCGCAGGCGCAGGTACCTTTCTTAGCGACTTTAACGCCCGATTAGAAAAAGAGCTCAAGTGAAAGTGCTAGTGAACGAATCTCTCTCTCTCTCTCTCTCTCTTCTCTCTCTCTCTCTCTCTCACCAGTCACCTCTCTCTCTCCCTCGAAACCTTTCTCTTTGTAACATTACTTGGGTGGTATTATAAAACTCTTTTCGCTGGATCCCAATTTCTACCTCGCATAAAGCTTATGCCCATTTTCATCCGCAGTATTTCATACTCTGTTCTGACTTCGTGTGAATTGGGAGTTACAAGATGACGCATGGCGTTGTTGGTCGCAGATATGGAGTGTTTCTGTTTACGCGCTTGAAAGAGTTCAGCGAAAGCAAAGCCTCGCAGATGGCAAGATTACACAAACTTTTTCAGGCGTTCAAAAACAAGTAAACGTACTTGACGAATTTGGTTCTAAAATCTGAATCCAGACCGCTATAGCAGAACTCAGTGGCGGCTCGTGAAATGAGATGAATCGATGTCTACCTACTCCATTTAAAACTATATAAAACAGTATCGATCGTCAGGGGGTGCAATTTGAACCCCCGAGAAATCGATTCTTTTCTATAGCTTTATATGGATTGGACATCGATTTATCGCATTTCACGAGCCACCACTGGCAGAACTGATGCTTTATTTGTTCATTTGTTTTTTTTTTTTTCTTTTCCAAATTTGGATCGTTCGTTCCCGTTTTAACATGAAACATCACTTAATTATATCTGTTCCAAGATAATGGGTATCTTGCAAACTTTTGCTACAGGTGATTGAAGACTTAATTCTTGGACGAAAGCCTATTTAAATGACGATGAGTACACGAAATTAATTGTAGACAATACCCCACGAACACTTTCTCACATCAAACTTAATCTGGGGGAACTCCCAGACCCCCTTTAATATTCTGGGAAAAACTCCCAGACCCCCTTTAATATTCTGAGGGAGACCCCCAGACCCCACTTAATAGGTTAATTTTACAGTGGGCTGGTTGCAGAATGTTTGTGCAAATTTTAATCAAAATTCAAACCGCTACGTATATTTGAAATATTCCAATTTTTCCCTACTTTTACCCATTTTCCCATTAATTTAATAGAAATCTTCAATCCTACAAAACTTGCTTAGAATTAAAAAAATTGAAAAAACAACAAAAGTCCCTGTGAAAAATGTTAAAGGCAATTTCTCTTCAAAATTTGGATGTATATAGATTATTGGTTCAAAAGTTATGCCGGGATACAGACTGACAGACATCTACGCCATCGCAATACTTTCTGAATGTCTAACTTCGGTAGAGAGGGGGGGGGGGCAAAGATCACTAACTCTTAGAATTGGGCTCAAGGGCGGAGCTACGAAAGTATCATGGGACATTCCTATCTAATTTGAGACAAATCTCTGTGTTTCCTTACAAATGGAGCTCTTGCGAACTTTTGCTACACGGGATTGAAGAATTGATTCTTGCATAGAAACCTGTAAAAATGACGATGAGTACACTAAAAAGTAACGAAATTCACTCGTAGAATCGAGTTTAATGGCGGCGAGACGCAGGTATCATGGGAGATTCCTATCTAAATTGAGACATTCCTCTGTGTTTCCATAGAGAAAGTTACATATTATTAGATAGGAATCTCCTATAATACCTGCGTCGAACCGCCATTACGATCTTGCCTTTAAAGTAGTTATGTAGGTTTATTACTGAACTTTAGACTTTCTCAGTGTGATTTTCGTGATTTTCGCTGGTTTTTACATCAGAATGGACTATGCATTTTCTCACAGCAAAAGTTTGCAAGAGCCCCATTGAGGAATCTTCCTTGATACCTGCGTAGTTCGCCGCCATTACAAAGCTTGCCGTTACAGCTTTTTTCAGAGTTAATTTCTGACTTTTAGACGTTTTTTAGTGTGATTTGCTTGATTCCCGCTGGTTTTCCAACATTTTTAACCCAGGGGCGTCATTTCAAGTTCGGCTTGGGGGGGGGCAAAATATCTTATGACCCTTTTTTTTTTTTGAGTCAAAGAGCCGTCTTTTGGGGGCAAAAATCGGATGAATTTTTTTCTTTGCTCATCAATATAATTCGTGCCAGTTTTTGAGCCTGACTTCAAATCCTTGGGGGGGCAATGCCCCCCCAGCCCCCCCTAAATGACGCCTATGTTTTAACCATTCATTTGCTTACGCCAAACTTTTGCAAGAGCCCCATTTAGTAAAGTTACTTCTGCTGTATTTTTTGCGTATACTTTTTACAATCGCTCAAGAATATGAGAAAATATAGTTGACGAATTTGGTTCAAGTGTCAGAATCCCGACCGATTAATCAGAACTAATGCTTTATTTGTTTGTTTTTTTGTTTTTGTTTTTTTTTTAATTCTTGTTCGTTTGTTCCCGTTTCAGCACGATTTATTCTATCTGTTCCAAAACAATTTAGCAGAGTTACCGCTGCGGTATTTTTTTTTGCTTAAAGAAGTTAGCGAATCCATTTTCAGCGCGAACTTCCATTTTTAGTTATTCGCCTTTTGCTTTATGCCACTCGCCAAAAGCATTTCAGAACCGTGCTGAATTTGACAAGTTTATGAGGTACTCGAAGCGAAAGTTTGGATTCGGTTACCGCGCTCGTAAATACATCGCCGAGTGGTCGATCATCCCATGACTTTTTCAGAATTTACGACGTTTGATTCAAATCATGCCAAACGCAACTCAAAACGGGAAAGAGTGTTCTTGCATCAGTTTTACCTTGCGAAATAATGTGTAGGCGGCGAATAAGCCAGCGGGCCGATCCTTGAAATTCACGACTTTTGGGTAGACTGGATAAGAATGGAAAACGGTGATTGGTGGAGACGAGTCACGTGGTTGCCCAGTCTAATCAAAATACGGAATGGATTAGATAAGTTATCGGGTACTCCAAGACTGCCCGATAACTTCTCTAATCCATTCCGTATTTTGATTAGACTGGGCAACCACGTGACTCGTCTCCACCAATCACCGTTCTCCATTCTTATCCAGTCTACCCAAAAGACGTGAATTTCAAGGATCGGCCCGCTGGGCTGCCGTTTTGCGTATAATCAATGCTATTTTTCAATTCACCGATGAATCCACCGGTTGAGAAAAGATTACACAGTTCAGTTCAGTGCATGACTATAATAAACTAAAATACTCGCATCTGTAATCTTTTCTCAATCGGTGGAGTCGTCGATGACTTTAAAAAACTTGCGGATATTTTAATTAATCAACAGAGTTTCCACCGATTAAGGAAAGATTACAGATCAGAGTATTTTCGTGCATTACAGTCATACACTGAACTGAACTGTGTAATCTTTTCTCAACCGGTGGAATCATCGGTGAATAAAAAAATAGCATTGATTATACGCAAAACGGCAGCCCTGGAATAAGCTTCGCAGCGTTATTCATTCCATTTCTAAGCAAGAGCCTTCAAGTTTAAAATTCGACTGTTTTTCCCTCTCCCAGCTTCAAAAATCTGTTTCGGTTCTGAAGCAAGCATCGTGAAAATTATCACAGGGATGCCTCTTGGGTTGACCCACTTGTGTTTCCTTTGGAACAAATTACAGGAAATTTGGGTCAGTTTTATTCCAAAAATGGCGAGTTTGCGATTTGCAAGCGTCTCTCATCATCATGCTCGACCAAAAAATCTTGGACTTCTGATATTTACATTTTTTGCGGCTCGCTTTCGAACCGTGCCACTGATAAGAAAAAAATGATATTCATATAATACCAGATTCCAGTCATCAGTGGCGTAACTATGAATTACCTTTCTCTCACTTTGTCCATTAAAATGTGTACACGGAAAAAAAAAACTACGGTGAAAATAACCATACGGATACCTGATTTTGGCATCTGCTAGATATTATGGTATTGTTGACCAGAAGTATACTATGTTTTGACTAGGTACTAGGTGATGTTACCTGATTGCATGTTGAATTTACTCAAAGTATTGGTAAATTTACCATACTTCTGGTCAAGTTTACCATAACATCAAGCAGGTGCCAAAATCAGGTATCCGTAGGGTTATTTTCACTAATCTTTTTTTCCCGTGTAAGTTAGAAAAGGATAGGAAAGGGGGATCAATCCCCTCTTCCTATCCTTTTTCTATACCTGTACATACATTCAGATGAGTAAAAAGAGAGATAGAATGATTTCTAGTTACGCTACTGCAAGTCATATTACCAGAAGGACAACGATAATTGAACACAGAAAGTCTAGTACTTTGACCAGAAAAGTCTGCGTTGTTAATACTAGAATATAGTCATATAGAACTATATAGAATTTCCTTAAAAAAAAAAAAAAAAACTAAGAACTATGGTACAAACAAAACACTATAATTCTAGTAATTGTACTATCCTTTACATGGGTTCACATCTAGTTTTCAGTGTAGTTGAGATTACCAAAATTTTATGTGTCACTTCCAAACATTTCTCTCTGTGTATATGAGTCAATGACCTTGACGAATAGTTCTATTTATCTGAGGGAGGTTTCCGCATTACTATTTACCTAACTTCACATTTGCGATGGGACTCACTAACTTTGCTTGAGAGCTTAGTTGAAAAGCGCCAGCATTTTTGCTATCGACTTTTTAGCATCGGAAAATTTAGCAATAAGGACTAAAATTTTGTCGGAGGAGGCGAAATATTCGCAACGAGAGGAGACTTTAAAAAAAAAAAAAAAACTTTAAGAAAAGAAGGTACGATAACGGTTCTCTATCGACCATTAGCGTGGACAGGCATGGACCCTCCTCTTTAACTGTTTGCCACGATGTATGGTGCACTCATGCTCATTTGCAGCAATGCTGCAAGATTTGGCAAAACAGATACACACTTTAAATTCGGTTACATGAAAAATGTGCATTTTTTACGCCAGATCTGGCAGCGTTGACTTGCACCCAACGTTTCGCTACATAGTTGCAAGACTGTGCAGTAAAATCAACAAAATTCACTGGAATATAGACTGTTTTAGTAGATCGTATTGATTGCCGTCCGAGCACCTTTGGTTCCAAACAAACTCTGATTCAATGCATTTTCCCCATTAGCGCATTTTTGAATGGAAGTTCCGACTATTAATTGAAACAATGAATGCGACCTTTTTTGCGATTATGAATTCTACGTCCTCGAAAATGCTTCATTACGCCTGGTTCCACGACTAAAACTGCCGAAATCGACAAGATAATTACAGATTATGCATTTGGAGGTTGGAATCACCCATATGTTATTGCGTTGTTGTTCTGGAATGGGTCTGTTGCAAACTTTTGCTACAACGATAAAGAGTGTTTCTTCGTATATGAAATCGCCCGAAAATAAATTCCATTGGTGGCATCAGGAAGTCATAAAATGCAGTATTAAACTCACAAGAGGCGTTTAACTGAGACCCAAGATGGCGGTAAAATATCGAGAAATCTGTATGCATGCACCTTTAACATCCAGGGATTGCCAACGTTGACAACCTCACAGCTTCAGAGGTTATAGATATGTGATTTACGTTGTGATAGGGTGTGATCGATATTATGTGAGATTGGCTATCCTTGGATGTTCGTGGTGCATGCATACAAGTTGCACGATATTTTACCGCCATCTTAGATTTCATTGAGCGTCTCTCGTGAGTTTTATACTGCATTCTATGACTTTCTGATGCCACCAATGGACTTTTCATGCGGTTTTACATGTTATTGAACACTCTGTAGCACTGTAGCAAAAGTTTGCAACAGACCCATTGGCGGAATTTCGGGCGATTCTAACCTCCAAATGCAATGTTCAATCTGTAATATCTTATTAATCACGGCAGTTTTAGTCAAGGAACTAGGTATAACTAAAAATTTCCGAGGCATAGAATTCATAATTGCAAAATTGTCACATTAATTTCTTGATTTATAATAGTCAACGTTTCCGTTCAAAAATCCGCTTATGGGAAAATTTACATTGAACCAGAAGCCTTCGGACGGCAATCGATACGATATATCTCTCTACCAAAACAGTATGTTCCAGAAAAAGAGATTTTTTCCTCTTTTGAACCGGCAACACTTCTCCAATAAGTGGCGAGTGAACTGAGGACCGCAGCAAGTTATAGACAATTTTCTATTTTGCCCTCTCACTCTCTTTCTCTCTCTTACTCTCTCTCTCTCTCCCCCCCCTCTCTCCCTCTCTCTCTCTCTCTCTCTCTTCTCCCATCCATCCATCTCTTCTTTTCATTCTATCCTTTAATGAAGCAGCTTAAGGTATGGTTGAATATTTCAACCGCCTTCTACATTCTTTGGATAATCGCATTTACCTCCCCCCCCCCCCCACTACCCACTTATTTTTTACACGACGCTCATTGGTCAGATCCGTGACATTTTTCTAGCTCCTGCAGAAAAACTTACCCTACTAATTGATCCGTCGTTTATTTTTACCGCAACCCATTTTTGCGCCGGGGAGAGGTTCCAAGAGGCGGTCAGGGCCCCCATTAATGCCCTCTACTGAGCATTCAGCTTTGATTATTGATTTATACTTTTCAGTAAGGGGCTGCTGCACAGAAAAAAGTAGAATGTGTCGTAGGCACGAATTAGGGTTCACCGGCCACAATTTGGATCAGTTCTTTGCATGGGATACGATCAGATTGTTTCGTTGACACACTCTGATTATGTCCCATGCAAGAAACTGATCCAAATTGTGGCCGGTGAACCCAAATTCGTGCCTACGACACAATCTACTTTTTTCCGTGTGCACACTTTTGCTGTTAGCGATTTATTAACCTTAGGACTTATCGATGGCAGCACTAAAAACTTCCGAAATCTACTCCTAAACTCAATAAACGATTATATTTGCGCGGTCGTAATGGTGACATATAGGGCAGTAATAACGGGAGATTCCTATCTTAATTTCGTCACTCTGTCTTTGCTGGACTTGGATAATTCACAGAGTTATTAGTCATCAGCGTAGTATTCCGCATGCGATGAATGGTACCATGACAACTAGTGACACCGGTGTCAAATGAAATATTGGTCACTTCTTGATGGAGTTACAGTATTGTTATGGGAATCTTCCATTATTACTGCCCTAAGTCACCATTACACTCGCGAAAATAAAAACGTTTATTGAGTTGAGGCGTGGATTTCGGGAGTTTTTAGTGCTGTCTTATTTTTGAAGGTTTTTACACCAACATCGTGTATGAAATAGCTTGAAGCAAAAGTGTGCATTAGCTCCATTCTCGCAAAGGCCTTTATCAAAATTCTTCAAACGCTCCATGTTTTTTTTTTTTTTTTTTCTGAACACATAGTCGTAAAATTTCCAGAGCTTAGTTATGACCAAACCGTTTTATTGCAGATTTATCTAGACACGAGGGAAGGTGAGAATTTATTTGTATGTATACTAAAATATTATCTAGTGTAAAAACACTGTTCAGTAACGGAGAAAAAAGCTGTGCCGGAATTTTTATCTCCTTATCCTCAACATATTTCGTATAATTGTGCGCTTTCAAGTATGCTATCATCATTCATTGCTAGCATTTAATTAAATCTAATGTCTCTTGAAAGAAATAAGAGCGCCGCAAAATCCAAATTACTTTCATAAAATTTTCCTAAGGAATCTTGTCGGAAAAATTACTCTGAGAATTTTCTTTTGAAGGCCTTACGTACCTACGGCAAGTGACCCTATATGACTCTAAAGATACTTCAAGCCCTCTTTGTCAGTCAGCTCTAACTGCTGTTCATCCTAAGTACTAACACTACTAACAAAGTACTAACACTACTAACAAAGTACTAACACTACTGACAAAGTTAGAAATAGAGAAAGTTTTGCCAATGGCGCACAGTATGGACATACGTGTATTTTAGCTATTCAAAATGAAGATCGAAAAAATCCTGTGTGCGCTTGCTTTTCGACTTCAAAGATGTCTAGATAAAACATATCTAACGTTTGTTTTGATTAAAACCGGACGACAAGGGCACCAGCCGAGTTCGAAGTTCAATTAACACAGGTAAGTATCTCTATTTTCACCCGTGACACTTGTTTTGATAGAATAGGCCTAATGTAAACAAAAGACATGTTAAATGAGTCATAGATTTTTTTTCGTGTTTTTCAAAGTAAGTAGAAGGAGGAAAAACCATGGAAGGTAAGTTTTTTAATCTTATGATAATTTACATTCTATAATTAGTCTAAATTTTAGTATATTTTTGACATATGACAAGTTTCAGCAGAGTTTTTTTCTGTTGTACCATTTTGTACCATCTGCCGTTTTTGCTCTAAAAGAAAGGTAATTTCACCTACTTTTCAGCTATTTTTGTCTCCCACTGCGCAAATGTGCGCAAATGAAATAAACTTAGTTTTTCTCCTTGTTTTCAGAGAGAAATTGCACCGTGAAAATGGACCAAACAGCGAAAATTCATCAAGCGAGGAGGACAGAAGCCTTGTTGATGCCACCAATACCTCTGAACAGTGGCGGACGCGGGGGGAGGGGGGGGGTTAAAGGGGGCTATAGCCCCCCAGACCTCCGATTTTTACGGGTGGAGGGGAAGAGGGGAACAATTTTCAGTCAAACGCTCATCAGTGCAAGCCCGTGCCAAAAAGAATCCTGCGTCCGCGCCACTGCCTCTGAATGTACTGACTCATCAGGCTCCGAAATTGACTAATTTTTTTCATAGTTCTTATAACTGAATTAAATATTTTGTATTAATATCGATATATCTGATACTTCATTTGGTCAAATGTCCCGCTCAACCTGTGATGACGCAAATTATAGGAACAATTTGCTTGATTACGGATTAAATTATTGTAACTTTCTCTATTTTAGCGACTCTGATTTTGATAAATGTAATTTGATGAAAGAGAAGGACAGTCACTGGTAAAATATAATAAAAAAATAAAAAAATTAACAAAATTTGACTAAATAATTTTCCCGTAAAACCCTATTGATGACCTTGCATTTTCAAGAATTATTCTTGAATTTATTTTTCAGCACCCCTTTCCCCACAATTTGACTCAAGTTACACTTAACATCAAAGAGAAATAGTATATTATAATATACTCATATTATACTAATTTACGTTCCGTCATAAACCCACTTATGAGCTTCATAATTTTATTCCCTATAAGTTCCCGATTAAATATATTTGTGGGGGGGGGCGTCGAAGGCCCGAGCCCCCCTTGGATAGTTTCCCTCCGAAAAAACTCTTTTAAAGATAGACTACCATGTTAGTAACAAATCTTGAAAGTTTTATTCTGCTATCTGTAATTTTTCCAAAATTATAGAATTTTGAATTTCTAAATGGGAAATTTTTATCCAAAATGAAACTTTAATCGACAATAACTTTGGAACAAAAAGAGATAGCGACCTCCGCTTTAAACGAAAATGCACTACTTTTTACACAGTTTTGATTGATGTGTCACAATATAGGGGTTACCGATGATAATTTTTAAAGGGGTAATTGGGGGGCCCCATTGCCCCCCTTCGAGGGGTCCGCAAAAATATGACAAATTACCTAAAGATAGGCTACCCTAATGGTGATAAACAGGGGCGTCGAGAGGATTTTGGGGGCCCGGGGCAAACTGTGCATTTGGGGCCCTATTTTTTGTATCATCCCCCCGGGGGTCTGGGACCCCCCCCCCCGCAGGTTAAGGGGGGTCCGGGGGTCCTCCCCCGGAAAATTTTTAAAATCAAGCTTCTAATTGACGCAATTTTAAGCTATCTCTACTGAAAAAGGGGTTAATTCAAAATCGGCATTTTTCGCCCACTGCTTGTTTTTGACGAAACTTTGGGGATCGATTTAGGTTACTATTAGTAGTGGATCCTGAAATTTTCGCGACCTAAAACCAATTTTTAGAGGGGGAGCGGGGGGTCAAAGTTGAAACCTTCAAACTCAAATATCTCGCGAACGAATAAAGCTTTTGCAATGTGGTTTGCGCGAAAAAACGCGAAATAAAATTTCCTTTCTTTTGACTACCCACATGTTCGACAAAATTTTGAACAAACACTTGCAATTTGCAATTTTTTGATTGTCAGGCTCAAATTTTTTTACAAATTTTGAAATTCTGAAAAAACGCATCCTTCGATTTTGATCTCTATGAGATATGTTATTCTCTAGAAAATTTGCTACAATTTAGTTTAAACCGCATGTTGAGGAAACTTTTCGTTTCTGAGTTATGAATTTTTAAAGTTTCAAAAATAGCAATTTTAGCGTTCTCAGTGACAGCGACGAAACCTAAAAAAAGAATTTCTCCACTTCTAATCAACAAAACTTGATGAAAATTGGGATTTGGGGGTTTTGAAGGTCGTAAAATTTAATTCTGCTTTCAGATTTGAAGAATTTTGAAATCCAAGATGGCTACCAGGCAGATGGGTTTGCAGCCATCTTGGATTTCAAAATTCTTCAAATCTGATAGCAGAATTGAATTTTACGACCTTCAAAACCCCCAAATCCCAATTTTCATCAAGTTTGGTTGATTAGAAGTGGAGAAATTCTTTTTTTAGGTTTCGTCGCTGTCACTGAGAACGCTAAAATTGCTATTTTTGAAACTTTAAAAATTCATAACTCAGAAACGAAAAGTTTTCCCAACATGCGGTTGAAACTAAATTGTAGCAAATTTTCTAGAGAATAACATATCTCATAGAGATCAAAATCGAAGAATGCGTTTTTTCAGAATTTCAAAATTTGTAAAAAAATTTGAGCCTGACAATCAAAAAATTGCAAATTGCAAGTGTTTGTTCAAAATTTTGTCGAACATGTGGGTAGTCAAAAGAAAGGAAATTTTATTCGCGTTTTTTCGCGCAAACCACATTGCAAAAGCTTTATTCGTTAGCGAGATTTTTGAGTTTGAAGGTTTCAACTTTGACCCCCCGCCCCCCTCTAAAAATTGGTTTTAGGTCGCGAAAATTTCAGGATCCACTACTAATAGTAACCCCAATCGATCCCCAAAGTTTCGTCAAAAACAAGCAGTGGGCGAAAAATGCCGATTTTGAATGAACCCCTTTCAAATTATCACAGCAATAGAATGTTTGATTTTTACGTTTTATTTTGCCACATGATGTGACTGACTTGAAGATTTTCGACACAGAAAATTCTTCGTTTCTACTTTGATTTCTAAAAATAAAAAAAAACATACATTCTTCAACTTTTCATTTCTCAGCCCACCTTGGCTAAACACATTTTCACAAGTGTTGGCAGGGACGTCGAGAAAGTTCTGGAGGTTTTGCTAAGAACCAGTGGCGCGCCGAGAAATTTGCTTGGGGGGGGGGGGTGGTTGGTACGACTCAAACTCCGGGGGGTCGGGGGGTATGGAATACTCCTCAGGACAAACGGGGGGGTTCGGGGGCCCTCCCCCGGAAAAAAAATTCAATTTTCCTTACATTCAAATTGAATTTTATGGTACTTTCATTACAGTAAAATTGAAATGTTCAAATATATTTTCGATTTTGCCTGCATGAAATCGTTGCTCTTGGATCATGGTAATTGGAGGGAGAAGAGTCAAAAGGATTGTGGATGAAGGAGCCATGAAATATTCTCACCAAGGGGTTCACCGAGGGGTTAGATCGAACTTTAACATTTTTGTTTTTAAGGTAAATTCAAGTAGGGTGGGGGCCCCCAATTTATTCGGCTCGCCGCAGGCTGTGAAATTACGTAGTCTCTTCCTTTTCGACCCCACTTTCATGCATCATGTCATCAGTCACTACTTCTTCCCTCTCTGCTTTTCCCCTTTTCTTTACTCTTCATACTCCCCCTCTTCGCTTTTTTTCCCTGTTTTCCCTGTTTTCCTTTTCTCTTTTTCTCTGTTTCTCTTTTTTTCTTTTTTTCCTTTTCCTTTTCCTTTCCTTTCCTTTCCTTTCCTTTTTTTTTTCTTTCTTTCTCTTCTCATAATTTGGGGGCCCCCTGAGAGCGGGGGCCCGGGGCATTTTGCCCCATCAGCCCCCCCCTCTCGACGCCCCTGGTGATAAATCCCCAAGGTTTCGTTTCCTCAGCTGCATTTTTTCAAAAGTTATATAATTTTGAATAGCTAAATCGGCAAATGTCCACACTGTGTGGCGCAGAGATAATTTTCAAGGTATTTTGTTTCGATACTTTGCCCTCTACATCTATGTAAATCATGATAATTACAAAATAATTGGCTTTCATCATGCCTAATACTATCCTAAAGAATATTCATCCATGAAGTATCAATATTATTTAGCCATATGATGCTTGGAGGTGTAAATGCAAAAACTTTCTGTGGCGTCTGTCTGTCTGTAGTCATAAAACGTGAAACCCAGCATAACTTTTGATCTATTGATCCATATGCATCCACATTTTCCATAGATGTTGCTTTTAACATTCCCCTGGGGGGGGGGGGCTTTGCGTGCTCTTTTGAAATTTTAATTTTAATGATAATTATGGATGGAAAATGGTTTTCATTAAAATCAACAGGAAAAAGGGTTAAAAAAAGGAAAAATTTAAATGTTTCAACGATGGATCTTTGGATCTGGATAAAAATATCGAAAAAGGGGTCCGGGGGTCTCCCCCAGAAAATCAAAGGGGGATTGGGGTGTTTCCCCCAGGGTATTAAAGGGGGAGGTGTCTGGCGGTCTTCCCCCGGAGTAAATTTGATTGAGAAAGTGTTCGTAGGGTACTCTCTACAGTTTATTTTTACTGGCAACAGTGTTTTGATCGAGTACAAACAACGCTTCGTTTGACTTCACGGTCAATGATTCTATTTGGTCGCCGCGTCGGGGTTTATCGACGTTTTTGTCACGTAGTAGACACCGACATTCATCGCTCAACACGTGTTGATCGCTGAGTTCAGCGTATAATTTGATACGCTTAACATGCGGCATGATCTTTTTGGACTTTATTATAAATCCGTGATAATATTTCGTTTAATTTAATAACAGAATCCTCGCCTGAAAGGAATCCTGCATTCTATTGTGAGAAGCAATGCAATCAACGCCCAGTGCAACGAAACGGTCTAAAAATTGCCTCTCTGCTTAAGCAGAGAGCTAAGAGCTTCCGTTTCTTTTTTCCTATTTAGTGACATTTTTTAATTCACCGATGATTATATATCGGTCGATCAAAAGATTACACAATGGAGCAGTTGCAAGGGTCTGAAATTGTGTGTTTTTTATAAAGTAAGTAATAAAAGAATAATAGGCACTCAATATTACTCGTGGCTCCAACGAAGAAGTGAGGGGAAGTATGAAGAAATGTAAAGAAGTGTAAAAAAGTGTCACTAAGCGTGACAATGCGTGACGAAGCGTGACAGAGCGTGACTCAGCGTGGCAATGTGTGACTTGACGTGACAATGCGTGACAATGCCTGAAGATGCGTGACGATGCATTGCGATGCGTAAAAAACCGTGGAGAAGGGTGGAAAAGCGTGACGAAGCTGAGGGACGGTAGAGACTGAATCGGTAAAGGATTCACTAGCGGGATTTCGGAGGACATAATCTTTTTGCCCATGTAATGAGTCATGTATTGCTATGAGTGAAACGGCCTAGTTGCAAAAGATATGAAAACCCTTGAGGTCGATCGCCTCTATTTTCCAAGCTGAATCGATAGAGGGGTCACAACCTGGGTTTTGGTGACATCACCTTTTTGCCCATGTTACATAGCCATGAGTTGCCAGTGAAGCGGCCCTAATTTCAGAAGATATGAAAACCCGTGAGGTCGACTCCATTTTCCAAGCTGAATCGATAGAGGGGCCACAACCTGGGTTTTGGCGACATCACCTTTTTGCCCATGTTACATAGCCATGAGTTGCCCGTGAAGCGGCCCTAGTTTCAAAAGATATGAAAACCCTTAAAGGCGATCGACTCCATTTTCCAAGCTGAATCGATAGAGGGGTCACAACCTGGGTTTTGGTGACATCACCTTTTTGCCCATGTTACATAGCCATGAGTTGCCAGTGAAGCGGCCCTAATTTCAGAAGATATGAAAACCCTTGAGGGCGATCGCCTCCATTTTCCAAGCTGAATCGATAGAGGGGTCACAACCTGGGTTTTGGCGACATCACCTTTTTGCCCATGTTACATAGCCATGAGTTGCCAGTGAAGCGGCCCTAGTTTCAAAAGATATGAAAACCCTTAAGGGCGATCGACTCCATTTTCCAAGCTGAATCGATAGAGGGGTCACAACCTGGGTTTTGGCGACATCTCCTTTTTGCCCATGTTACATAGCCATTAGTTGCCAGTGAAGCGGCCCTAATTTCAGAAGATATGAAAACCCTTGAGGGCGATCGACTCCATTTTCCAAGCTGAATCGATAGAGGGGTCACAACCTGGGTTTTGGCGACATCACCTTTTTGCCCATGTTATGAGGCATGTAGTGCTATGAGTGCAACGGCCTCATTGCAAAATATATGAAAACTCTTGAGGGCGATGGACTCCATTCGCCAAGCTGAAGCGATAGAGGGGTCGCAAGCTGGGTTTTGGTGACATCATCTTTTTGCCCATGTTAAATACCCAAGAGTTGCCAGTGAAGCGCCGTTTATCGGTCATGCGCCGCAACGGACTACCTGCACAATTTTTCGTTGCTCCGTAGCGCATTCAGTTTTCATCTTTTAGAAATAATGATATGATGCTTTTTTGTTGTAAATTTGACGATTTTTAATTTTGAACTAAGGTATTTTTTTTGCATTTGATCAATGGTGCTCGAGCTGTTAGCAAAATAAGCAAAAAAAACGAGATTTTGGAAAATGGCGGCCTTTCCGCCCCTCTGATTTGTACGTAAAGTTCAGATTCGGATTCAGCGACCAAAAATACAAAATTATCGACTCTTTGAGATAATTCTCCAACACCTGCAAGCAATGGCGTACGCAAGGACTCGTCTCTCTCGCTCTCTTCCTGTTTGAGTGAATGTATTAGAAAAGGAAAGAAATAGGGGCTGAAGACATGTTCTAGCCCCTGTTTCAGTCCTTTCCCTACTCACGTGTTCAAATGCGGAAAGAGAAAGAAAGACAAATTCTTGTGTAAGCTATGCTTGGAAGCTAGGGTCCATATTACCTCTCCGTTGCTTTGACTATTTGTATACTCGTTCCTGGCATTCGGAAACCCACCGGTTGGCTCGACTCTGTGGCTACCTGCACGGAAAAAAAACTACGGTGAAAATAACCATACGGATACCTGATTTTGGCACCTCCTAGATGTTATGGTAATGTTAACCAGAAGTATACTATGTTTTGACTAGGTACTAGGTGATGTTACCTGATTGCTTGTCAAATTTACTCAAAGTATCGGTAAATGTACCATACTTCTGGCCAGGGGTGCAAAATGTGCCCGATCTGGCGATCCGCGGATCGCGTGAAAGTGAGGAAATTTCTAGAAAAGTGAGGAAATTTGTCCAAATATTTTCGTTTGTTATTGTTTTTTTTTTGTTTTTAATAATATCAATAAGGATTTCCCAGGAAAATAGTGTAAAAAATGAGAAAATATAGGTCATTTTGAGTATATAGCATGTTAAAATGTTAAAATAACCAAAAAAAAGGTCATCATTTTTGTGAGGAAATTTTTTAAAATCCTGTGAGGAAATAAGTCATGGATCGCGTGAAACTTCCGAAGTTTTGGAACATTTTGCACCCCTGCTTCTGGCCAAGTTTACCATAACATCTAGCAGGTGCCAAAATCAGGTATCTGTATGGTTATTGTCACTAATCTTTTTTTCCGTGTGGTTGCATTCCTGAAAGTAGTCCCTGTTTAAGTTTTTCCCTCAAGTTTTCCCCAGTATTCTTTCGCCGAAAACCAGATTCACCGCCGATTTTCCCGGTGAATCTGGCAGGTATCACGTGATATTCACATGACTACAACAATTTTTCGTCGTGTAACGCATCTACCGGTTAGCCAACCGGTGAGTTTTCAAACGCCATAGGTATGGGAGAGGAAGAGTATAAGTTTTTTTTATTTGATACGGACTTTTGGACATCACACAGACACACACTCATCCGATCACTATTTGTCCATGCCACACTCTCTCTCACACACACACACACACACACACACACACACACACACACACACACACACACACACACACACACACCTACCGATTTCCTCTAAAGTTCTTTTGTCTGCATGAACAGTGAGCTGATTGCACAGTCTGCATGTTCTTTTCTTCTTCTTCTTTTTTTCAATATGAATGATTTTGTCGGCGTGGTTTTATTATATTTGAACGTTGGTGGTTTAATCTGAACATCGAACAATGCAACAAACGATACGATACGCAGGATCTCTTGTGTGCATCCTACGTCCTACGACTGCTTTCAGGCAGGATGATCCTCTGCTCATGCGCCAGTGATGCCAAGTCTCTCAAAAGCAGGGATATGGATCCTGATCCTGAATGAGTCTGTTACGTTCTATTGCTACAACAGTATGGAACCTTGATTCTTTCGTCAAAGCTGGCAAAAATAACGATGCACACATTGAAAACGTTCAAAAACCACTCATTGAAAAATCTTTTCAAGTTCAAACAGCGCGCTTCACACTTGACGCTATTTACACCTGCGTAGGTACTGCGATACGTAGATGGAACAGTGGCGGCTCGTGCAATTTGGCAAAAATGTTTTCCCTCCATTTGAATACATGTAAAACAATCGATTGCAGGTGAAGCGCTGCTTCACTATAGAATCGATTATTTTGCATTGAATCAAATGGAGGAAAAACATTGTTGCCAAAATGCACGAGCCACCACTGAGATGGAAACATTGCGTACTTTTGCTATAACAATAAAGAACTTTGATAATTCTTACGCAAAATTCGGTAAAAATAGCGATGCGCACATTAAAACCGTTCAAAAACCGCACTCATTAATTAACTCAGGAAATCACCTCAAGTTCAAACAGCTCGCGCCACACTATACACGGAGAAAAATAGAATGTATCGTAGGCTCGAATTTGGGTTCACCGGCCACAATTTGGATTAGTTTTTTGCATGGGACACAATCTGATTGTGTCCTATGCAAAAAACTGATCCAAATTGCGGCTGGTAAAACTAAATTCGAGCCTACGACACATTCTACTTTTTTAGTGTAGACACTATTTACACCGGCATATTACTACGTAGACGGAACCATCGTGTTTATGTAAACGGCATCGTAACTACAAAACGACAGAATTCCCTGCCATACATACATGAAATATGGGCTGCATTTGCTGTCTGGTCTTGTCTGATTTATCAAAGTTTTCAAAACAATACAAGAATTGTATGCATCAAAACGAAAGATTCAAATGTTTGTAAGTTTGATTGATATTAACATAAACGCGGTGGTTCTGTCTATGTAGTTGTATGTCGGTGATAATAGTGTCCAGTGTATCTCGGGTTGTTTCAAATGTGAGTATGATTCCTTGAGCTATAAAGAGTGGATTTTGAAAGTTTTTAATGTCCGAATTTCACGTTAGAATCAATTTGTCTTAATATGCTGTGGCAAAAGTACGCAACAGAGTCATTGCTATATGGGGCTGTGGCACACTTTTGCGTTAAGCGATTTAATGGTCGCTTCTGGTGTAAAACCTCCAAAAATAACGATGACAGCTCTAAAAACGTCCGAAATCCACTCCTTAACTCAATAAACGCTTTTATTCGACCTAGCGTGATGGTGGCTTAGGGCAGTCCAGTCAAATTGGGAGTATTCCATCTAACAATAGTAACTCCATCAAGGAATTCGAAGTGACCATTCAGAGATGACTTTCATTTGACACCAGTGTCACAAGATGTCACGGTCGGATGTAGATCACTACTCTGATGACTAATTATACTCTGTGAATCATACTTGTTAGCATAGAGAGAGTGACGAAATTAATATAGGAATCTCCCATTATTACTGATGCCCTATGCCACCATTACACTGGAGCAAATAAAAGCGTTTATCGAGTTTAGGAGTGGATTTCAGAAGTTTTTAGTGCTATTATCGTTTTTTTTTGAGGTTTTTACACCATAACCGATTATTATATCGCTTAAAGCAAAAGTGTGCAAACGCTCCATTGGAGCGTTTTTCAATGGAGCTCTTAGCAAAATCCTGTTACCAAATTGCACGAGCTTTCACTGGATCTTTCGATTTCCTTAGAGAGGGCAGCACATTCCTCATGAAACTTTCAAAGCTGCAAGAAAATCTCAAGAACATTGAGAATTTAAAAAAAAAAAAAAAAAATCCCTCTTTTAAATGTGAGCCAAGCTATCATTGGGACCCATCTATTGAATCCTGGCAACACTGTCCAGAATTTATCTCTCTCACCATCAAAATCGAAACACTGTGGTTTTGTCGGCCGGTTTCAAGCTCGATTTGTCTCGAGTTTTTGTTTTGATTACGGTTGTACGCGCGCGGTTTGAGATTCGGTTTCGGTCGGTTTTTTCTTTATTGTCCTTGTTTATGTAACGCTGACCCCCCATAAACTGACTTTTGTTGTTGGATAAGGATGAAGCTCCTACGCTAGCGGATTCAAGTTACTGTCCTTCTCTCTCTTCTCCCATTAGAATGCATGTGTTAGCAAAGGATAGAAGAGGGGGCGAAAATCACGTGACTGCCCCTAATCTGTCCTTTCCTATCACACGCGTTCTAATGGAAGAAGAGAGAGACGGATAAATTCCTGGATCCGCCAGTGAGCTCCTACGCTGCACCAAAAAAAAACAAAATCCTCCGTATTGAATTATAACCCTTTTTTTTTTTTTTTTTTTTTTTTTTTTTAATCTCTCCATGTATTACAATCAATTGAGTTTAGGTCCGCCTCTTCTTTGATCTTAACCGATTATTTATACTCTTATTTTGTCTTTGAGTGTTGTTTTTGTTTTTTTATTCTCTTTGACCCAAGTAATTTATTTTTAAATCGAGTTTATATCATGCAGTTTTGCTGAAAGGGACTGTTTGCACACTTGTGCTTTTAGTGATTTAATGGTCGACGCATTCTGATGTAAAAACCTCAAAAAATAACGATGGTTGCACTTCAAACATCCGAAATGCACTCCTAAACTCAATAAACGATTTTATTTGCGCGAGAGTAATGGTGACATAGGGTAGTAATAATGAGTGATTCCTATTTTAATTTCGTCACTCTCTCTATATGCTGATAAGGATGATTCACAGAGTAATTAGTCATCAGAGTAGTGATCCACATGCGATGAATGGTACCGTGACATCTAGTGACACCGGTATGAAATGAAAGTCGGTCTCTCATTGGTCACTTCTTAATGGAGTTACAGTATTGTTAGATGGAAACCTCCCACAATATTACTGCCCTATATGATACCATTACGCTTGCACAAATGAAAGCGTTTGTTGAAGTATGAGTTAATTTCGGAAGTTTTTAGTGCTGCTATCGTTATTTGTTGAAGTTTTTACACCAGAACTGACTATTAAATCGCTTATAGCAAAAGTTTGAAACACTCAACAGCCCCATTGGCAATGTCGTGTGGAATGACATACAACTTTTAAGTGTCAATTTCGATGCTTTGCTTAGTGCAGTAGCTTAAAGAAAAATTATCTATATTTTTCTGTTTTCTATACTCATGTTAAAATATCCCTTCACTGATATTGAATCTAAACCCCCAAGATTGTATTGAAAAATATAAAGGATTTTGATATTTTGTTTCAGACTGCTTTAAACTCTGGTCCTGTCACGTTAGAACCTAGAATTACACAGCTTGAATCTTTGGAGGCGAAGGTGAGTTAATTTTGTGCCAGAACCTATACATATTAAATGATTTACACAACTGGCGCTACCAGGATCTCTTCCATCTCTCTCATTTCCCATTTGAATGTATAAGTAGGAAAAGGACAAAAAGAAGGGGTTTTATCCCCTTTTCCATCCTTATCTTACATACGTTTCTTAATGAAAAAAAGAGAGAGATGAAGAAACTCTCGTTGCGCTACTGATTTACATTATTAATAACAAGCAATCGCTGGACCATTCGCTTCAGTAATTACAAATCATTAGTCGTTACGCCAATTAAAAAGCGGCCCGATTTCCTCCCAATATAGTAATGAGCTGATTGGTTGTTTGCAGTAGCGAGGCGTGCGATTTGGCAACGTCCCTATTTCCCATTTAAACACATTAGAAAGATCGAAGTGCTTGGTCATCGCCGATGACTGAAGCGTTCGACTTTTTTGGTGAATTTAAATGGAGAAAATACATTGTTGTCGAATTTCACGCATCGCCACTGGGTTGTTTGCCTATTGATTTGGGAGTAAAACTCTGATGCAGCTTGCGGGTACACGGAAAAAAAAGACTGCAGAAGAATTTAACAACCGCACATAGCTGATTTCGGAGTTTGCTATCAAGTATGGTAAATTTTACCATCGTATGGTAAATGCAACGTACCTTGTGGTAAAATGTACCAACAGGTTATCTTAATTTACCACAAGATACGTTGCATTTACCATACGATGGTAAAATTTACAATACTTGATAGATAGGAGACTCCAAAATCAGGTATGCAGATGGTAAATTCTACCAGTCTTTTTACGTCCATGTAGGCCGATTTACCGAAAGTGGAAGTATATTTTTAATTTTGCTTGGAAAACTCGGGCATAACTGAATCTTCATTATTCATGTAAGAAACAGTAGAGATGGTTAATAAATCGATTAATTTTAAACAGTGGCGAGGCGTGCAATTCGGCAACGTTTCTTTTTCCCCCTTTGAAAACATTAAAAAGGTCGAAACATCTGGTCTTCGCTGATGACCGAAGCATTTAATTCTTTCAGTAAGTTTAAATGGAGAAATACATCGTTGTCAAATTTCACGCCTCGCTACTGATTTTAAAACTTGCATTCCATTTATGATGTCGGCTTTAATCTTAGTTTCATCAGCTCCCTGATCTGATGAACCCTTTCACGGGAGGTGGTACTAGGGCTTTCAAAAGAAAGTCCTCTAATCGAAATAGCATTTGATGAATTTTGCTTTTAATTTCCAGCATTTTAAATTGTTGGAGGCATAATGTCACAAGTGGCAATACTGCGAGACTCTGAAATACCTGAAAACTGTGAAAATTCACAAGTTGGTTGAGAAATGAAATAATGAAAATTTCTATCAGGATACTTTCTTTTGAAAACCATAGTACACTTGTGAACCATTTTATGTAACATGGGATTCAATGGAATTCAAATGGACTTTTTGCATGAAATAATGTGATCCATCAAAACTCTTAGAAAAGTGTCCTCTTTTGCAGCGGCGGCTCGTGCAATTTGGCAACAATGTTTTACCTCCATTTGATTCAATGCAAAATAATCGATTCGATAGTGAAGCAGCGCTTCACCTGCAATCGATTGTTTTTCATAGATTCAAATGCAGGGAAAACATTGTTGCCAAATTGCACGAGCCGCCACTGCTCTTTTGAACGATCTAAAAAAAATCGTAATAAAAGGCAAATCCCAAAATGCGGAGCATGAAAGGGTTAGTTCTAGAAACGCAACCTATCAGTGACTTTAACGCACGGATATGACAATGAATGACGTTCGCAGGAATTAGTATCTCTCGCTCTTTTCCCGTTTGAGTGTATGTACTAGAAAAGGAAAGAGATATAGGGGCTGAAGACACGTTTGAGCCCCTGTCTCTGTCCTTCTCTTACACATGAGTTCAACTGGGGAAAGAGAGAGAAAGACAAATTCCTGTGTATGCTAATGACAATGACAGTGATACAGTGCACACAGCATACTCATCTACATTCTAGCGAAACTCTATGTAGGGAAGAGGCATGCAGTGGCAGCTCGAGAAATTTGGTAACAATGTTTTCCCTCCATTTGAATACATGTAAAACAATCGATTGCATGTGAAGCGCTGCTTCACTATCGAATCGATTATTTTGCATTGAATCAAATGGAGGGAAAACATTGTTGAAAAAATGCACGAGACGCCACTGGAGGTATGGCGAATGTCGTTTTTTCAATGTAATAAAATGGGAAAATAGAGTTGTACCTGCCGACTACTAGGGTGCACCACCGTCGCATCCAAGGCAAATGAAACGGAAAATGTTAGTTCAACCTTCCGATCACCAGGGGGGCATTTGCCGATTCTTTAGGGGGCAACGGAACGGAAAGGAGGAACTCGGAGTATAAGTGGGCTATAAATAAAACGAGCTATAGTGATAGAGAGGATTTGTGGGGCGTGATATTGAAACATCACAAAGGGGATGACCATGATGGAGATCTCTTATGGACATTTTTCAAATAGGCTCGTTTTTTTTTTTTTTTTTTTTTTTTTTTTTGCCTCGTATTTTGAAAAGAAAAAATAAATAAATTGACAGATGTATTTTCAATGGAACTCTTCAAACTTTTGCTGTGAGCAAATGAATAGTCCGATCTGATGTAAAAACCAGCGAAAATCACGAAAGTTGCACTAAGAAAGTTAGTGATAAACTCACATAACTGCTAAAACGTCAAGTTCGTAATGGCGGCTAAACGCAGGTATCATCGAAGACTCCTGTCTAATTTGTCACTTTCTCCAAGGAAACACAGAGATATGTCTCAATTTAGACAGGAATATCCCATGTTACCTGCGTCTTTTCGCCACTAAAGCCTGACTCTGAGAGTGGGTTTAGTGACTTTTCAGTGTACTCCTCGTTATTTTTACAGAATTTTAAGCAAGATTCAACTCTTCAATCCCCAGTAGCAAAAGTTTGCAAGAGCCCCACTGATCATAAACGAAAGTGCATGTGTTTTAGAGTGGTTATCTGGATAGAGAAATCAACAAAACTGTTTATTCTGGAAGGGTTTGCACGCGATAAAGAAAGTGACACAACTGAAATATGCACAACTTTCTTACCTGGATATAGTTTTATTAGAATTCTGTGTCCAGATAGCCACTCTAAAACACTTGCACTTTCGTTGAAACCCAATTTCTACTAGGTTGATAACAAGTTTTGATTTGAGGTTAAAAAATGTGAAGCAAACAAACCCGAACCAGATCGCCCAAGCTACAGTCCCATTTGGGGACAGGACTTAAAACATTTATCAGCCTCTCTTTCATGGGCGGGTCCAGTAATCTAGCAACAGTGGAGTCTTCCCATTTAAACGTATGAGAAACAATCGATTCTTGAGGGGACCATGGCCCTTTTACTAATCGATTGTTTCTCATACACTCAAATGGGAAGAATTCACAGTTGCCAGATTACTGGACCCGCCTTTGCCGTATTTCGGGGTTAAATTCGCATGTTTTGTATTCATTCAAATGGGAAATGTATCATGTACACCGAAAAAAAAAGTGTTAAATTAACAATGGGGGTTGATAATTTTACAATCCAGTATCGCAAAAAATCGTGACAACTATATGTATTGTTAACTTTTGAAACACTTGGATTGTAAAATTGTCAAAACGGCTGTATTGGAGAATTAACAGAAAATTCAGCTGACACTTCAATCTGGATTGCAAAGATTTCAAAACGGCAGTTATGAAATAGCAAGTCTAAATGCTGATTGTTCAATCGGGGCTGTAAGTTTTTCTTTCTAAAAATATCTAAATTATATACACAGGTAGAAGGAACTTCAATCCAAAATGAAAACTTAACAATTTTGTGGATTGTCAAATTTATGATACAGATCTTCAGAGTGACATTTTGCTTGGATTGTAAAATTACCTATCTAGGATTATCCTTTTTTTTTTTTTTTTTTTTTTTTTTTTTTTTTTTTTTTTGGTTTTTTGTTTTTATTTTTTTTTATTTTTTTTTTTTCCCCCGGATGTCCCGAGATTTGAACCTGGGTAGCCGTGGTGATTGTCCAGCACTTTACCACTTGGCTATCACAGCAGATAATGATTCAGAGCATAAAATACGCATCTTAAGGCACAATTCCTTGCAGAAGAGCGTAAATTGCTGAGTGAGTACAAAACGGAAGAGTACTTCAAACTTTGTCAACCAGAAAGCGCAATCAAATGATTTTGCGTTCTAATGATAAAATTTTACAATCCAAGCATTGATGATTTTTTATTCTAAATTGCACTTTTTACAATGCCAGATTCGGTTAATTTTACAATCCAAGGAATTGATGATTTTTCATTCTGAATTTCAGTTTTTATAAAGGCAGGTTTTGTTTATTTTACAATCCAAGATTTTGTCAATTTTACAATCCAAGAAATTGATGCTTTATCATTTTGGATAGCAGTTTTTACAATGCCTGGTTTTGTTAATTTTACAATCCAAGATTTTGTAAATTTTACCATTCATGATTTGCAAGATTTTCCATTTGTACAGTTAGAATTGCAAAAATTTAGAATGTGACTATAACAACGAGTGAAGAATGTAATTTCAGCAACATTTTTTAACAAAACTAACAATCCAAAATGATAAAACAACAAAATCTCTGGCCAGCTAACTTAGCACCTAAGTGTTTAGCATTTCCAACAAAATAAAATTGTTCGTTTATCTACGCACACGCTTAATTTTCCCAGCCAAATAAATGTAAATTTTACAAACAATGTTTTGTTGTTCCAGCAATTCCCTTTTTTTCGGTGTATTGTGATCAAACCGGTTGACCAAAAGTTGCACTTTCGTGTAAAACCAATTTCCACTGGATTAGTAATAATTTTCAATCTAAGAATAAAAAAAAAAAAAAAAAAAAAAAAAAAAAAACGAGGCAAACGAACCAGAGGGCCGATCATTTACTTCATCGTTAAACCGATCGATAAGACTGTCTATGAGTGATGCTATTGGTCGAAAATTGTAAAACTTGGCTGTTGCTATGGTAACCATCGTTAAGAGTCTCGTTTTATAAAGGTTACTCGGACACTATAACGATGGTTACCATAACAACAGCCAAGTTTTACAATTTTCGACCAATAGCATCACTCATAGACAGTCTTATCGATCGGTTTAACGATGAAGTAAATGATCGGCCCTCAGAATCAGATCGCCCATGCTGTCACACTATGAGAAATGACCTAAAACATATCCATAGCCGTAGCCAGGATATTGTCTTTCTCTCTCTTAGCCCATTTAAACACATGTGTTAGAAAAAGACAGAAACAGGGGCTGAAGTCACGTGACAGCCCCTATATCCATCCTTTTCTAACACATGTGTTTAAATGGGCTAAGAGAGAGAAAGACAATATCCTGGCTACGGCTATGAACATATCAGTCTCTCTATGGCTATACTTCCTCGCGCGGTTGAGCCCCTCAGCCTCCTCTGCCTAAGCGCTCTCTGTGAAAGAAGCCGAGAGGTATACACAGACACCTATTAAGGTCTCTTACCTATTAAAGCCTAGCAAGGAAAGCCCCAAAATGAATAGAAGAGAGAACGTTTCGGTTTTTATCCACCTTCCAGAGACCCTCTTCAGAAAACTCGAATCCCGAATGGAACAAGCAAGGAAAGAATCAAAAACGGACAAGAGCCTCGCACCGCGCGACATCTGACTTTGATCCGCTAATTTGCATAACACCGACAGAGGGAAGTTGGGAGACGCGCAATGGTCAGAATCATAGATTATTTCGGATAAGAACATTTTTAATTAAATGTGTTTGTGTTCATCAGCGCCATGATTGGGCTGTTGCACTTTTTTCCTATAAGCGATTTAATATAGTCGATTCTGGTGTAAAAACCTCCGAAAATAACAATGACAGCACTAAAAACTTCCGAAATTCACTCCTAAATTCAATAAATGCTTTTATTTGCGCGAGTGTAATGGTGGCATAGGGAAGTAATAATGGGAGATTCCTATCTTAATTTCGTCACTCTCTCTTTGCTGACAAGGATGATTCACAGAGTAATTAGTCATCAGAATAGTGATCTACTAGCATCCGATGAATGGTACCTTTTGACATCTAGTGATACCGGTTTTAAATGAAAATCGTCTCTTATTGGTCACTTTTTGATGGAGTTACAGTATCTATTAGATGGGAATCTCCCATTATTACTGTCCTAAGCCACTATTACGCTCTCGCAAATAAAATCGTTTATTGAGTTTAGGAGTGGATTTCGGACGTTTTTAGTGCTGCCATCGTTACTTTTGGAGGTTTTTTTCTACCAGAATCGACTATCAAAATTCTGCCCATCAAATTACACGACAAATTAGTTACGCGTTATATGGATGCCTTTTCATGATTAATTTTAGTCGTTTGCACGTTATACCTTCTTGAATTCAGTTACTATATAAAACGATGTCTTGAATAATCCTTCTATCAATCCACTGTGTGAAATATAGTATCAATGTCTTTTTTTAAACTCCACATGACAAGAATGATACTGGTTGGGTCATTTTTATGTCCCCCCCCCTCGTCCGAAAATAACTGTAATTATATACATGGGACGGCATTATTCGTCAATCGTTAACGATGCCGCACTCGCCGTACATGTGATTCGGAACACTATTTTTTCGGGATATGAAAAGTTGTCGTTTTTTCGCTTAAAAAATATATAAGTGTTGATATGTTCTTGCAAAAACAATGTTATTTGACTCAGTAAAATAAATTGCTCTACGTAATTTTAAGTCGTCTTGCTATTATATTCACCATTCATAATCTTGATTTTTACGATTCGTAAAATTATCAGTGCTGCCGTTTTGCGTATAATTAATGACATTTTTCAATTCACCGCAGATTCCACCGGTTGAGAAAAGAAAAAAAATTATACCATTCAGTTCAGTGTATGAGTACAGCACGAAAATACACTGATCTGAAATATTTTCTCAACCGGTGGAGTCGTCGATGAATTTAAAAAAAAAAAAAACTTGCGGATATTTTAATAATTCAATGGCGATTGCACCGACTGAGAAAAGACTATAGATCAGAGTATTTTCGTGCAGCACATCAATACACTAAATTAAACTGTAATCTTTTCTCGACCAGTGGAATCATCGGTAAATTGAAAAATTCCAAGTTTCAATCCACCGTGCGCCGACAGCTTGATTCTCCCCCCCCCCCCCGGTCTTGAAAATATTTCTTCCGTAAATGTGTGTTTATTTGTTTTATTTGTGTCTGTGTGTGTGAGAGGGTTTTGTGTGTGTAAGAAACGGAGAGTGTTTAAATATGAATGTCTCCTGGTCAGTTTATACGATTTTGGGTTCGAATTAATCTAATTTTTCAAGAATTCCTTCGAGCTTTTAAAAACCGAGTGATTCAAGATTTTTCTTCTTCTTTTCTTTCTATCAGTGGATTGAGAGATGACCAGACCATAAAACGAGGCCGAAATTCAATAAAACTTAATGACTCTCTCTCGAAGTGGCCTACGTTTGGTCGCGATCGTGCTGTAACAAAAGGAAACGGCTATCTTCGAAATAAGGGCTTATGAAACATGAGATCGTTTGAGGTGTACACCTTTTTTTAAAGTTTAGTACTACGCAGAAAAAACTGAATGGGGCTCTTGCAAACTTTTGCTGTGAGAAACTATGTCATTTTGCAAATATTTCCTCAGTGTGGTTACAGTGTCATTATTTTGTAACGGGTGGGACATTCAAACGACTTTGAAGTAATTTTTTTCAACTTTTCAATCATTTAAATGAAACAAATATCCCACCAACAAAATGGTCTCAACTTCTAGATAGTGATAGGACTTTCAAAAATTAAAAAAAGTCTATCCAAAGCTGAGAAAAGAGCAAAATAAGGGTGTAACGGGTGCATGCACGGAAAAAAAAAAGATAAGTGAAAATAACCATACGGATTCCTGATTTTGGCACCTGCTAGATGTTATGGTAAACTTGACCAGAAGTATGATACATTTACCGATACCTTGAGTAAATTCGACATGCAATCAGGTAACATCACCTAGTACCTAGTCGAAACATAGTATACACGTACTTCTGGTTAACATTACCATAGCATCTAGCAGGTGCCAAAATCAGGTATCCGTATGGTTATTTTCACCATAGTTTTTTTTTCCGTGCGGGACAGAAAATGGACAAGGTTTTTGAATCACTTCAGAAAAAGTTGAAACTCTGTGATTATTGAAGAGATAAAAATTTGGAAAAAATATCTGTTAAAGGTGAGGGTTTTCATTTACTAAATTATTTTTCTCAAAAAAAATTAAAAAGTAGAGTAATGGGTGGGACAGCTAGGTTTTGTAACGGGTGGGACGCGTGTGATTTCGTCATTGAAAATACACATCAAACCTTCTGTAACATCAACTCGTTTGACCTTATTAGATTTAGATAATATTTTCGTCTCTGGTTGCATTTTAAGGGAAAACAAGACTGCTAGGCACGAATTTTTAAATTTCAATTTTGCATATCATGTTCACTTTACTGTAGAATGACCCTATACCAAAATAAAATATGCTTTAAATACCATGTCTTGTTGTATCTTTGTTTCCGTAAGTTCATTGACCACAACAAATGCTAATCATCAATCAATCATTCATCGAATTCATTTTAGTTATTGTCTTTACTTCGTTCTTTTTTTTCAGATGGCTAGTATAGAAGTCTCTCTTTCGACATCACCTAGAAAAAGAAAGAACGGTAACCATTCCTCACTTTCCTCGCCCATTATTCACGGTTCGAATAGTCACCTGTCGGACACATATGTCAAATCTAAAGCCATTGATGTTCTCAGGAACGCCTTCAAAGACAAAGAAAACCTCAATATCATCAACAGGTAAAGATTCATCCGGCTCATGTTTCTCTCTTCCCTGCATCAAAGTGCAAGACGAGTCTCTTCCGATGTCGATAGTCAATCTATCAAAGATCTTCAAGTGATAGATCTAGGCGAGGCTCTCGTTTTTCTAGTCGAATATTGTTCCTTGCATTCTTTTAGAGTCTTCATATACATCACGCGGGCAAACTTTAAAAGGTCAAACTGATTGCGCTCAGGCCTATAATAGCTGTGGTTTGTGATCCAGCCCAACGAGTTATAGCGATAGAGAGGATTTGTGGGGCGTGATATTGAAACTTCACGGAGCAGCTAGAGGCGGGTCGTGCTATTTGGCAACAGTGTCTTCGCTCCATTTGAATCTATGTTTAACAATCGATTGCTGGTGAAGCGCTGCTTCACTTTCGGATCGATTGTTTTACATACAATCAAATGGAGGGATGACATTGTTGCCAAATTGCACGAGCTGCCCCTGTCACAGAGGCAGCCATGACGGAAATCTCTCATGGACGTTTTCCACACAGGCTCGGTTTGTTTTCCTCACTTTTTTTAACCTCTAAGTTTTTAACAAAAAATTGTGACAAATACATTTGAAATTGGTTATAAACGAAAGAGCAAGTGTTTTTTAGAGTGGCTATCTGGGCACAGACATTTATATAATTGTTTCTTCTTGATGGATTTGCACGATAATGAAACCGACACATAACAGAAATATGCAAAATTTTCTCACCTGGGTATAGTTGTAATTAGAATCCTGTGTCCAGATAGCCACTCTTAAACACCTTTAACTTTCGTTTAAAATCACTATTTTTACTTACAACTTTTAATTCAAGGTTAAAAAAAGTGAGGCAAACAAAAAAATTCAGATCGTCGTTGTTGTCACACTTTGAAATAGACTCCTATATCGCTATAGTTCGTTATATGTATAGTCTAGCCAAGTCAGTGGCGTCGCGTGCAATTTGGCAACAATGTATTCTATCCATTTAATCTCATGTATAAGATCGGATTCAGGGGGTTCACAGTGCACAAGGAAAATTCGATATATTTAATGAGTTTAAAAGGAGCAGTTGCATTGTTGCCAGATGGCACGCGACGCCACTGAGCCAAGTACCGTAGCTGTTTTTTAATTGTGACAAATCGATGTCTTCTCTTTTAAATCTTAGAAAATGAATCGATCCTCTGGCGGAATAATTATGCCTTCAAATAATCGATACTTTTGCTAGGATCAAATGGGAGAAAAATGATTATTGATCGCAGAGCTGCCGCTCAAGCTGTATCGGAGAAAGTTCCAGGTGTACCAAAGCACTACTTCTGTAGAGTAACAGCCTCTTTTCTTGCTTTGGCTCTACCTAAGTAGTGCTTCAATTCAACCGCAACTTGCTCCGGTAGAGCTAGGACTTTTGCTCAGCAAAGCTATTTTAAAAAGCTGCTTCGGTTCTACTTAAACTTTGTTTTTTCAGTGGATGGTACATTCTACCAGTTTTTTTCCGTGTTCCTGCGACGCTTCAAATTGCAAATTTCACAGACGCCCCCCCCCCGAAAAATTTTATGGATCAGTCACTGAGCGATCCCTTAGACCTATTTAGTGTGACGTCACGAAAAAATTTGGCTCCAAACAAATGCTCTAACTCACTTGCTCTGGGTTTTCCCATAAGAAACACCATCCAAATATTCAAATACAAATGTGTGCTAGTAAACAACGAATTCTCTCAGATTTTATTACACCATTGGATTCCACGTACCTTAAAACATGAGCACGCTACAACCAAATTTTTGAAACATCGCGCATTAATGTTCAATCACAGTTGTATCGAAGAAAGTCCTATGCTTTGTCCTTGTCACACTCACAGTTTCTTATGGGCATAAAATTCTAGGATATAGGCTCATCGGCACCATCACACCATGTGTTATACCTCGAACAAGCTTCGATACGAAGAGAGGTTAGTGATTGAGTGGCATGGCGGTGATACTCCCACAAGAGACCGTGAGTGAGACAAGGACAAAACATAGAACATCATTCGGTATAACTGTGATTGTAAATTCGTTTGTGATCTAAAAGGAGCTGAGTTAGAGTGAAAAGATACTTGAAGGTACGTGGAATCAAATGGTGCAATACAGTTTGAGAAAACTGGTGGTTAACTAGCATGAATTTGCGTTCAAAATTTGGATCTGATTTCTTATGGGTAAATCCACGAGAGTGAGTGAGATAAAGCATTTGTTTGGATCCAATTCTGATGGTGACGTTATTGCTGAACAGGTCTATTGGTAGCCGCGCCATTGGCCTTGAGAATGTGGTTTTTGTGTGAGCCGCTCAAACTAAATGTCACAGTTCAATCAACGCATGGTGTAAATGGATGAAAATGTCACGAATCAGGAGAGCAGCAATATGGAGACTGTGCTGCTTCGCCCTTCGCGCTCTAAGCTGCTCTGGGCCGCTTGCGTCTAACGCAACGCGCGCAACTCGTGTTTGATGACGGAGGGATAGTTTTGAGTTATGGGACAGCGCGTCGCGTCGGGTTGGGGCAGGGAATATAAATGATTGGGCCGATTAGATATTTCGAGTGAAAGGTAAAATGGGGCGGAGCCAAGGAGAAAAAGAACGGGCGAAGACTCGACGACGGGACGGGACGGGACCGCGTGACGAGGAATTAAGATGCATCCACGGTTGCCAAATCTTACCTATTAACATCGTACTGAAAAAAAAATTAATTCTTTTATATACAGGGTGTCCCAAAATTGATAGTAAATATTTTTACCACGTATTTTTGGGCAAAATAAGACTTTTTTTCCTATGAACACGTGTCCGAAAATGCCTCCCCTCGGAGCTACAGCCCCCCCCCCCCAAAGTTTTAAAAAAAAAATCGGGTTTCTTCGATTCTAGCAACGGATCTCCGTAAATGGATGAAAATTGGTTTCCGTGGGTAATTTTAGGTGTTCTTTCCGATTCGGGGTTGAAAATTTCCGAAAGGGTCAAGAAGGGGTTTGAGGGATGCAAATTTCAATTGAATCACTTTTTAGTGCTCCGTAAGAAAATGAGAAAAAATAACAAATGAATCTAATGGAACAAAACAAAAAGAACATTTTTGATCTCTTGTGTTTTTTTCATAAGTCGCACGGAAAATGAGTAAAATCGATTTTTCCCCCGGAGCGCACAGCCCCATAGCGCTGTTTCAGTGCCGCGTTGCGTCGAGTCATCGTTGAGTCATTGAGTGCACAGAGCAGCGCTATCGGGCTGTGCGCTCCCTGCGTTTCCCGTGCGTCTTATGAAAAAGCACAAGAGATCAAAAATGTTCCTTTTGTTTCGTTCCATTAGATTCTTTTGTTATTTTCTCATTCTCTTACGGAGCACTAAAAAATTATTCAATTTAAAATTTGAACTCAAACCACTTTCTGGTGACCCATTCGGAATTCCGACTCCGGAATCGAAAAGAACGCCTAAAATTACCCTTGGAAACCAATTTCATTCATTTTTACGGAGATCCGTTGCTAGAATCGAAGAAAAACCGATGTTTTTTCAAAACTTTGGGGGGCTGTAGCTCCGAGGGGGGGCATTTTCGGACACGTGTTCATAGGAAAAAAAAGTCTTATTTTGGCCCCAAAAATACGTGGTAAAAATATTTACTATCAATTTTGGGACACCCTGTATTGTTAAAAGTATGGACAATTGGACACCTCTTCAAAACTGTTGGTCAGTGGCGACGCGTGTAATTTGGCAACGTTGTATCTTAAACCCATGTAAAAGGTCGAATGCGAAGGTGTTGGCCGAACACCCAACAGCTCGATCTTCTGCTTCATGGGGATAAATGAACGAACTGCAACGTTGCCGAATTGCTCGCTACGCCACTGCTGTTGGTTTGACTGTTTAAATTACTTAAATTAAGCCCGTGCTCTGTTAGTTTAACTAATTTAAACAGTCAAACCAACAATTTTAACTGGGTGTCCATACTTTTAACTATGAAAGAGTTGAATTTAGCAATTTTTTTTTTTTTTTTTTTTTTTTGCGTGGAGATGGATCTTCTATATATATGCTGGTTTAAATCAATGGAAAAAGTTAATATTTTTTTTTTTTTTTTTTTTTTTTTTTTTTTTTTTTGTAGAATTCGGAAGACATGACAACAGCATTGGTGTCAGATTGTGGCAATAACTTTGAATTTCCCATTCTTGATGTAAGATGATTTCAGTTGAGTGTTGTTCAATCTGCTAGATATGGTGCCACTTTCTGAAATTTCACTTTTTTGGGTAATTTGAATCGGATAAACGGAGCGTTTCCTAGCAATGTATTACCACATTAAATTGAAATAAATTAAATGAATAAATAATGAAAATAATAATTGGACTCATTTATACTGAAGGAACCTACTCAACTCTAGACGTTGCCATTTTCAATTGACTTTAATATTATTATAAAATTAGACCTAGAGCAAAGAATTCCTTTAAACTTTGAGGAATTTTCCTTCTAAAAGCTGTAAGTCTCAGTCCTGAAAATATCAAGCAATTTATGACTCGACTTAAAAAGTCGAGATTAAATGGCAACCTCGAAATGGTAGTAACCCATTTGCGCGAGCGTCGCGCAAATGGGACAAAATACGGAACCCATTTGCGCGAATGAAGAGGCAACTCTTTTGCGCGAAATATTAAAAATGCAGCATTTTCAAAGAGAGTTGGCAACAAGGCATAGATCTGGAGTGACTGTTCACACTCCACACCTCTCGTGTTATCATTAAGGACGGTCCTATCCCAAATCTCGCGCATCCAAATCTTTTGGATGCGCGATTTGCGCGTCCCGCATTTTTTGCTGCAGTTTCCATTTGGCTCAGGCATGGTTTAGGCACATTCAAAGTGACAAACTTCTACTACGCGAGTATAACGACCCAAAATCACTAACAGGCAAGTGGCTCGAGTATTTTTTTGGTCTGCCGTACCCCCCCCCCCCCCCCCCCCGTGAAGTTATTGGCGGGTACGTTGACCTCATGTCTATTAAGCCAAATGACGCGCCCACCACTTTTTCAACCTATGTTATGCAGACGTACATTGTTTTGGGGATGTTTCCCCCGATTTGTGGGCTCGGCCTCCATCTGATCAACCTAGAACGACAAACGGGCCGGAGAGATTCCATAAATCCTACAATGATGAATTTTACCAGACTCACCCGTCCTGTCTTTCCGTTTTGCAAGTTTTGACAGAAATTCAAACTGAGACGTTTACAAAAATCAGCGTTATCAAGAAAGATCTTGTAAATATCCCTCGCAAGGATGTCGCGGATCGTCTCGCAGACACCAAACAATTATGGGAAAATTACGAAGTCCAGCCAAAAAGCAGAGAGAACCGGATTGCCTACTTAAAAGTAATTGGCTATCAACATCAAGGCAAAAAACTTTGAAACATTAGATTTTTATATAATTTTTAATTTTTGACACGGGGCACTTTTAATAACCCCAAGAAAATCACACATTTTTATCTACACCAACATCTACAATCTACATTTTTTTGGACCCAACTCAACGACACTTGCTCAGCACGAATACGGTGAGTTTATTTTACATATTGCATTTTCCAGTGTTGCCAAACATGTTGATAATTTATTTCTTTACTTGAATTCGCGCAAATGTCCCTCGCGCAAATGGGTCCCGCTGTCTTGCGCAAACGTCCCGGTTTGAAGCCTCCTCGCGCAAATGTCCTGCTTCCCTCGAAATACTAGCACAGTCAGTCGCCCTAATTTGGGACGTATGAGGTAACATGGGACAGGGTTGTATGAGATTCTTTACTTGAAAATAGTGCATACAACCCTGTCCCATGTTACCTCGTATGTCCCAAGTTAGGGCGACTGACTGTAGGTCTGTTTAGTGTAAATGTGTCCAATTATAATTGAAATTATAATTATTATTTTCATTTTTTCTCTTTTAATTTATTCCAATTAAATACGTTAAAAAATTTCTAGAAAACGCTCCGTTTATCCACGCAAATTTAGAAGGGATTTGATGAGAACTAAGCCACAAATATTTGTTTCTCCTTTCATCAACAGGAAGAAAGAAAAAGTTGGGAGGGGACAGTAGCGGCGGCGCGTGGAATCTGGCAACATTGACTCTTGTCCATTTAAAGCCATGAAAAAGGTCGAAATAAAGGGGGTGCACAGTGCACTCCTTCAAATCGACACTTTACGTGAGTTTAAATGGAAATGATGCAAAGTTGCCGGATTGCACGCGCTGCCTCTGAGAGAGAGAGGGAAATTACACTGATCAATTATTACCACCCAAACAATAAATAATAAAAAAAATGCCTCCCGGCAGGCCGGTAAGACGAAGTAGATTCCATGCTTGGTTAAATCATTTTTTCACAAATTTAAATATAGGTTATAATTTTTGTTGAATTTTTCTCTGAATTTTTCTTTTTTACTTAATCAGCTGCTCAAAATCCAAATATTATTGTGAAAAAGATTATATTACCAATAGATAAATGTGTAATCTTTACAATGCAAGTGAGAAATAAAAGCTAGGTTATATAAGTTTTCACAAATTTCAATAAATAGGTTATGTTATGATTTTATTTGAATTATTCAATTCTTTTTTTTTATCAGCTGTTCAACATTTAAATAAAAATGCCCATGAAAAAAGATTATAGTACCAAGATAAAAAAATGTCTAATCTTTGTAACGCTAATGAGGAATAAATCTGATAAGAGCAGATGATAAAACAAGAAAATAAATAAATAACGTACCTAAGCAACAGTGTACGTGTAAAACAAAGAAAGAGCATTTATACCAGTACACCATCCTTGTCTTTCACTTGTAAAATCCCATAAGAAACTAAATAGCTCGTAAAACACGTAAAACACAAGGAAAATTCAAGGAAAAGAGCATATGAACTAAAAACATCCTCCACGATATATACTAAAATTTACGATACAAAAAAACAATTTCTTCATATAAAAACACCGCCAAAAAACCCGAAAAACACATCACTATAACTCGCTTACAACGCAAAACACGAAAAAATGACCCGAGTAAAAAAGCTGCGTAACAAAACGACTAACATAAATTTTCCCAAAAAAATACTCAAAACAAACACTCCTAAAAATAAACCTCAAAAACACATTTTACGACTCAAACACGGCCCATAACGCGAAAACTAACAGTCAGATTTACACCATCTTCGAACTCATCCAAGAATTAAACCCAACGAATAGTTGAGACAAATTTCAAGAACAAAACCAAAATTACGAACAGGATCGTGGGACATAAAAACGGTAAAACTGGCTGAAACATACATATAAAGATATATATATATATATATATATAATATATTATATATAATTATATATATATATATATATAATACAATTTTCAACGAGTGGTATTTTCTCACTCAGGGGACCATGAAACGTGCTCATTTGATGAAATTCCCGAAAAATCCAACATCGCACCCTCCGCAATAAGTAGATTCATGGAATCTACTTAAAATATATATATTCGAACTGTTTTTGAATAACTTAAAAGAAAAATGTCCTTCTTCAAACCTACTTCAGTGTATGTTCTTGCAGACTCGTCTGCTTTTGTTGTTCTTGTTATTGTTTACTGGAAACATACATTTCTCATCATGGCAACGTTGGAGATTGAAATCTCTATAAAAAACACGATCAATTATACGGCGATTATGTTCCCTCGTATCAATGAACGCAGTCAGGGGGACTAAAATCATGACAAGAGATAATCCTCTTAAAACTTGAGATGAAAGCACTAGCGGATCCTGGAAATTCTCCATCTCTTGCTCTGGCCATTCGAATGAATGCGTTAAAAAAGGATAGAAGAGGGGGCGAAAGTCACGTGACTGCCCCTAATCTTTCCTTTTCTAACACACGCGTTCTAATAGGATAATAGAGAGAAGGACAATTTACTGGATCCGCCAATGAATGAAAGAGAGAGCAAGATAAATAGGAGGGGAAAAGGGAGCGAGAGGGACAGGGAGATATAGCAAGGCAACAAGGCTCTGCAAGGCCTTTCCGTCCCTCTTGGAACGTCATAAGTGTCAATTTCAGTTATCAAAGGAAATAAAAAATCCCACTTTTAATTCTATAAAACTGTATTGTAGCTCTTTCAATGGCTGCATAGCAATATGTGTATCCCCTTTTAGTGGTTGAATGGAGATCAGCTGAGATTTCACCTAAGTGGATTTGATGCCGATTCTGTTAAGTGGCATTTAGTTTATGACCCAGGCAACGAGGGGTGCTAGATCGATCGCGCAACTCACAAGGATTCAAATTTTAACGGTCGTCCGAAAACCAAGCGTAAGGGCCTGTCAATGTTGCCAGATTGTGAAAAAACAAAATATTGGATTGTAATATAAAAAATAATTAAACTGTAGGGAATACCTTACAAACACTTCCTCACATCAAATTTACTCTGAGGAAGACCCCCAGATCTCCCTTTAATATCCTGAGGGAGAACCCCAACCCCTTTTGATATTTTTATCCAGATCTAAAGATTCATTTTTTAAATATTTAAATTTGTCCTTTTTTTTAACCCACTTCCCCAATGATTTTAATGGGAATCAATTTTTATAACCTACCTAAAAATTAAAATTTCAAAAAAACAAAAAAGTTCCTCTGGGGAATTTTAAAAGCAACATCTATGCAAAATTTGGATTATATGGATTAATAGTTCAAAAGATATTCTGGGTTTGCCGTTTATGGCTACAGGCAGACGGACAGACAGACGCCACAGAAAGTTTGTGCATTATTTACAACTCCAAGCCGTACCTGTGGTTAAATAATATTGATACTTCATGGATGAATATTCTTTAGGATAGTATTAGGCATGATGAGAGCAAATTATTTTGTAATTATCATGATTTACTTAGTTGTAGAGAGCCAAGTATTGAAACAAAATATCTTAAAAATCTCTGCGCCATTCAGTATGCGGAGTCAGTATGATGTCGTACATTTTACCGAATGGAGCTCTTGCAAACTTTTGGCTGTGAGCAAATGAATGGTTCAATCTGACGTAAAAACCAGCGAAAATCACGAAAATCTATGTATGAAAGTCTAAAATTCAGTGATGAACTCACAAAACTGCTATGACGGCAAGGTCGTAATGGCGGTTCAACGCAGCTATCATGGGAGAATCCTGTCTATAATTTGTCACTGTCTCTACGGAAACACAGAGATACGTTTCATTTTAGATGTAGAAATATCCCATGATACCTGCGTCTCCTCGTCATTAAACCCGATTTTGAGAGTGAATTTCATGATTTTTTAGTATACTCATCGTCATTTTTATAGGTTTTTATGCAAATATTCAACTCTTCAATCCCCTGTAGCAAAAGTTTGCAAGAGCCCCATTTTAAGAAAGAATCAAATGTCTACATTTTCGCAGCTAAAGTACGCAACAGACCCATATTGTGTCGGACCAATGTTCTCTCGCCCACGGTGGAGACATCGTAGGCAGATTTTTAATCAAGAGAAGCAGGCCTGTGCCCCATCTATTCACATTCGATCGATCTATACTATTCATTCATTTAAACATTTTAAACATTTTAAACAGCACGAATCCAATTAGGAAGTTTTGAGAGAGCCTAACACGTTTAACGGGAGAACAAATGAGACGAGAGAACATTGTTGCCAGGTGTCTCATGAAAATCACCAGACTTTGTATTGAATTGAATGGAGCATGGAGTGGTTTTTACTTTCTCTATAACGAAATTAGAAAAATTGAGAAAGTGTTGCGATGGAGAGCCGGGATATTTAATGTATTTTGTTTTAATGCTTGACCCTTTGCGACTAACAAGGGGAGGCTCAGAAGTCACCGCCTCCGATTTTGAAAACAAGTGCACGAAAATGTAGCTAAAGTAAAACTATTAGACCCGTGTTTCTCACTTTTTGCCAATGGGCCTTCTTAAAGCGTCATGAATTTTTTGAATTTTGCCGAAATTCACGTAAAAAACCCGAGCGGAGAATGTTCCGAATATTTAACAGGAATTTTGGCAACTTTCAAAAAATTCCTGACGCTTTAAGAAGGCCCATTGGCAAAAAGTGAGAAACACGGGTCTAATAGTTTTACTTTAGCTATATTTTCGTGCAATTGTTTACAAAATCGGAGGCGGCGACTTCTGAGCCTCTTTTTGTAAGTCAATCATGATAATTACGAAATCATTGGCTCCCATCAAACCTAATACCAGAGTTGGGCAAATGGGGGTGGTAAAGTGATAGTAATCGTCGTTTTTTCGGATGGAGATTTTATGGTAATCAAGGCTGACTTTTTACAAGCTATCCCGTCATATAAGTTGCAGAAGAATAAATCGAGAAGACCCTAATGTCGACTCTGCCTAATACTATTCTTAAGAACATCCATCCATGACATTTCAATATTTCTTAACTATATATGTTAGAGAGAGGTAAATGCACAAAATTTCTTTGGAATGTGTCTGTCCGTCTGTCTGGCGCCATAAAACGTGGAACCCAGCATAACTTTTGAACTATTGATCCACATGCATCCAAATTCTGTGGAGATGTTGCTTTTAACAATCCCCAGAGGTATTCCTTTTTTTGTTTTTGAAGTATTAATTTTTACGTTAGTTGTGGATGAAAAATGGTTCATATTCAAATCAATGGGAAAATGGGTCAAAAAATGGAAAAATTTAAATATTTCAAAAATAGATCTTTTGGATTTGGATAAAAATATCAAAGGGGGGGTCCTGGGGTCTCCCCAGAATATTAAAGGGGGTCTGGGGGGCTAGGGCCAGATTAAATTTGATGTGAGAAAGAGTTCGTAGGGTATTCTCTATAGTTTAATTTTTTCAAAAGATTAGGCAATGCTGCGAGGGAGCGTTTATTATATCTACGGGCACTAAACGAACTCACAAAACAGTATTTCGTCCATTAAAGCCGACTCAGGTTCGCGTCTTTCGCAATTAACGTTCAATCGATTTCCGGGCGGTGGAAAAAAATTGCTGGGACATCAAGCGTAATTTCTCAATTTGCTTCATTCCTAAAATTCGAGATCCTGGTTCTTCTTCTGACCAATGGGGCTGTTGCACACTTTTGCTTTTAACGATTTAATAGTCGATTCTGGTGTAAAGACCTCCAAAAATAACGATGGCAGCACTAAAAACTTCCAAAATCCACTCCTAAACTCGATAAACGCTTTTATTTGCGGGGGCGTAATAGTGGCTGAGGGCAGTAATAATGGGAGATTCCCATCTAACAATACTGTAACTCCATCAAGAAGTGACCAATAAGAGACGACTTTCATTTGACAACGCGGTGTCACTAGGTGTTGCGGTACCATTCATCGGATGTGGATCATCACTCTGATGACTAATTACTCTGTGAATCATCCTTGTCATCATAGAATGAGTGACGAAATTCAGATAGGAATCTCCCATTGTTACTGCCCTCGGCCACCATTACGCCCTGGCAAATGAAAGCGTTTATTGAGTTTAAGAGTGGATTTCGGAAGTTTTTAGCGCTGCCATTGTTATTTTTCGAGGTTTTTACACCAGGATCGACTGTAAAATCGCTTATAACTAAAGTGTGCAACAGCCCCATTTGAATTAAGATCGTTGCTTCATAAGGAAAACAATGTTGGTTGACTGTCTAGCAACCAGTGGTGACTCGTGAAATTTGGCAACAGAGTCCTCCTCTCAAAATCACGTGACTGCCCCTGATCTGTCCTTTTCTAACACTCGCGTTCTAATGGGAGAAGAGAGAGAAGGGTAAATTCCTGGATCCGCTAGTGAACATGCAGTGGCGTAGCGTGCAATTTGGCAACGTTGTATTCTATCCATTTAAACCCGCGCAAAAAATCGAATGCGAAGGTGTTCACCGAACACCCAATTGCTCGATCTTTTTCGTTTGTTTAAATGGACGAACTGCAACGTTCTCAAATTGCAAATTGCGCTACCGCTAGTGAAGAGGTGAATCAAATATCAAAGAAGAATCCTCTCATGAGAGAAAGCTTCATTTGTTGAGCGCTCTGAGAGGAGGAAAATCTTGTCAGTGAAGAGAATAGTTTTTGAAGTTTAGGCTATGATGAAAGCTCTAGCCTCTAAGATTCAAGAATTGGGTTATTATGTAATGTTTATTGTTTAATACTATAAAACTGATCGTTCCTATTCTTCATCATGTGAAAGGTTTACGCGTAAGACCGGCCGGGCAAAGTTAATGTCTCTGCATCAGCGGACCTAATGGTCTGAGGAAGCTCCTAAAACCATCACGAAAAGGAAATTATTGATGGACATGATGACGAAAACTTGTGCTCCATTATTTCTTTATTGGCGGAGGGGGGGGGGGAGGTTCGTCCGTTTATCACCATAGTGCACTTACCATCACTCCTTAGTAACTCCCATTTTGCTTGGTCGCTATATTATTCTTTATATTATTTTTTATCCTAAAAAGTACCTATAATGCCTACAAAGACATCGTTCATGCATAGTTGCCAGGCAGATATGCCGAAAATAGGTCGCTTATGAGGTTGGGTGTGTGCCAGTAGCGTACGCAGGAATTGTCTTTCTCTCTCTTGCCCCATTAGAGCACGTGTGTTAGAAAAGGACAAGAGCAGGGGCTAAAACGTGACTTCAGCCCCTATTTCTTTCCTTTTCCAGCACATGCATTCAAACGGGAGAGAAGGAGAGACATATTCCTGCGTACGCTACTGGGTGTGTCCATCACTCTCAGCCAATAAAAAAGGGCGGTAAAATCCTGTTCGGTACGCTCTAAAGATCCAGGTATTGATTCTAAACGGTTAACTGCATACTCACGATCTCTGAACAAAATTGAGTTTTTAGGGACTTTATTTAACTGTCTTATAAATTGTCTAATTTAAAACCTCCATGAGTTCTGAAGTATCATTTTCTCAGTATTTTTTTTTTTTTTTTTCAATTTCTGAGTATTTCAACGAGATGGCCTGGCAGTCCAGACACAGACCCGACGTGACGGATGACTCCACTCCCCTCTTTCATGCGTACCTACTTTCATTTCTATTTCCCCTTTTACTAATCAAGGCCTCAAAAATGTGATAGAAGAGAGATCAACCAGAAGAACTCAAGAAACAAGAAGAACATCACTGCAAAATCCAAAATTTCGAATCGAAATTTGGGACTATCCAATTGAACCTTTTGTGCCATTCGAACCTGGATCCACAGCTCCAGAGCTGCCGATTTGCGTAGATTTAATGGCATTTTGAAATTCACCGATGATTCCACCGGTTGAGAAAAGATTACATAGTTCAATTCAGTGTATGACTGTATAATGCACGAACATACTCTAATCTGTAATCTTTTCTCAACCGGTGGAATCTTCGGTGAATTTCTAAATGCCATTAAATCTGCGCAAATCGGCAACTCTGCACAGCTCACATGCACGGGTTGAAAGTCGCACTTGCTCTGCCACTTAGTTTACATTCAACATATGGTCAGTCATATGGTTGCATTGCGACAAATAATTTCCACGGACTTCCTTTTCATTCGGGAATCTGAGAGCCACGTGTAGTCAAAACTTCAATCACTTCTTCTATATTAGTAAATCTGTTCTCAATAATGAATTTGATACATAAATTAGTGTAAGTTTAAGTGTTACGATGACTTAGATGACTTAGATAATATAGGTATAGATACATAACACTATTGATGCTGAGCTGCAACAGACCCATTTCACCATTTGGACATTTTAATATTCGGATTTTATTTTTCTGCACCGAAAAAAAAAAAAAAATAAAAGATCATCAGAAGCATGACAGTATAAGAACCTATGTAAGGGATACAATTACCAAAATTCTAGTATTTATTCCATGGTTCTTGAAATTTGTCTTGAAATTATAGTTCTATGACCATATTCTGGCACTAACACCAGAATTTTCTGGTCAAAGCACTAGGCTTTCTGTGATTCACGTATTGTTGTGCTTCTGGTAATATTACTAGCATCTGGTATGTATCATGACTATAGTTTTTTTTTCTTTCTTTCTTTTTTTTTTGGGTGTGGCCATATAATTAACTTTTGGACAAACTGACCTAGTGGACCACAAGTCACATTGCACCAACTATTATAGTTGGGACAGGACCAACTGTCTGGCCACCTAAAACCGTCTATTGATTATTGATACATCGCAATGTCCGACTGGGAAGCCGCCTCTGGAAATGAGTCGAGCTGAGCTGGGAAAGATGAAGGATTGATTCCACGCTAGACTCAGATGAGCCTCGTCTGTAGTCTGTACCTGTCCAAGGGCCCCGCAATTATTTTTACGATTATAGAGCTCTATTTTTTCTCTGCTTTTTTTCTTTCTATTTTCTTTTTACGAGGAGAGGTTTTAATCAGCACTCTTGGTTTTGAAGTAGCATTTGCCTCCTTGCCTCAGTCAGCAAGAGCGTCATGCCGAGAGAAGAGAGTTTTAAGTTGCGTGCTGTGTGAGCTCCTCCCGCGTTGCGGTTTCATTTTACCGCGAGATTTTCTTTCTCGCTTTTTTGAACTTTAAATTTTTGGGAATTCCCCGGAGGGTTATAAGATAGGGCCCATCCTGGGGTTTTGAAAAAATTTAGGGCGGCTGGGTCCTATTTGGCAACTATGTTTTCCCTCCATTTATTTCTATGAAAAACAATCGATTCCATAGTGTAGCGGCGCTTCACCTGCAATCGATTGTTTTCTATAGATTCAAATGGAGGGGAAATCACTGTTGCCAAATTGCAAGAGCCGCCACTGGTTCAAATCCAACGAGCTAAAGCAATAATAGAAAGGATATGTGGGAAGTGATTTTAAGGCGGTACGGAGGCAACAGCGGCGGCTCGTGCAATGTGGAAACAATGGATTTCCTCCATTTAAAACAGTGTAAAATAATCGATTACTTGGTGAGGCGCAGCGCCTCACCTAGTATCGATCTTTTTGCATACGTTTAAATGGCAAAAGTGCACGGTTGCCAGATTGCACGAGCCGCCGCTGGGAGGCAACCATGATGGAAATCTCTTAAGGGCATTTTTCAATCAGGCTCGTTTTTTCGCCTCATCCTCTACCTTTAAATTTCTAAAATAAAACAAAAAAAAAAAAAAAAAAAAAACAAAAAAAAAAAAAAAAAAAACAAAAACAAAAAAAGTTTCGGCAAATTCATTTGAAATCCTACTGGGGCACGTTATTTTAAATACAGACAGAGAAAACAGACTTACGAGCAAACCTGTCTTTTTAGTGGGCTTTTAATAGTTGACAAGGCGCATAGGTCTCAGAACGTCCCCTCTGCTCTTCCGGGACACTATACCTATGTCATTTTAAATGGGAAAAGGGACTTAAGGGGTGTCTTCGCCTGCGAATTTCTTCTTCGTTATCGATACATCGGAATTGAACTATCGACTTCAAGGCAGCTCATTGGCTCAATCAGTTTAATCACGCTTTTAAATTCGCAGGTGGAGACACCCCTTTACCAGTAGACCTGCCTTTTTAGGGAGCTTCTATTAGATGACAAGCCAAAGGGCTCTCAGAACATCCCCTCTGCTCTTCCGGGGCACCACCAACGTTATTTTATATGGGAAAAGAGACTTACGAGTAGACCTGTCTTTTTAGTGGGCTTTTAATAGCTGACAAGGCGCAGGGCTCTCAAAACGTCCCCTCTGCTCTTCCGGGGGCACCACCAACGTTATTTTATACGGGAAAAGAGACTTACGAGTAGACCTGTCTTTTTAGAGGGCTTTTAATAGCTGACAAGGCGCAGGGCTCTCGAAAGGCGCGGGGCACCTAACGTTATTTTATATGGGAAAAGAGACTTACGAGCATACCTGTATTTTTTGTGGGATTTTAATAGCTGACAAGGTGCAGGGCTTTCAAAACGTCCCCTCTGCTCTTTCGGGGCACCACCAACGTTATTTGAAATGGGAAAATAGACTTACAAGCAGACCTATCGTTTTGGTGGGCTTTTAATAGCTGACAAGGTGCAGGGCTCTCAAAACGTCCCCTCTGCTCTTCTGGGGCACCATCCCAGTTATTTTAAATGGGTAAAGAGACTTACGAGCATACCTGTCTTTTTTGTGGGATTTTAATAGCTGACAAGGTGCAGGGCTCTCAAAACGTCCCCTCTGCTCTTCCAAAAGTGCGCTGATCCCTAATAATTCTGACAATCGAGCTCCTTGATGACCCTTTTGTTCTTACAATCCAGGCATCTTTCGGGGGGAAACACATTCTGTATTCGACTTCCTTCTTGTTTTTGCTCTTTGAATTCTTAATAAGAGCCGAAATTTTGGGTTATGCCAAATCACAGGGCTAAATGGTCAAACGTTCTTGGTTTCCGAAATTTCCTGGGAGGGGGCTTGGTAGATAGGGCCTCTAGAGTGCTAAGACCTCCCTGCACCCTTATGTCCTTATGCCCGCCTATGACTGGTGTTTTTCTGATTAACTTAACGTATGCAATTTTTAAATCTCCCGCCAAATTTGGCGACACTGACGCTATAACTGCAGTTTGCATTGCATACTCCTTGTGAGACTCTTTCACATTCTCCAGAGGAGTCACCGCTTTATTACGCTGCGCTGCCGCTGCCGCCGCATCCGCAGAGCGCCGCACAGTTGAGCGAGTCAATGGGAGCCATTGGCGGTTACAGGGAATTGTATTTCTCCCTCTCTCCTTCCTTTGAACTTATGTCTTAGAAAAGGACAGCAGAGGGGGCCATCACGTGACTTTGGCCCCCTCTTCTGTCCTTTTCTAACGCACAAGTTCAAATGGGAGGAGAGAGAGAAAGACAATTCCCTGTATCTGCCCATGATGGGAGGGGCCGGACATGAAATATATGACTAAAAATGCAATATGGGGTTGTTCAAGTCTGTTGCACACTTCGGCTAGAGTCTTTTAAAGCATTAATCCTCAAGCAAAAAGCCTTAAAAATGACGATGGCAGCATCAAGAAACACCAAAAGTCATCACTAAACCCACAAATTGCGACAAAACACTAGACACTATTCACCCCTGTATCTTTATTCCACCACGTGCAGGATATGTCGAGGGGTTAGCGCGGCACTTTCAAATAATCATGGCCGACGGTCATCACAGCTTACTTCATAAACAAATAAACAGTAAACACAGAAGGCGTCTGTTCGAACTATTACGTCTCCAATAGCCTCGATTCCTCAAAATAGAGTGTGAAAGGTACGGAAACCGATATTTTGTGTCGAAAAATGATCAAAATCAAACAACGACACACAGGAGTTCCGCAAGTATTATTTCAACTTCAATTATCATCCTGGGAACTCCAGTGTTTTATTGTTTCATTTTGATAATTTTTCGACACAAATATAAAAGAGGAGTTTACACCATTACGAAAATGCTGTAATTAAACCGCTAGCTAGTTCAAGCAATGGCCGCTACGGAGCGCTGGTGCGAGACAAACGGCGGGTTCGACGCATATGATTTGTTTTTATAGTGAAAGTTTGCTCGCATCACTCAACGGCAGCAGGTGCATGGCCTAACGGTAAAATGCTCGACTTATGGTTATGATAGAGCGGGTTCGTAACTCGCTCGTGCACACTCTTTTTTTGCCATTCCCCAATTAACAAAAATGTTATATTGGTATCAATTTATAACAATTTATCCTGCACATCGATTATTATCTCCAGTGTTGTACAAAAAAGGGGACGTTCAATTTTGAACCTATGTTTACGTGTTTTCGACGAACCATTGACGAACTCCGATTTATGATCACCAACAAAACGGAAAAAACTGTAATTCTCCCCCCCCCCCCAAGAAACCCCTTTTCCGAGTGCAGACAACCCCAAGTTAGATTATAAAAAAGACCGGGAGCGAGCGAATCGAGCGAGAGGTGACCGCGCGTAGTCGCCCGAAGGGCGTAACAATTCCCCTACAATGAAATTTTCAAAAGAGAAGACAAGAGCAGATGACAAAAAGAGGGAATAAAGAGGGAAATTACTCATTTGATAATTCAAAAAGACCGCGGTTATCGCTTACCGTACGCTAACCTAGCGCAAAAGCACCTCATAGCAGTCATCTTGTGAACTAGCTAGTAGCTAGCCTTTCAAACACAGTATTTTCGCAAGATCAGCTCGCTAAAATATATCTGTTTCCGTACCTTTCACACGCTATTGTGAGGAATCGAGGATATTGAGACGTAAGAATTCGAACATATGACGCCGTCAGTGTTTACTGTTTATTTGTTTATGGAGTCAGCTGTGATGACAGTCGGCTATGATTGTTTGAATGTGCCGCGCTAACCGCTTCGACATATCTTGCACGTGGTGGAAAGATACAGGGGGGTGAATACTTGAATAGTGTCTAGTAGTTTTCGCAATTTGTGAGTTTATTGATGAACTTTGGTGTTTTCTGATGCTACCATTGTCATTTCTACGGTTTTTTACTTATGAATTGATATTTTTTTTTTTTTATTTTGCATAATTTGTACAAGGAGCTCTGGTTGACCAGGACTAAGGTACACACGTCCAATTACAATTTCAATTATTTTTCAACAATTTAAGAGGTAAAACTGACTTCACTAAAAATTAATAGGATAGGTTTGTTAAATAGAATAGGTGTGTTCACAATTCAATTATGAACTTCTATCCTCCCTCTGACTTCCATCTGAATCCATAAATTCTCTTATAGAGTAATATACTTTAAAAGACTCCAGCCGAAGTGTGCAACCATTTTCAGACCCATTTTCAATGTTTTTACCGTCGAAAAATAAACTATATAGGGTGATTCTAATAGGTAATTTTACGATAAAACCAATGAAATAACTTTCAAACGTCTACGTTGCATATTAACAAAGATATTCACCTTTAAAGTCACCACGCCATGTTCGCGGCCTCTTCCACTGACTCACCCCACTGTGCGCCGCGTCCTGAGAGTTCCGCAGAGCATCATTTCCAATTTGCACGTATCCTTTATGATCCCGGCATTGTTGCAAGATTGTGTAGAAATATCTTCAAATAATGTATAAAAATGGATTTAAATTTGAAGTTTGTTTTTGTACCCAAATTGGCAACCATGTCGTGAATCCTCCAACCTCCCTTCATCGTGCGCGGGTCGCGCATACGCGCATTTTGCATCCTGCGCTTCCGAAGGGTCGAGGGTCAAGCAAGACATGGGTGATGGATAATGACGGTTGAAGGGGGGTGGGGGGTGATTGCAATTGACGCGATGGAAATATATACAGCGGTTTCGGTTTTTATTTTTGTTTTTTGTCGATTCGCGAATCGTTGCGCGGGCGGTGATGAGACTCCGAGTTCAATTACTTTTTTGAGCTGCAGGTTGTCGAGTTTCCGCGCGCAACGAAAGCAAAAATGACGTAAGAGCTTACGTGAAAATTAATTCACTCCCGCAACAATAAATTTTCGCATACAGGGAGATGCTGTAAAGTTAAGGAGATTCCAAATGCAAAAACAATTTTATATCTATTGTTTGTTTAAAGTACGAGGGTCATCCAAAAGGTAAGTTTTGCCATCTCATAACTCCATAAGTGAGAGCGATAGAAAAAATCTTAAGCCACGGTTCTGTTTTTTGTATATTCTCAGCATGTAAAAAGTATTTAAATAGGCTCACTGAATCGTAAGAAAATCGACCTTTTATGAGAGCACCTCTTGCCGCCTGCCCACTTTTGAGCGCTTTTCGCTGTGTCGATTGAGCACTCAGCGCGCTCCATCGATTATCGTTCAAATGGGGCAGTCGCAAGGGTCTGAAATGTTGTGTTTATTATAAAGAAAATGATGGTACAAGCAGAGCCATAAGTCCTGCGTCGACGATTCGACGCAACCCGCATTACACGTACACTTAACAATCTCTTATCTTTCTTTTCTTTTGTTCTCTTAAGACCGAACGAGGTTCGGGCTACGTGTAGTGCGGGTTGCGTCGAATCGTCGACGCAGGACTAATGGCTCTGCTTGTACTTGATGAGTTGAAGACAGTAGTGCCTTTGGTTTTTTCCTAAGTGTCTTGGTTTTGGAGATACACACGTGTAAAGTTGTAAAAAATCGTGAGCGTAGTGACGTCACTACGCAAAATTCCCATCCAAAATAATGTATTTTGGGTCAAAATCTTATCTCCGGAACAATATAGGACTTAATTAGAAACCAAAGGTATCTTTGTTCTCAGCTCATCAAGTACTTTAATTTTCTTTATAAAATACACAACACATTTCATACTCTACAACTGCCCCATTGAAATCGCCTTTTGTTTTGCTTTTTTCTCCCTCTCCCGCTCTCTCTTTCAACGCGAAAATTTTATTTTTAAAAAGCCTAACCTCACTTTTCAACGTGGTCACCATTCTTAGCCAAACCCTACTGGTTCCGCGCCGCTAATTTCTTTGATGTCATTTTGTTAAAACTGTTTGTCTTGAATTTTGAACCACTCATCCACGGTATTCTTGACCTAATCATTGTAGGAAAAATGTTGTCCTGCAAGACCTGCCTTTAGTAGTTGAAAGAGGTGGAGATTACTGCGGGCCAAATCTGGAGAGCAGGGGGGGGATTTCCCAAGTTTGTTTGTTTTGCTGTATGAGGTCTAGCGTTGTCGTGCAGAAACAAAGGTCCGCGGGTTAGTAATGATCAGGAGCGTTTCCGTTTTATTAATTGCTGCATGATTTTAACTGATTAAGCACATGACAGTATCCAGTGGCGTTGCGTGCCAACTGGCAACGTTGCAATTTGACCATTTAAAATCATGTAAAATATCGATTCGAAGGAGTGCACTGTGCACCTCCAACAGTTCGACCTTTTTTATGGATTTAAGTGGACAAATTGCAAAGTTGCCAGATGGCACGCGACGCCACTGACAGTATCTATCCGTACTAATGGGTCTGTTGCAAACTTTTGCTTACAACGATAAAGAGTGTTTCATCGTGGGTAAAATCGCCCGAAAAGTCCATTGGTGGCATCAGAAAGTCATGAAATGCGATAAGTAACTCACTTGAGACGTTTAATGAAATCCTAGATGGCGGTAAAATATCGAGCAATCTGTATGCATGCACCTTTAACAGACAAGGATTGCCAACGTTGACAACCTCACAGCTTCAGAGGTTATGTGTTTATTTACGTTGTGATTGGGTGTGATCGATATTGTGAGGTTGGCTATCCTTGGATGTTCGTGGTGCATGCATACAGGTTGCTCGATGTTTTACCGCCATCTTGGAACTCAATAGACGTCTCTTGTGCGAGTTTATTATCGCATTTCATTACTTTCTGATGCCACCAATAAGCTTTTCACGCGATGTTACATGAGATTGAACACCCCATAGCGCTGCAGCAAAAGTTTGTAACAGACTTATTGTCGATCCCATCTCTAACAATAAAGTAATCAACCAACAACACACCTTGCGAGTCCAGTAGCCAGTGGCTAGTAGTGTACGCCAACGGACAGGGAGATTGGCACGCTGCGCTGCGACAAAAGGTACCCTCACAAAAAGTAAATTTTCTCGCGATCTAGTTAACCAATTTTCCAAAACTTGGGCTTTTTGAAAATCTGTGGATATAACAAAAAAAAAAAAAAAAATGGCTTTGAATTTTTTCTATCGCTCTTACTATTGGAGTTATGAGATCCCGAAAATTAATTTTTGGATGACCCTCGCATTATTGTTTGTTTTTTTTTTTTGGAGAAAAAACCCTTTTTTTATTATAAGTATATTATTTTTTATCTCTTTCGATGATTCTAACTATATAATGTATCTGTAATGCGTGTTGCAGCTCAAAAGGGGACCCACTCTGTCCGCCCGGACCTCCAAGGAAACCTGGCAAGCGTGATCAGGAACCGAATAATAACAACATCAACCTCAACATCAACAAGAACAATAACATTAACAATAGTAATAACAACAGTAATAGTAGGAGTAGTAGCCCGCCTCCCCCGCCTCAACCACCGCCTCCCAACGCGAGGATCAACAACAGCAGCAGCAATAACAACAATAGCAACAACAACAGCAACAACAGCAATAACAACAGTAGAAACAAGAGACACGGTCAGACGCAACCTTTGACGGAGAGGGAGAGGCGGAACGCTCAGGAAAAGCTGAAGAATCTGAACATGGAGGCGGACAGCAAACGACACGTCGTCAAAACATCAAACTGGCTCTTGATAGACTCGACATCTCAGAGTGAGTTTTCCTCTCCTCTCTCTCAAATATACTCTTAATTTCAGAGCTGTCTTTCGTGTATAACGCTGGTCTGCAAAAAAAAAAAAAAAAAAAAAAAAAAAAAAAAAAAAAAAAAAAAAAAAAATTAAAAAAAAAAAAAAATGAGCTGGCATGGCATGGTGATGAGTAACTCTGTTTTTTTATGCCTCTGTTTTCGATTTCAACCTCTTATGTACCACAAATATGGATTAAAATTGGCTGATTTCACTGGTCAGCAGAAAGAAATAAACATAAGAAACTGGCATGGTGATGGATGATTTTGGGTCGTTGAATCTAAAAATTATATCTCTTTTTCTTCTTTTTTTTTAAAGCCTCAGTTTCAATCCCTTATATATATGTACCTATACAAAAGTAGGGGTTAAAGTGGGCTGATTTCACTAAAGTCCCTTATTTGCATCACGGAAACTCAAAAACAAAGGCAAAAAAAAAACAAAAACAAAACAAAAAAAAGCCGAGGTAATTTTTGGATTCAGCGACCCAACATTAGTAAAAATCACCCATCACCATGTCAGGTTTTCATTTGTATTTCTCTTTGCAGACCAGTGAAATCATCCCATTTCAACCCATATTTGTGGAACATAAGAGGTCGAACTCGGAAACGGAGTTGTACGCACAAAAACGTGCGGAGGCCATTTCGGATTCAGCGACCCAAAATTAGTTAAAATCACCCATCACCATGCCAGTTCATTTTTTTGATGCAGACCAGTGTAATCATTAATCAATGGTGTTTTTCAACTCGCCGATGATTCCACCGGTTGAGAAAAGATTACACAGTTCAGTTCAGTGTATGACTGTTCTGCACGAAAATACTCTGAACTGGAATCTTTTCTCAATCGGTGATATCACCGTATAGTTATTAAAATATCCGCAAGTTTTTCAAAGTCATCGACGAATCCACCGGTTGAGAAAAGATTACAGTTGCGAGTATTTTCTTGGATAACAGTCATACACCAAAATGATCTTTGCAATCTTTAGAGTATACTATAAGACCCCGCGTATTCTCGACGACGCCATGTTCGGTTAGCGAAATTGACCGCGAAGTTAGAAGACAGTTTTCGCGAGTCATTCAAATAAGATGGGCACGCTTCCCCTGCTATAAAAATATGTTGATTAACCCATTTTGCTGTTTTAAATATATAATCGCACAATCAATTTTGCACTGAAAAATTATTTACAAATACAACACGACTGAAGAATCGCGATTGCTCACTTAATGTTTACATTCGTGTTATGCTAATCGCCGTCATTTTCGGTCAGAATCGGCTCTCTCATAAGTAGCACTGATCGAAAATACAGATATAATCTTCTCTCAACCGGTGGAATCATCGGTGAGATAAAAAATTCCATCAAATATACACGAGACGACAGCTCTGTTTATTTTGCACGATTTTCATGTTATTGGAGTTCTCTCCGCGCAAGTTTTCGGGGGGTAGATTTTTGAACTTTGGAGTTCGCGCAATTTTCAAGACTTTTGACAAAATAATTCATACTCGAAATCATCGATGTTGCAAAAGTTATCAATAACGGACTCGAATAATCCACGTTTTTGCCCTATCCTACGCCAGATATTGTGGCAGGGCTACCGTTAGGCGAATAACTAATCGCATATTTCAATTCACCGATGGTTCAACCGGTTGAGAAAAGATTACACAGTTCAATTCAATGTATGACTGAAATACACGAAAATACGCAGATCTGCAATCTCTTCTCAATCGGTGAACACTCTATTAATTAATTAAAATATCAGCAAGTTTTTTAAAGTCATCGACGACTCCGCCGATTGAGAAAATATTACAGATGCAAGCATTTTCGTGCATTACAGTCATACACTGAATTGAACTGTGTAATCTTTTCTCAACCGGTGGAATCATCGGTGAATTGAAAAATTCGATTAATTAAACGCAAAACGGCAGCCCTGTATTGTGGAGCCGATACCAAAGACTGTGCGCCGTTTGCCGAGTATAGGTACCAGTTGTACGTATCAGAACTCGGCGCGCGGCGCTTCATCCCTGCCTGCTCACCTTGAGAAATTATGTATGATCTTTGCTCGATAGATGAGAGGCAAGAGTCGCTCCGCAGAGTGCTTTTGCAGTTCGGCTGTTCCGCTGTTGTCAACTCGAACTATATGTATACGGTTCCAGGAATGAAAGTATTTACTGATATACCTACCCCCTCCCCCTCCCCTCCCCTCCCCTCCCCCCCCCCCTCCCCCTCCCCTCCCCTCCCCTCCCCTCCCCTCCACCTCTCCCCCATTCCCCTTCCCCCACTCCCCCACTAGTCACTTCCCCATCTACAACAGTTCAACGTTGAGAGTTGAAAAACTATACTTATTCGAGTTGAAAAGAAGGTGTCTTGCCCTGGCCTGTCCTAAGGGGTAGCAACAAAAATGTTTTTAGCATTGAAAAAATTGAGTACTTCGTCGAAAGAAGGGCAAGCATATAAAGCATCAGCTGTGTTCTTTTCTTAACGTCAGCGCTTGAAAGGATTTAAAATGTTCGTTAAGGTGATTCCATGGCAAACTCCCGACAATTTTAATCCGATAGATGGCGTTACTTGTCGCTGGCTCCGAAAATAGCCGTTTTTAGACGGTTTTTGGCTGTTTTCTCTGAACAGACGAATATTCGACAAAAAATCGGACTGTCAGCACCTGCTTAATCTTTTGCTTGATTTTTGAGCCAAAAAAGGGCCAAATTGGTTCTAAAATAAAGGCGTAACTATGCAAAGAAAAAAAAAATGTGTAATTTGGAGTTGGATCAGTAAAGATTACAGGTTTCTGTTTCACCTGTAATCTTTACTGATACAACTCCAAATTATCGAATATTTATTTTTTATTCAAGTTATACATTGATAATTGATATACATGCGCATTTAAAAGAAAGAAAGAGAAGAACGATTCAGAAACAAAATAAGACCACAAAAAAGAGAGAAGGAGAAAAAAATGAATAAAGAAAAAAATAAATTAAGAAAAAAGTTCACTAAGTACTAGGCAAAATTAGGGCTCCAAGGCCCTCTCTTACATTTAACCTAACACTAAGTAAACTGGAAGAGAGAGAGAGAAAAGAGAAAGAGAGAGAGAGAGAGAGAGAGAGAGAGAGAGAGAGAGAGAGAGAGAGAGAGAGAGAGAGAGGGAGAGAGAAAGCAACCGATAAGTGAATAGTGGCTAAATAAATAAATAAATAAATAAATAAATAAATAAATAAATAAATAAATAAATAAGTAAATAAATTAAATTATTAGAGACGATTCATAGATGTATAATTACAAATTACAATACAAAATGAAATATGAATCGAAAATTTTTTATCAAGAGAGAAAATAAATAAACAACATAAATACATAAGTAGATAAGTAAGCTAGTAAATAAAACATGAAATAAAATATCAATGAAAGGAAAATTTATAATCACCACATACTAGAGCTCAGAGCTAGTCCCTAACCATTAAATCAGTGACATTAAATCAGGGAGAAGGGGAGGGTGCATAAATTCTCTGAAAAATCCGTACAAGTAGTTTTTTTTTTGCACTTGAGCACGTTTTATGACTGATGTGCAGCCGCAATAAGTTTCTCATTTTAAACGTGAAATTTGGCAACGTGCCAAAGCCTCAGGGCTCCAACCAAGTAACTCATTCAACATCTCTCCGGCCTTTTCGCTCTTTGAAACGTGTCGAGATTTATTCTCCTTCTTTTTGTTTTATGTTATTACGTTATTATTTCTGTGTTTCTGACACTTTTGACATTTAAATGAATAAATTAGTCGTTAATTCTTCAAATTCTTCAAAACCGCCGCGGGGGAAAGTTTCGTAGTCCTCATTCAATTAACAAGCTGTCCGTGTGTGGATCGCGGCACTCACTTTTTGTTTGTGAGTTCAAAGAGTATCAATGCAGTGCGGACAGGAATTACGCGTTGAACTTTCGTCTGCAGAGTTTTGAAGAGGTGAACTCTTAAAAAGGGTCCTTGTGCGGATGAAAGGGGGGAAACAAGGCAAACAAAACCCTTCAGATCGTCTCATGGGCAAACCGTGACCAAAAAAAGTCGGGGGGAGGGGGCTAAAAAACGTTTTTTTTTTGTTTTTGTTTTTTTTTTTACTTCTCGTCTCAAAGAGATTTTAAAAATTACCTAGAAGAGAATACGGCGACTTTTCCTGTCCCAAAACGGTTTCCCCATTTTTAGCCCCTCCGCCCTAAAAAAGTGGGGGGGGGCTATAGCCCCCCGTAGCCCCTGATACGGTCCGCCTGTGGACCGTCTCTTCCAGGATAGAGTTTTTGCCATTTGCTGCAATTTTTCGTGAACCTCTTCCTCGTTTATTTGTTTGTCTCTCGCTTCATGTACATTTTTCAGTGACAAAGCGTGCTATCTGGCAGAGTAGCGTTTCGTCCATTTGAACCTATAATTAAAGGACGAATTCAATGGTCTTCGTCGATTCCTAGATAGTTCGATATTTTTCGAGAGTTTCAATGAACCAAATGCAACGTTGCCAAATTGCACGCTTCGCCACTGATATTTTTCAGTCGAATGGGTCTATTGCATATACTCTTGCTTACAACAATATAGAACCTTGATTCTTAGGTAAAATTCGGCGAAAATAACGATGCGCACATTAAAAACGTTCAAAATCCACTCATTAACTCAGGAAATCACTTCAATTTCAAACAGCCCGCGCTACACTAGACAATATTTGCACCGGTATACTACTACATAGACGGAATCACCGTGCCTAAGTAAACAACATCGTATCTACATGATGGAATCATCTTCTAAATACATGAGCTATTGGCTGCATTTGCTGTCTGGTCTTTTCGGTTTATCAAAGATTACAAAATAATATAAGAAATGCACGCATCTATAAATGAAACATTCCATTAAATGTTTGTAAGTCTGTTCAGTTTACATAACGAGATGGTTCCATCGTATGTAGTTATAAGTCGGTGATATGAGTTCAGTGTAGCGCGGGTGTTTGAAATGGAAGGATTTTCTGAGTTAATGAGTGGATTTGAAAGTTTTTAATGTGCGCATCGTATTTTCGCCGAATCTTACGTTAGAAACAATGAGTTATATTGATGTAGCAAAAGTACGCAACAGACCCATTGCCTGCTACATCCAATAAAGCTCTTCATTGAGATTTGAGAGTGCATTTCGTGATTTTTTAAGTTTTCATTTTTTCATTTTTTTTTTTATGCAAAACGAATCTACAAACAATTTGTAGCTTTAAAACTTTCAAAACCCCACTTTTGGTATATAAAATCTTGGGAAAAGCGTACTCGATTAAATACTTCCGTGATGCCAAACTTACAAAATTACCACAGTAAATGCCTTAAAGTACTCGCCCAAAAATCCCTTCGACATTGACTGAATCCCTCACTAAATTCAATTTTTTACTCGCCCAAAAAGTCCACTCGAATCCAGCTCCTCGCCCAAAGGTACCTTTTTTTGCGCCCAAAACTACTCTTTTCTCGCCAAAAGCCCGATTTTCGCCCACCCTCGCCCAAAACGTCATCCCCCAAGTAAACAACATCGTAACTACATGATGGAATCCCCTTCTAAATACATGAGCTATTGCTGCATTTGCTGTCTGGTCTTTTCGGTTTATCAAAGATTACAAAATAATATAAGAAATGCACGCATCTATAAATGAAACATTCCAATGTTTGTAAGTTCTGTTCATGTTTACATAGACGAGATGGTTCCATCTATGTAGTTATAAGTCGGTGATATAGAGTCTAGTGTAGCGCGGGTTGTTTGAAATGGAAGGTATTTTCTGAGTTAATGAGTGGATTTTGAAAGTTTTTAATGTGCGCATCGCTATTTTCGCCGAATCTTACGTTAGAAACAATGAGTTATATTGATGTAGCAAAAGTACGCAACAGACCCATTGCCTGCTACATCAAATAAACCTCTTCATTGAGATTCTGAGAGTGCATTTCGTGATTTTTTAAGTGTATTCATTGTCATTTTTCTGATTTTTATGCAAGAATCAACTCTACAATCATTTGTAGCTAAAGCTTGCAAGAGCCCCACTGTGGTATATAATATTTTGGTCAACCATAGTGGAATCATCGATTAATTGAAAAATACAATCAGATATAATGAAAGAGGTGGCTATGGTAATTGAAAACATGCCTCGATCCACAGCGTACTAGCGGGGACAAAGATACCTATCCAGGGTATGCAATAAGCAATACACATCATCCCATTCAACACATGTATAAGGTGTGTTGCGTGTTGCATATTCTGGCCAGGTATCTTCGTCCCCGCTAGTACAGTGTGGCGCTGTCTATAAGTGTGTGAACCAACTCTACACACCTGTTGTTTCGATTCAACGTATGAATGATAATTATCGCTTGATTGTAGGTGAGAATGGCGGGGAAAACAAAACTGAAGCACTTTGCTTTCGAAAAGATGAGCTCGTTAAGTTATACTCGTCGGCTGAAAAAAAAGGAAAACGGAGCACTATAGCAGATCCAGGAATTTATCCTTCTCTCTCTTCTCCCATTTAAACGCGTGTGTTAGAAAAGGATAGAGCTGGGGCAGTCACGTGATTTTCGCCCCCTCTTCCATCCTTTTCTAACACATGCGTTCTAATGGGGGAAAGACAGATAAGGACATTTTCTTGGGTCCGCCAGTGAAACGGGGGAAGATAAGGGGGAGTGGGAAGGAAGGGTGATAAGAAGGAGATGAAAGCAAGTGTTTCTCAATCCCACAAAACATATGGATTGCTCTACCCGAGAAATATACATAAGGTAGTATTGAGAAATCTAGTCAAGAGCAGATCCCTTGTTTTGTGAGAGAGAATAGCGACCTATAACTACTACTGCTGAGACTTTCTGCCGCTGCTACTTCCTTCCAGAGCTGCCATTTTGCGTATATATAATGACATTTTTCAAAACACCGATGATTCCACCGGTTGGGAAAAGATTACACAGTTCAGTTCAGTGTATCACTGTAATGCATAGAAATACTCTGATCTGTAATCTTTCCTCAACATCGGTGAATTGAAAAATACCATTAATTATACGCAAAACGGCAGCTCTGTCTCTTTCAGAAGAGCTGTGAGATATTGCTCAAGATGAGCTGCGTCCGCTTGTTAGATTATAGAGCCATTGTTGTCGTCATACGGGGTGTTGAAGAAAATATGTACCATCTTGAATTTCTCGCAAACGGCTTCGAATTTCGAAAAACGCCGAAACACGTCTAAAATATTTTCGAGTTGGGACAACTTTTCAAGGGGGTTTCGTTTTCCCCGCCCCCGGGAGCGGCGCGGGGAGGGAGGTCCTACCCCCCTAACTCGAATATTTCAAATGGCGACCCCCATCTTGTGATACGTCGATCGAAAGGGCATAAAATTCTAAGATTTTGGCGCAAACCGCAGGTCGATATCGTTTTTAGTTTTCGATAAATCGAAGGTCAAAGTTCGATTTCAACCTATTTTCAAAAAATCATAACTGAAGATTAAAAAGTCGTAATTTAATAAACTATAGATCTAAAATACTCTAAATTGCAAATATTTTTCAGAAAAAAATACAAAAAGGGACTTAAATTACTCAAAATTAAAATTTATGGCCCCCAACATTTTTTTCGATTTTCCGACCTTTGAGGTCCTGAATAAAGAGGAACGGTTGCGAATTTCAAAAAAACGCTGACATACATTTCTATTATTTTCTTAGGGAGTAAATTTTTTATGGCGGGTTTTTTTCTTCCCACCACTCAAGGGGATTGGCATAGCCCGGGGGTGACCCCCTCCCCTGAGGGGTGAGAAGAAAATAACCCGCCCTGACGAAAACAAAAACCCCCTGAAAAGTTGTCCCCCTTGAAAATATTTTAGACGTGTTTCGGCGTTTTTCGAAATTCGAAGCCGTTTGCGAGAAATTCAAGATGGTACATAATTTCTTCAACACCCTGTATATATATTTGTCTGTACGCCGAAAGAGAAGCTTGAATAGAGTCGAGTGTTTTTATTTATTTCTTCTCAAACGCGGCCCCAAAACTACGCCATTGTGATTCCACTTTTTTTCCCACATCTCACGGGGCGCGCGCCCGCTGGCTTCGCTCGACCGCAAAAGGGAGGATGCAAGCGAAGCGACTGAGAACTGAACTTTGTTGTTGAAGGAACAAGTGCTTTTATGTGCGACTATATGACATGCGTCTCCTTGATGTTTTGGCCCGTGCAGCAGGTGTTGTGGTAACCAGCGATGCCAGTTTGCGAATAAATCAATGGCGAATTTTTTAAATCACCGATGATTTCACCGGTTGAGAAAAGTTGAACACACTTTATGATTGTACTGCACGAAAATACTCGCATCTGTAATCTTTCCTCAACCGGCGGATCAATCGTCGATGACTTTAAAAAACTTGCGGTTATTTTAATTAATTAACGCAATGAGCGCAGTGGCGGCTCGTGCGATTTGGCAACAGTGTTTTTGTCCCATTTAAATACATGGAAAACAATCGAAACTCGAGGAGGCTGCCAGCCTCCGCTTGAATCGATTTTTTACCTAAGTTTAAGCGGGAAAAATGCATGGTTGCCAATTCTCACGGGCCGCTACTGAATGAGCGATAGCGACATCAGAGAGGATTTGCGGGACGTTATGTTGAGGCGGCAGCCAATATCAAAATCTCTCATGGACATTTCACACACAGGCTCAGTTTGTTTGCCTCACTTCTTTTAGCCTTAAAAAAAAAAAAAAAAAAAAAAAAAAAAAAAAAAAAAAAAAAAAAAAATGTGACAAATACATTTGAAATTGATTTTAAACGAAAGTGCGAAAGTGTTTTAAGAGTGGCTATCTGGACTCAGAACTCGATGGAACTGTTTCTTTTGGAAGGATTTGCAAAATACACTGTAAAAAATAGGTTTGTGAAATCAGTAAAATGAAGCAAAGGCTAATTTTACCGGCCATTTTCAGTAAAATTGACTACACATATAGCTAATTTTACGTTTTGGATTGTAAATGTTGCTTAATTTCGATTAATTTTACAATCTGGATCATTAACTTTACCAATCGGATTGTAAATTTAACAATTCAAAGCATTGTAATTTTTGCAAGTCGTATAGCTGTCACGCCAAGACAGCCGTGTAATATGCAAAAGTCACAATGATTTGGATTGTAAAATGTACTTACTATTTAGATTGAGAAATTTGCAATCCAAATAGAGAAATTACTAAAACTTAAGGAAAATTTACAATTCAAATCGTAAAATTAGCCATACGTTTAGTAGGATTTACCGAAAATAACAAGTAAAATTAGCATGTGCTTTATTTTACTGATTTTACAAAACTTAAGTGCTTTTTTAGTAATTTCATTTTTTTCAGTGAAGAAACTGACACATAACATAAATATGCAAATTTTTCTCACCTGGATAGTTGTATATTAGATGCTGTGTCCAGATAGACACTCTTAGACACTCGCACTTTCGTTTAAATACGGAGAAAAATTTCTTATTGAAATTACGGAACGTATTAAGAATTTGGGGTAAAAAGAAATTTCTTTTCAAATAATAAGAATTCTTATTGATTCGACGAAAATTATCATTGGTCCTATGGGTCTGTTGCAAACTTTTGCTACAACGATTAAGAGAGTTTAATCTAATGTAAAATCGCCTGAAAAGTCCATTGGTGCGGCATCAAAAAGTCATAAAATGCAATAATAAACTCACAAGAGGCGTTTAGTGAAATCCAAGATGGCGGAGAAATATCGAGCCATTTGTATGTATGCACCACGAACATCCAAGGATGGCCAACCTCACAATATCGATCGCAACCAATCACATCGTAAACAAACACATAACCTCAACCTCCTGTGAGGTTGTCAAAGTTGGCCATCCTTGGATGTTCGTGGTGCATGAATACAAATTGCTCGATATTTCGCCGCTATCTTGGATTTCATTAAACGCCTCTTGTGAGTTTATTATTGCATTTTATGACTTTCTGATGCCGCACCAATGGACTTTTCAGGCGATTTTACAGTAGATAAAACACTCTTATTCGTTGTAACAAAAGTTTGCAACAGACGCATCGAATGTTCTGATGATTCAGAAAAATCACAGTAAAGAATCGTTGGATCAATAAAAATTCTTATTATTTTAAAAGGAATTTATTTTCACCCCATTATTAATATGTTCCGCAATTTCAACCAGAAATTTTTCTCAGTGAAATTTCCACTGGATTAGTTACAATCAAAGAGTAAACAAGAGTCGCAATTGAATGGAAGGCCTGCGTGGTCAACGTAGATAAGGGATCCGAACGCGGGCTGGCCTGGGCTGGCCTCTGATTGGCTGCAACGGGTGGAGCAAAAATGACTCGGGGTATAGGGAAAATAACACGGGATTTTCGTTCCGGGGCGTTTATCTCGAAACCTAAGCAAAATCGTATCTAAACAATTTATACGAGTCGATTCAGCAGATTTTTCCGAACAATTTGATAGGTCATAAAAGCCACTTTATTGCAAATTCGAAAAGACTGTTTCAGTTTAAAAGTACGCACAATAGTGAGTGATTAACATGCTGCCGGTGTTCAGCATGTGTAATCCACTATTGTGCGTACTTTTAAACTGAAACAGTCTTTTCGAATTTGCAATAAAGTGGCTTTTATGACCTATCAAATTGTTTGGAAAAATCTGCTGAATCGACTCGTATAAATTGTTTAGATACGATTTTGCTTAGGTTTCGAGATAAACGCCCCGGAACGAAAATCCCGTGTTATTTTCCCTATACCCCGAGTCATTTTTGCTCCACCCGTTGCAGCCAATCAGAGGCCAGCCCAGGCCAGCCCGCGTTCGGATCCCTTATCTACGTTGACCACGCAGGCCTTCCATTCAATTGCGACTCTTGTTTACTCTTTGGTTACAATTTTCAATTTAAGGTTAAAAAATGTGAGGCAAACAAACCAGCATCAGATCGCCCTGCTGCCTCACTTTGAGATAGGACTTATAACATGTTGGGACCCCTATGAATATCGCTATAGCTCGTTGAATCAACTGCGTTTCCACCGATTGGGAAAAGATTACAGATCAAAGTATTTTCGTGCATTACAATCATACATGCTAAACTGAACTATGAGTAAGTACCTAATCTTTTAGCAACCGGTTGAATCATCGGTGAATTGAAAAATATCATTAATTGTACGCAAGCCGGCAGCTCTGGTTGTAACGCGTCTCACGAATTGAAGCATTGCGGCTGTAGGAATTTAGTTGTCTCGAGTGTGTGACCCAAGTCCGACCTGTTTGTAAAAACGAATGGGTCTGTTGCAAACTTTTGCTTTTAACAATTATAATGTAGTTATGATGGGGTCATTGTGCACAATCAAACCAAAATAATGATGTGAGCATTGACACATTGCAAACTCCACTCCTATATAACCTTGGAAGAAAGCTTTAATCAATGAGCTATAACTTTAGAGTGGCAGCGGGCTGGTTCACCTTGTGCCACACAGGGTAGACGGAATCCCGGGAAAAATCGGAATTTGGATTGCAGATTCCAGGGTTTGAGGTTAAATTTTGTAGGTCGTTCGGAATTTGGCGGGAATTTGGACGGCAGATTCCAAGGTTTGAGGTTAAATTTTGTAGGTCGTTTCCGGCGATGCCCGAGAGTTTGTTTACGAAACGACCGGAAACAACCTACAAAACTTAACCTCAAAATCGATTTTTACGGCAAGATGGCGGCGCCCTAGGTGACGACAATGAACCAGTGGAACGTTCCTTGATGTGCCACTCTAAAGTTATAGCTCATTGGCTTTAATATAAGGGCCGTTAGTGACGCTTGGAACGAATTAAAATTCTCGGACTTTTTGAACGCCCAGTGTTCCTGTATAATTGCTCCCATATTTGTGATTTTTTGAGTTGTTCTGATCATTCTTCTTTTGGTTTTGTTTAGCTATGACCCTCAACACAAGTGTTATCATTAGGACGTCAGCGGTTATTAATTTTAATTTTGAGAATTAAATGTCACTGAATGAATTTCTGATTTCTAACAATGAGAGTCCCAACCCGCCATTTTTCACTCTCACGATGGGTCTTTATTGCTTGCTCAAAGAAAGTATACATGTATTTACTAGATTAATTACACACAACCTCCCCCATTGTATATTGTAATATTTCGCAAATCTAATGTAAAAACCGCAGCATAATAACGAAAAAACCTCAAAAGAAAAGTTTAAAATTCAGTAATATATAAACTCAGAAACACGGCTGTAACGGCAAGATCATAATATAATGGAACAACGCAGGTGTCATCGGAGATTCTTGTCTAATGGGTTTGTTGCACACTTCGGCTACAGCGATTTAAAGTATCAAATCTTATGTAAAAAGCCGAGAAAATAACAATGGCAGCATCAGAAAACACTAAAATTCAGTATTAAACTCACAAATTGCGAAAAACACTAGACACTATTCACCCCTGTATCTTTCCACCACGTGCACGATATTTCGCGAAATTAGCGCGGCACATTCAAATAATCACGGCCGACTGTCATCTCAGCTGACTTCATAAACAAATAAATAGTAAACACTGACGGCATCTGCTCGAATTCATACGTTTCAATGTCCTTAATTCCTCACAAAAGGTTGTGAAAGGCACGGAGACCAATATTTGTGTCGAAAACTTATCAAAATGAAACAGTAACACACAGGAGTTCCAAGCATGATGATCGAAGTTGGAATCATCCTTGGAACTCATGTGTGTTATTGTTTCATTTTGATAAGTTTTCGACTCAAATTTCGGTTTTCGTACCTTTCATAACCTTTTGTGAGGAGCTGAGGACATTGAAACGTATGAATTCGAACAGATGCCGTCAGTGTTTACCATGTATTTGTTTATGAAGTCAGCTGTGATGACAGTCGGCCGTGATTATTTGAATGTGCCGCGCTAATTTCGCGAAATATCGTGCACGTGGTGGAAAGATACAGGGGTGAATAGTGTCTAGTGTTTTTCGCAATTTGTGAGTTTAATACTGAATTTTAGTGTTTTCTGATGCTGCCATTGTTATTTTCTCGGCTTTTTACGTAGGAAATGATACTTTAAAACGCTGTAGCCGAAGTGTGCAACAGACCCATTTGTCACTTTCTCTGCGGAAACACAGAGATATGTCTCAAATTAGATATAGGAATCTTCTGCGTAGCTTCGCCACCAAACCCGATTTTGAGAATGAATTTTGTGATATTTCAGTGTACTCATCGTCATATGTACTGTTGACGAATTAAAGATTGTCGCTAGATTTTCACTTCTTTCAGTTATGCCTGATGTAAGCGTGGGACTGATCTGCAACGGCTCCCCCCCACCCCCCACCCGCATTGGCCCCTCGCCTGCGAGTTATGAAGAGTGTATGAAGATTTGCTAAACCGAACCTTGAAGGCGAAACTTAGCTGATTACCTCGTGAAAACCTCGCGACAATCTTTAATTCGTCGATAGTACAGGTTTCCATGCAAAAATCAACCCTTTAATTACATGTAGCAAAAGTTTGCAAGAGCCGCATTAACCCTTTTGCTCACAGTGTCCAACATAAGGGACGACATTTTTACATGCAGGCTTATGGTAATTCGAAAAAATTGACTCGCATATGAAATCATATATGAGAAATGTTCGTTCACTTTAATGGTATAGGTTTCAGATTACAACTACACTTTTTTCATAAGGGGGCTGTTGCACAATTATTTTGCTTTAAGCGCGTTATTAGTCGACTCTGTTGTAAATACCTCGGTAAATACGGTGGCACCTCTGAAAACTTCCAAAACCCACTCCTGAACTCACTAAACGCTTTCATTTACGCGAGCGTATAACGGTGGCATAGGGCAGTAATAATGCGAGATTCCTATCTTAATTTTGTCATTCTCTCTATGCTGACAAGGATGATTCACAGAGTAATTAGTCATCAGAGTAGTGATCCACATCCGATGAATGGTTAGGTGACGTCTAGTGACACCGGTGTCAAATGAAAGTCGTCTCTTATTAGTCACTTCTCGGTGGAGTTACAGTCTTGTTAGATGAGAATTTCTCATTTTTACTGTCCTAAGCCACCATTACGCTTGCGCAAATAAAAGCGTTTATTGAGTTTAGGATTGGATTTCGGAAGTTTTTAATGCTGCCATCGTTATTTTTCGAGGTTTTTACACCAGAATCGACCATTAAATTGCTTACAGGAAAAGTATTTGCAACAGCCCCATTGACCATTCGAGTGCGAAAGGGTTAACTTTAACCCTCTAAAGACCAGGTTAGTTCTCATGAGCGCCACTTTCTCGTTCATATAGGGAAGGTGTAGTTAACTGTTCGTACTTGGGGGAGTTGGAATTGCCTATATGACGGATTGAAGGCGCCAGACGAAATCTCATCTCGTTATACTACATCGAGAATTGTATGTTTATTTGGAATCATGGTAAGTACTGGAACAATGTGAAGTAGACTAGAGGCAGTGTTGCCAAATTGGAGTGAAAAAGCCGTACGCTTTACATTGATTTAAATGGGGACGATACGGCTTTTTACCCTCGATCTGGCAACACTGACTAGAGGAGAAAAATCGAGTATACTCGGGCTTGGTCCATAAGGGGTTAAAGGAGGAAGAATCTAAAATTTCCCCGTAAAAAAAAAAAAAAAAAAATCATGTTTCTGCTCAGTGTGCGCTGAGCCGCTCTCACGCATCATACCAACACTCACACACGCTCACTCACGCACGCATCACGCATCTTGATAGCTGTGTTGCGATGCGATGCAAGAAGCGCGGACTCATTTCACCTGCTCATCAAAGAGCTAGCGCACGTAGAATTTACCTGTCTCGTTTGTAAAACATGCGAAGCCTACCGGAGTGAGTGAGTGTCTCTATCTCACAATCAATGTATGCACTAGCGGATCCAGAGATTTTTCCTTCTCTCTCTTTCCTCGTTAGAGTGCGTCTGTTAGAAAAGGACAGATAAGGGGCAGTCACGTGATTCTCGCCCCTTCTTCCATCCTTTCCTAACACATGCGTTCTAATGGGAAAAGAGAGAGAAGGACAATATCTAGGATCCGCTAATGAATGTATGTGTGTGATGATGCTTCGCGTAGAAAGGTTAAGCTGAGTTGGGGACGGGGACGCATCTTGCAGTTTTCAGCTCACTGCTCGGTGATAGTGTATACGGAGGGGGGGGGGGAGAAAAGTATCCACGCAACATTCGATGATTTAAGAGCTCATTTTACTTTCGCCGATTGAGATAACTATGCTGCAAGAGACTCGACTTTTACTTCGATCGAGCGAGCGAGGGGCAAGCAACTTTACAATCTTTGTTCGCGTAGCAAAATTCTCCGCGGTATGAAATAAATCTTTTGACCTTTACACTCACAATGTTGAAAGATTTTTATTGTCCCCTTAACTCTTCAAAGTTCAAAACGAAGATTTTGTCTAAATTGACACAGCCTCCAAAATTATTAATATTAAAAAAAAAATAATAATAAGAAATAAATATATTGAAATGATAGATTTTTATCTTCCACGAAGGAGTTCCTTGAAGAAACAACGTATAAAAATAATTAAAACAAACGTAAATAAATGCAAGATTGAAAGCAAATCAGTCACATTCGTGTAACCACCGTGACTTGATTATCAAAAACCCAGGGGCTAGGAGAGGGCGTGGGGGTCAAAGTGTCCCTTCTCCAAGCCTCAAATTGTTTTAACAAATACAAAGGTCAATTCTGGGCGATCCCCACCCTCATCCCCCCTTAGATGTTGAGTTGGGAAATTTTTGGAGCAATCACCCCATCTTTCGCCCAAAAAAGTTTCCTACTTGCGTTTCGGATCTTTATACCCATGGTTTATCCAAAGAACTATGTATAAGTGCTCGTTGGAGGACCGGGTAAAATTTAAAAAAAAAAAAAAAAAAAAAAAAAAAAAACTTTGGATTGAAAACCAATCGGTTTTTATGATAGGTCCGCATTGGGAGAATGTCCATCAGAGACGCCGTATTTATTTTTCTATTTTGAAGCCTTGTATCTAGCCATCAGTTAATTTCTGACGATTTTAAAGAAGAAGAAAAAAGCGAAGGATAAATAAAATGCAGAACAATAAATCCCATCAAATTATTGAAACTAACTTCCAAATTCGAGAATTGAGCAGATACAATCCAAAAGAAGAGAAGCAAAGAAATTTAGGAAATGATTATACATATAAACAAAAAACAAAAAGAAAAAGAAAAAGAAAAACTAACCAACAGTTCGACCTTTAATACTCACGATACTCATCTATTTCTTCCAATCAGAATCAAGACGATTACCAAAAAGATACTGCCGAAACCCGGGATCGAACCAGGGACATTTAGATCTTCAGTCTAACGCTCTCCCAACTGAGCTATTTCGGCTGATGAATTTCGTGCCAGATTTAACAGTACATGAGACCTTCAGCCACACGTTTTCTAGTTAGGCTCTTAAATGCCAAATCAGTTCTGATGCAAATATTATCTGATGACTGCGAAATAATAAAATTACTACGAGACTTTAAGAATAAAATAATGCGCAAAAACCCGTCGCAAAATATAAAGTTTTCTGAAGTGTAGGAAAAAAAATTAAAAAAAAAAAAAAAAAAAAAAAATGAAGCGTAAAAGAGACAGGTCAAAAGATTGTCTGACGTGATAGGTACGCGATAACCTTTAAACTGACACGCTGCTCCAAAGAAGAAAGTGCCGCAATAGCGCATGCGTATATAATTTCATTCCGTACATTATCACCGCACAGTGGGTCAAATCTTTTGAGTTTCTCAAGCATTCATTCCATTTGAACGTATGATAAACTATCGATTCTTGAGGGGGCCATGGCCCTTTTACTAATCGATTGTTTTTCATACATTCAAATGGGAAGAATCCACAGTTGCCAAATTGCTAGATCCGTCCATGGTTAATCAGTGGCGTAGCGTGCAATTTGGCAATATTTTATAGTTTCCATTAAAACCCATGTAAAAGGTCGAATGCGAAGGTGTTCACCGAACACCCAAGAGTCCGATATTTTTCATGGGTTTAAATGGGCACAGTACAACGTTGCCGAATGGCACGCTACGCCACTGTATGGTTTCTAAAAGTGCAATAAGATACACAAGGAAATTAACACTGCAAAACGGAATGACTATGACTTTTAACGATCTAGCTATATCAATAGAGAGGATTCGTTGCACGTGCTTTTGAGGCAGCGCACGGAGGAAGTCATGATGGAAATCTCTTATGGACATTTTCCACACAGGCTCGGTTTGTTTGCCTCATATTTTTTAACCTTTAAATTTTAAAATAAAAATAGAGACGAATCCGTTTGAAAGTAGTTTCAAAGGAAAGTGCAAGTGTTTTAGAGTGACTATCCGAACAAAGAAATTGAGATAGGTGTTTCTTTTGGAAGGATTTGTACAATAAAAAAAAACTGACACAACAGAAATATGCATACTTTTCTCATCTAGATAGTTGTTTTAGAATCCTGTGTCTAGATAGCCACTCTGAAACACTTGCGCTTTCGTTTAAAACCAATTTCCACTGAGCTAATTACAATGTTTGTTTTAAAATTACAAAAAATGAGGCAAACAAACCAAAATCACAATAACAAAAAAGTGTTTTGATTTTAAAAATACAAGTATTTTTAGTCCTTTTTTTATAATTCAACATAATTTGTTTTTTATTTAAATGGAGTGTGTTTAGGTTGAAAATATTACGCTTATTTTGAGATTTCGGATTATTTAATAAAAAAAAAAGCATTTTATGAATCGAAAAAACGTAATTTTAATTTGAAATCATATGCACCCTTAATTTAAAAATACGCGTAGTATCGCGTATCATGCATATAATTGTCTTTTTAAATGGAAAAGCCTCGAGGATTATTAATTCAAGCGATCCAAAGTTTTGTCGTATCATTTAAAAAGAAAAACTTTTTGATTTAAGTGGGGACGCACTTAATTTCAAAATTATTTTTTTTCTGTGCAGATCCCATGCTGCAGCCAGTGGCGTATTTAGAGGGGGGGGGGTCAGAAGGATCAATCCTCCCCCCCTCCCCAGAGCCCAATAGTATGTGGAAATATCATAAAAAGAGTCGAGAAATAGAAAGGAGAGTAAATTTTGAAAGGGACGCGAAATTTATTTTTACAGAACAACAAGATAATAAACAATTTTTGATAAATATTGGCAACTCAGCGGCATTTTCTAAAATTCATTCGGTAAAATATTTACGTTACTTATAGTTAAAACGATACGGCTCGTTATTTCTTACGGGGACAAGCCTCGAAAAAAAAAAAAAAAGAAAAAAAAAGAAAAAAAAAAGGTTATTGGTTTATAAGGTGACCAGAAGAAGGGGGGAGGGGGGTATCATTCTAAGGCAAAAAATGGAAGTCATCGATTTTTTCAACATCGTGAGATATGATCCCCCCCCCCCCCCCCCCCCCAGAGCAAAAGAGTATAGTTACGCCACTGCTGCAGCCTCATTTTAGGATAGGACTTATAACATGCATAAACCCCTCTTTAGATATAGAACGTTACTATATGGCCTTATTATTGTTAGTATGAGAGAATGTGCTCTTAACTCGCTCGTAGACCCATTGCTAATTATGCTGCAACCCCTTTAACGGTTACCGCCTTACTGGTTAGCATCATGACTATATAGTGCGTTCACACGGGAGTTTGAAAATTCTGCCTGCAGCGCCACGCGACTTCATCATTTGAACCAAAAGATTCATAAAATAGCTCTCTGTCTATAATAGTCCACTTTTGGTTGATGGTATATCACGATAATCCCAATGAAGGTCTGAACAAACGGGTTAACTTTTTTTCTTCTCCTTTTTTTAAAATCTAATGTTATTCAATTAATTTTGCTAGATTGAGTTGCTCGCAAAGAAATTGTAACACGTTTATCAGAGCTCCCGATTTGTGATTATTTAATGGCATTTTGTAATCCTTCGCTGAACACACCAACTGTGGTGCGTTTTTTTTCTCCACCAATGCGCGTCTATTATAGTGATGCTATTGGTCCAAAATTATAAAACTTGGCTGTTGCTATGGTGACCACTATTAAAGTGCTCGTTTTTTTAAAGTAATTTAATGAGTAGTATTTAAATATAAGGGCACTTTATCGATGGTTACCATTGAAACATCCAAGTTTGACAATTTTGGAGCAATAGCATCCCTCATAAATGTTTGGATTAATGAATTAAATTAATGATTAATAGTTCACAATAATTGAACGATGAGCATTCTTTATTAAAAGAAATAAGGTTATGAAAAGTCATAATAATAAAAGATGGGTTGAACAGCTATTTACAATAGACAGTCTTAACGATCGGTTTATCGATGAAGTATATGATCAGCCCCCTTATTGCTAGCTTAATGTTTTGTTTAGAAGTGACAGCTTCAGACTGGGTAGTGCGTAAGTACACTGAAAAATAAAGTGCTGAATTTAACTCTTTTTTTAGTTAAAAGTATGGACACACTTCAAAACTGTTAATTTGACTGTTTAAATATTAGTTAAATCAACACGGCTCAGAGTTAATTTAACTATTTTGCAGTCGAACTAACAGTTTATAAGTGGAGTCCATACTTATGCTTTTAACTAAAAAAGTTAAATGTAGCACTTTTTATTTCAGTGTACTTTTGGGACACCCTAATATACGAAGCGGCAGCTCTGAATGCTATATGCACTGTTTTCAGTGGCGGCTCGTGAAATGCGATTTATCGATGTCCACTCCATTTAAACTATAGAAAAGAATCGATTTATCGGGGGTTCAATTGCACCCCCTGACGATCGATACTTTTCTATAGTTTTAAATGGGGGTGGACATCGATACATCGCATTTCACGAGCCACCACTGGCTGTATTTGTCAAGTATTTCAATTTTTGTTATGCCTATGAATAAATATTGGCGGATACAGGGAATTGTCTGTCTCTCTCTCTCCTTCCATTTGAACTTATGTGTTAGAAAAGGATAGAAGAGGGGGCCATCACGTGACTTTGGCCCCCTCTTCTGTCCTTTTCTAACGCACTTTTTCAAATGGGAGGAGAGAGACAGACAATTCCCTGAATCCGCCCATGTGAATAAAACTATAAGTGAGTGGTTGTACATGTATATTGAAGTTGGAATAATTTCGTTAATGTGTGTGTTTGTGTGTGTTTGGCAATTTAGTAACATCGACACGAGGATACAACAGGCGGAACTTGAATATCAATTAGGGAGAGAGGAACTCAATTTGCTCACAATCATGGAGGAGAGTCGGAACATTCAATCGTGTCTCGACGAGGAGAAGCTCAATCAAAATAGGACCGATCACGTCACCATATTCGAGTAAGTGCAGCCCATTCACTGATTCGCCTCATTCATGTTTCTTTCTTTTGTTCCCTCAACAGTCAATGATTCAACATGCTTTTTTTTGTCAGCGGTAATTCAAAATCTGACTCTGGACAACCCTTCCTAACCCCCCCCCCCCTTCCCCCACAAAAAATAAACTGTAGGGAGGGAATACCCTACGGACACTTTCTCACATCAAATTTAATCTGGGGGAGACCCCCAGACCCTCATTGATATTCTGGGGGAGAACCCCAGACCCCCCTTCAATATTATGGCGGAGACCCCCAGACTCCTGACTCAATTTTAATATTCCGGGGGAGACCCCCAGATCCCCCTTTGACATTCTAGGGGAGGAACCCCCCCCCCCCCCCCCCCCAGATATTTTTTTCCAGATTCAAAGATCCATTTTTGAAATATTTAAAATTTACCTCTTTTTAACCCATTTTCCCTCATTGATTTTAATGGAAACTATTTTTCATTCGTAACTAACCTAAAAACTAAAATTTCAAAAAAACAAAAATAAGAAGTTCCTCTGAGGAATGTTAAAAGTAACATCTCTGCAAAATTTGGAAGCAATAAAACATGGATCCAATAGTTCAAAAACTATGCTGGGTTTCACGTTTTATGGCTACGGACAGAAAGACGCCGAACAACATACATGGTTAAATAATATTGAAACTTAATGGATGAATTTTCTGTAGGATAGTATTATGCGTGATGAGAGCCAATTATTTTGTAATTATCAAGATTTACTTAGTCGGAGTGGGCCAAATACCGAAACAAAATACATTGAAAATCTCTGCGCCATTGCAATACTTTCTCTATTTCTAACTTTGTTAGTAGTGAGTGAGAAAGTAAAAATAAAATAAAATAAAAAAAACTTATATGTACTTCAATAATGTAACGTTCTTATCAGAGTTGGGAAAATAAGAATGTCAGAACTAGTTGAGCTCGTGTCTGTACCCAGTGGCGAGGTGTGAATGGCAACAATGTATTTTCTCCATTTAAATTCACCAAAAAAGTCAAACGGTTCAGTCATCGGCGATGACCAAGCTCTTCAATATTTTTAGTGTGTTTAAATAGGAAATAGGAGCGTTGCCAAATCGCACCCCCCCCTTACAAAACGGGTACCCCCTTTACGGGGGTACCCGTAAAGGGTACCCCCTTACAAAATTTCCACCAAGGGATTCAAGACTTAACTTGAAGTAGCATATCAACTCTCTTTACTGTATAGAGTTACAATGTTATTGACAAAAACCTGCAAGGCTGATGCATCAACGTTAAATCTGGCATGCTTTATTGTAATCTGTAATGGCGACAGATTTTAGAGAGGAACTAAACACGTCAAAGTCGCACGGTGGCCCGTCTTGTGGACACTCCGCTGTGTGCAAGGGAGTGACATCCTTATCTGTGGCACTGTTCTTATACATGATCTGCAAATGAAAATGAAATATCACGCGATTATGGATACCGCGTATACATTAAATAAGCCGTAGGGCGGCGTAGGGTGCAAAGCAGAGGAGGTTTAACTTCAAAAAACCCATTTTGAACAAATTATATCTTTCAAACGGGCATGCGCAATAAGCTGTCATTGTTCCGGAGTTGTGTTTACATATTCTACATTCAAATCGGTTTTTGCAATGGAGCTGTTGCAATCTTTCTCTGTAAACTGTTTAAGGGTCAATTCACGTGTAAAAACCTGCAAAATTAACGATGGTATAGCACTAATAAATCACAAAACCCACTGCTAAACTCATAAAATACTGACCTAAATGCGCCGGCATAGTGGGGCTGTTGCACACTTTTGCTATACGCCATTTAATAGTCGACTCTGGTGTGAAAATCTCCTAAAATATAGTAACGATGACAGGACTATAAACTTCCGAAATCCACTCCTAAACTCAATAAACACTTTTATTTGCGCGAGCGTAATGGTGGCTGAGGACTGTAATAATAATGGGAGATTTCCATCTAAGAATACTGTAACTCCATCAAGAAGTGACCAATAAGAGACGACTTTCATGTGACACACCGGTGTAGTATCATTCATCGGATGTGGATCACTGCTCTGATGACCAATTACTCTATGAATCATCCTTGTCAGCATAGAGATTAGAGAGTGTGACGAAATTAAAATAGGAATCTCACATTATTACTGCCCTCAACCACCATTACGCTGGCGCAAATAGAAGTGTTTATTGAGTTTAAGAGTTAATTTCGGAAGTTTTTAGTGCTGACATCGATATTTGTCGAAGTTTTTACACCATATAATCGACTATTAAATCGCATATAGCAAAAGTGTGCAACAGCCCCACAGCGGCGCGCTCATTGGGCATCTAATAATGGGAGCTATCTTATATCTTCGTCACTCTCTATGCTGATGAGGAATATTCACAGATGAGTAATTAGACACCAGGGTAGTGATGCACATTTGATTAATGGTACCGTAACGGCGTAACACTGCGGTAACACCCTGGTGACACCGATGTGGTGTCAAATGGCGGTGTCCTATTGGTCACTTCTTGGTGGAGTCCGTCACAGTATTATTAGATAGGGGGTCTCTCTTAATGCCCAACGGCACCATTATTACGCTCGCGCATTTAAAAGCAGTTTGTGAATTTAGAAGTGGATTTTGTGAGTTACAGGTTTTTGCATCTAAATCTGAATCAAACCTTAAATAGCTTCAAAAGTGTGCAACAGCCTCATTCCGACTTACCAACAAAGAAGATTTCGATGGTTTTTTGCGCGCTCGTAAAATGACGCATAAAATTAATTATGCACCTTTTGGATGTCTTTACATTATAATAAACAATTGTTTGATCGATGTAAAAGTTATCTTTATGGTTTCGGTCCCAAATTCACCAATAATAAGGTAGGTGACCCAAAGGTGGCCCGGCTCTTAAGGTGGCCCACCCCAGCTTATTTCTGTTAATTTCACGAATTGACGATAGATGGCGTTAGTGCTGAGTATCAGCATGCTATCGCTTCCCTCACTCCAAAAATCAAGAGCATCGGGCGATACAGTCGGTGCGGAACAGTGCAACGTCCATTTTCGCAGGTCTTCAGCTAATTTTCACGGAAGTAAACAATCGTAAAAGCTAAACCCTTAAATTGATTCCACCTTTGACTTTCAATTCATCATAATCATTATAATTTCTGGTGTAACTATAGGGTCTAGATACCGTTTCTGAACGATAAAATAGCATTTGAATACTTATTAATGTTTAAAAGGGGGTGTCCACCTTTAGGTGCATCAAAAATAACAACAAGGGGTGGCCACCTTAGGTGCATGTTTTGCGCGATGTCAAAACTCTCCTTTTTTATGAACGCAAAAAGACCTCAAAAACAAGCTTTTGAAAAAATGAAAGTAACATGTGATAGCCAACTGTCCGAATAGTAAATTGGCATATTTAGTTTTTTTTTTTTTTTTTTTTTTTTTTTTTTTTTTTTTTTTTTTTTTTTTTTTTTTTTTTTTATCTCTCTTATGACTTATACGTACATATTGGCCCCAAGCATAGGTATGGCCACCTTTGGGTCACGGGTCACCTACCTTATACAGTACCCGCGTTGACAACTATCTTGATTTTTCGTTTTTTCCTCTTCATCGAATTTACACAGCTTTACAATTTAAAAAAACAATTTCTTGAAAGTCAACCTACCTTCACAGTGTATTTGCCATCAATTTCGTGAAGCTCAATAATGAATATAGCTCCATATCCAGGCTCGAGCATTGGCTCCAGTATTTCCAAACATCGCCAAAGGCTCAGTATTGTCACATCGTGGGCGGAATACAAATTCAAACGGCGCTCATATGATTCTTTGCTTTCTTTCTTCTTCGCCATATTGGTCAAAATGTCATTAATCAAAACTCCTGGTCAGAAAGTAAAACAAAGGAGATTTAACTTCAAATTGATAAAAACATAAATACATAACTGAAAATACATAACTGTATAAATACGGTGAAATACATAACTGAAATGTGGTACCGGATATAATGTGGCACGTGGATTAAAAAAGAAAACCTTATTTTCAGATATAGAGCGTGAGATTTGGCAATGCTGTTAGGTGTCCATTTAAACCCATGTGAAAGGTCGAATGCGAAGGTGCTCACCGAACACTCAATATATAGTACGAAATTTTTCATGGGTTTAAATGGACGAACTACAATGTTGTCAAATTGAACCCTTCGCCACTGGTGGCATTCTGTATTCTACGATTCATCGGTTAACCGCGATTGAAGCATTTAGAAGTAAGATCCGTTGTTTTTTGAGGAAGAGCTATTTACAAATCAACTTTATTAAAAAATGAAGCAGGCATCTTAGGCTGAAGATTCCTCAGAACAATGACTGAATTACTAATCAAAGAAAAAGTCAGAATGGAATTCAAGACGCTGCGGAAAAATTCGTGCTTACACTGCGAAAAAAAAAAAAAAAAAAAAAAAAAAATTGGTTTCCCTGACTAATTGTTCATTATTATTAATGAAATCTGCGCAATATTTATTGGTTGTACACTGAAAAAAGCGATAGTCATATTACCAGAAGCACAAAGACATGTAAACGACAGAAAGTCTAGTACTTTGACCAGAAAATGCTGGTGTTAATACCAGAATATGGTCATAGAACTAGAATTTCCTGAAAACTTCCAAGAGCTATAGTACACACACTAGAATTCTGGTAATTGCACCATCCCTTACATAGGTTCACTTTGTCGTCATGCTTCTGGTAATCTTTTTTTTTCATTGATATACTTATCCAAGAAATTAAGTACTGCGACCTATAAATTGATAAACGAGGTACCTACCAACAAATTAGTAGTGAGTACCAACTTAAATTGGTATACGGTACACCTATATACTTTTTTTGGTTGCTCTAACCCAATATTATTGGTTTTAGTTACCAATTCTTGGTTCGAGTACCTAATTTTTTGGGTAAGTACAACCAACTAATTTTATTGCTTATAATTCACTGCACTGATTATTTGGCCCGGGCGAATCAATTCTTTTTTTCAGTGTAATTTACCTGAGATGATTTTCCTAATCTGTTCTGTTCCGAAGTATTCCTTAAAGTATGTGAAAGTTGCATTTTGAATTTTATCTGGGTAGATTTTTTTCGCCCATTCAGGTATCTCGTGTCCGCATTCTTCCTAAACAAAAATAAACTGTAGAAAATACCCTAAAAACATTTTCTCACATCAAATTGAATCTGGGGAGACCCCCATACCCCCATTTAATATTCTGGAGAAGACCCCCAGACCCTCTTCAATATTCTGGGGGGGGGGAACACCCAGACCCCCCTTTCATATTTGTATCCAGATCCAAAGATCCATTTTAGAAATTTGTGTTTCTAAATTTTTCTAAAGTTATCATAATAACCAATGTGAATGCTAGATCATCAATTATATAAACCCCTTTTATTATAAAGTAGCTATAGAGACAGATTGATTCTTTTTTGTATTTGGGGGAGGGGATGTCTTTTTTTGGATCTCTTTCGGTTTATGATGTTCTCAAATATTACTAGAGGATACTCCATTAAGTGGAATAAACAATAAATAAAAAAAAATGGTGTTAGATAATTTAGCGCAGATGGCTCGTCCAGTTTGGCGATGATGGATTTCCTCCATTTGATTTCATGTGAAATAACTAGGGCTGCCGTTTTGCGTATAATCAATGCTATTTTTCAATTCACCGATGATTCCACCGGTTGCGAAAAGATTACACGGTTCAGTTCAGTGTATAACTGGAATGCACGAAAATACTCTGATCTGTAACCTTTCCTTAATCGGTGGAAGCTCCGTTGATTAATTAAAACATCCGCAAGTTTTTTAAAGTCATCGACGACTCTACCGGTTGAGAAAAGATTATAGATGCGAGTATTTCAGTTTATTATAGTCATGCACTGAACTTAACTGTGTCATCTTTTCTCTACCGATAGAATCATCGGTGAATTGAAAAATAGCATTGATCATACGCAAAACGGCAGCCCTGGAAATAACGGATCCGATTCGAGTGACAATGAAGATATTTTCGGTTTGGCCCTGCCTCAACGGAATGGAAGCTTATACGTACCATTACTTTTAGAAAGTCGTACAAAAAACCTATCTCTGATTCTTTTGTAAAAGGTGAACCGATATGAGTCGCTATGTACTCCACCAACTCGGGGTCCTCATGCAGTAATCTTCCAGAAGTTCTGTTGTGAAAAATACGGTGTTCCTTCCTTAGGCGTGGGCATAACGCTGATGTCACGTAAAGCAACTGTAAGCAGCAATATCAATTGAATTAGTAACTTGTAATTCTAGAAACTTGCAATTAGTAATTTGCGAACTTCTGCGACAGAATAATACAATCAGAACGTAAACTCCCATAAGAGCCAATGGAAGCGAGTTTGGAATTTAAAGGCACCAATAGGCAACGCTGTAGTATTATATCCCAACATGGCGGACGTGTGTGATTTGTGTCGAAACTCATTTATTTCTGTAAATTCTGGAAAGAAATCTTAAGTTTCTGGCCTTACTTTTATTCTATTGGCATTTAAGAATGAAAATCTCGCGGATCATGTCCAATATTTTTTTTTCGCGCGCGAAACCAGATGTAAACATCCTATATCCCAACATGGCGGACGCGAAATGAATTTGCTTCAAAATCCGACAGAGTTTCCGTTCTAATTGTAATATTCTGTGTGCCTCTGCCATTGAAGTATCGACGTACGATGACGCAAACAGACTGAGGAACTAGAAATTATTTTATCTCTCTAGTGATGACCAATTTGAAGAGGACTAACCTCCTTTTGTCTATCCTTTTTTGATCTACAGATATTAGTAGGCAAAAAACGAGGGAGAGAAAGAGAGAGAGAGAGATAGAGAGAGAGAGAGAGAGAGAGAGAGAGAGAGAGAGAGAGAGAGAGAGAGAGAGAAAGAACTTCTGTACCGTGGTCAAAATGGTTCATACCAGGTCCACAACATTTCCCCATACATAGGGTAAATATAGTTGTGTACGGATTAATTTTATGGATATGTATGCATCCATATAGATGTATCAATGTATGTATCTGTCGCAGGCATATCGCAATCGTAGGAAAACCGCAATCGTCTTGCGATTTGCCCAGGCAAAAAGCAAGCCGGCTTATCAGAAAAAATTTAGTTCAAGCGTAATGGTGACGTACAAAATAATTGTATCCAGATTTGATTTGGCTCATTCTAAAGCTAATACGCAAACGATCGTACTGACATCCACAGATTAAGTTTTTCTCAACTGGTTCTCTTTTTATGAACTTTTAAAGCGATTGAATATACAGTATGTTCAAAAACACTCAAAAACCGTTCAAAAAACTCAAAAAACGTTCAAAAACCGTAGGTCAAGAACTAATCAAAATAAAAACAAACCTGATGAATTCACCATTTTCGTCAGCTTAGAAGGGGAGGCTCAGAAGTCGCCGCCTCCGATTTTGAAAACAATTGCACGAATATGTAGCTAAAGTAAAACTATTAGACCCGTGTTTCTCACTTTTTGCCAATGGGCCTTCCTAAAGCGTCAGGAATTTTTTGAAAGTTGCCGAAATTCACGTAAAAAACCCGAGCGGAGAGCGTTCCGAATATTTACATGAATTTCGGCAACTTTCAAAAAATTCCTGACGCTTTAGGAAGGCCCATCGGCAAAAAGTGAGAAACACGGGTCTAATAGTTTTACTTTAGCTACATTTTCGAGCAATTGTTTTCAAAATCGGAGGCGGTGACTTCTGAGCCTCCTCTTGTTAGAAGCTTTCAAATGAGCTGAAGTAAATCCCGATGCAATTATTTTGTAAGTCACCATTAAACTTGATCTGAATTTTTTCTGTTAGTAAATAAGCGCGGCTTGCGATTTGCCTGCGACATATTCATATAAAGATCCATACAGTATCCATAAATATCCATGTGGATTCATTCTGTATACGGAGAGCTGGTTATGCGGTAAAAATATATAACGGTGCGCTAGCACTCGAAATTGAAAAATCCAGGGAGAAACACGACAAACATCACAACATGGGCGGATCCAGCAATCTGGCAACTGTGTTTTCTTCCCATTTGAATGCGTGAGAAACAATCGATTAGTCAAGGGGCCATGGCCCCCTCGAGAATCGATTCTTCCTCATACGTTCAAATGGGAAGAATACATGGTTGCCATATTGCTGGATCCGCCCTTGCTTCACAACAGTCGGAATTAATTTGTCATGGTCAAACAAACAGGGAAATGAATTCCAAAGAAAAACTGGAGGCAAGTATTTTTCAAGTTTGTGGACACATAATTGTTTCTCATGGGGAAATAATAATCTTTGAACTTCGTTTCCTCGCTTTGATAGCCAATCAACGAAAACAAGTTTTGGTGACATATTTGTCGCTTTCTGCCCCGGACTTATTCAGTTCCCAAAGTTCACCTTTGAATTTAAAACAAAAGAAAAAAAAAAACGCTCTTTCATTTATTGTTTGTTTGGTATTAACCATCACAGACTCAGTTTCGCCCAGTTTGGCCCATTGTCTTGAATCACATTACAGGTGATCAATCGATCGTTTTTCGTTTTCTTGTTAATCAAAATGATCGATTGGCCTTGCATGGTGCAATGGTGCATGTCATTTGGCAGCGTTAAATTTAGTCCATTTAAAGTCATGAAAAGGGTCGAAATACGAGGGGTATTAATCCCCTCGAATCGATATTTTACACTGATTTAAATGGACTGAATGTGAAGGCCACTGAATCGGCCGATTGCATCTGCTAATAAGGGAAAATACTATAACTTCGATAGGTATAACATTGACTTAGTGATCTAGTAACAAAAACCGCGATATCCATCGGGTAGGTCTTCGGGGAAAAAAAGGAACTCGAGACACTCCAGTCGCGAAGTGTGCAATTTGGCAACGTTGCAGTTTGTTCATTCATAAGCATGGGAAGTATCGAAATATGTGGGATGCAGGGAGGGGAGCACCCTCAATTTCGTCCTTCTTCATGAGATCAAATTGAGAAATTTTAATGGAGCTGTTGATGCACACTTTTGCTACGTGCACTTTAATCGTCGATTCTAGGGTAAAAACCTCCAAAAATAACGATGGCAACACTAATAACTTACAAAAAACCAGTTTTGAGTCTTGGAGAGGTGTCCGAAAATGAGAGATTCGCGCTCGAGCAATACGGGATTCTCCCCGTTGTTGCCACTTTGAACCAAAAGAGTTAAATAGTAACCCCCCCCCCCCCCCATCACATCACATGATGCATCGCGCGCGGTAAATTTAAACGCACAGTTTTGATACTATGTGCGTTGCCATATGACAACAAACTACGGTTTCTTAACCACGACTAATGTGTTTTTATCACTGCAGTGGTTTAATTACGCAGAACGTTTTTACCACGAAGTACAATCTATCGAGACTACCCTACCATACCTGTGGTGGTATTTAAACCACGAACTCTTGCTGCGGTTATCATATATTATGAGTAAATTTACGCTTAATCCATCTACCAAGTTACCGTGGTAAATTTACCAAATCTTTTTTTTCCGTGTACTCTGATGACTAATTACTCTGTGAATCATCCATGTCAGCATAGAGAGAGTGATGGAATTAAGATAGGAATCTCCCATCACTACTGTCCCATGTCACCATTCCGGTCGCGCAAATAACAGCGGTTATTGAGAGGAGTGGATTTTGGAAGTTGTTACTGCTACCATCATTATTTTTGGAGGTTTTTACATCAGAATCGACTATTAAATCGCTTATAGCAAAAGTGTGCAAGAGCCCCATTGTGCCAATTTGCACGCCTCATCCCTGAAAAACCTGAATACAACTCCTCATAAATGTATACAACAGACGTATTTTAGCACATACTACAACTCTTACATTATCAGTAGAAACATCTAGAGAGTAAATCGGCACAGGCTGCCAAAGTAATTCCGAGTTCCAAATTTGATCTTCAACAGGAGGAAAAAGTCCGGCCAAAAGTGACTGTGCACTCATTATACACCGATTGACACCTCTTGATAGGACCAACACTTCTGTAGCTTTGAATTTTGAAGGGATAAAACCATCGTAGCGTTGACGCAAGAATTTCCCAACCTCAAACATATTTTTGATACCTATCTGAAAACAGTACACTACACATCACTATTTATACAGTAGGAAATACAAAATATTAAGGAGATAGCGCATTGGCGTAGCATGCAATTTGACAACATTGCAAACTCGTCCATTTAAATCCATTAAAAACATCGAACTATTGGTAGTTCGGTGAACACCTTTGCATTCGACCTTTATCATGGGTTTAAATGGACACATTATAACGTTGCCAAATGCACGCCACGCCGCCACTGGAAGATAGAACTTGTGAGGATAATTTTGAATTGGTTATTACTGACCAATTACTCTTTTTACCAGCGTTTATCATATGAGTTGTTGTTGTTTTTTTTTTTTTTTTTTTTTTTTTTTTTTTTTTTTTTTTTTTACCTTCATTAATTACCAACAACTCTGTACACGAAGAAAAATCTATCATTGGAATTACGGATCGTACTATTAAATATGGGGTAAAAATAAATTTATTTTAAAATAACAGAAATTCTTATTGATCCAACGATTCTTTCTTGTAATTCTTCCAAATCATCAGAACGTTCTAATGGACCAATAATAATTCTTATTGATCCAATAGGACATTCTGATAATTTACAAAAAAGAATCGTTCAATCAATAAGAATTCTTGTTATTTGAAAAGGAATTCTTTTTTATGCCTTATTTAATAATACGTTCCGTAATTCCAATGAGAAATTTTTCTCCGTGGAAAGAGATCAGGAATTAATCCTAATTAATTTTGAATACATCTTCTTCCCTTTCAATATTTCTCATAAAACCATACGACATTATTCCAGAAAAAAGTGCTGATAAATCTTGAATAACCTCCTTTTAAGCAGGAATCATAGTAGTGAAACTGGTCCAGGAATCTGAAATAGTGCATTGTGAATCACGACTTCACTTTTTTTTGACATTTGTATAGACATGACGACACCCTTCTTAACAACTGTATTCCGCAGTCAATCGGAAGAAAGCAAATAAATTACTTAAAATTTATTATTAAAATGAAGAACGAAATTAAGTGAACGATGATTAGAACAATGATTATTAACCCTCTAAGGGTCAGGTTATTTCAAAAGGACGCCTCTCTTCCGTTTTTAGAAGGAAGGTAGTTAACTGTTCGTTCTCGGGCGAGTTAAAATTGCCTATACGATACATTGAAGGCACCCGAAGACATATTATATTGTATATGTTTTCATGGATAATGGCGTTTATCCGGAATGAAGACTGAAACAATGTGAAGTAAACTAGAGAAGAAATACGAGCATACTCGGGCTTGGCCCTTGAAGGGAAGGTAGTTAACTGTTCGTACTCAGGGGAGTTGAAATTGCCTATACGACGAATGGAAGGCGCCCGAAGACATCTTATTTTGTACATGTTTTCATGGATAATGGCGTTTATCCGGAATGAAGACTGAAACAATGTGAAGTAGTCTAGAGAAGAAAAACGAGTATATTCGGGCTTGGTCCTTAATGGGTTAATTGGAATAAAGAACATTACTTTTCTAAGCTCTCCAACTCCTTCCGGCCAGAAAGACGCATTATTATTCAGGTTGCTCATCGGAAACGTATGGAGCGGCGTCCTCTCGCCATGCCTGTGTATCTAGAATCAATAGAATTTGCAGGAGGAACAATTAATGCATTGCTACGGTGACAATCAAATCAAATGTGTTTTCATCCTCCATTCATTAATTATTAATTTTGCGATGGTTCACGCCTTTCGCTGTTTGTCAACTGACGCCCTCAACCTCTAGGATAGAGTCCCTTGATGGACCAGTAGGATGTACCAACACCTGCACCAGTGGCGTAGCTTGCAATTTGGCAACGTTGTAATATGTTTATTTTAACCCATGTAAAAGGTCGAATGTGCAGGTGCTCACCGAACACCCAGTAGATCGATATTTTTAATGGATTTAAATGGATTCATTACAACGTTGCCGAATTGCACGCTATGCCACTGACCGACACGACACGTTATGCATTTAAGCGGAGTCAACTAACGAGCTATAACCACAGAATTAAATACTCTAATCAGAATGGAAACTCTAATTCATTTTGAAACATTCTTTACTTCGGGCCGCCGTGTTCGAAAGTGAGCATCTTCGGCAATCTTCGGCAGATCTTCGGCAACTGGCCGAGTTGTGATTGGTTGTATAGCCTGAAAAAGCATGTCCGCCATCTTGAGAAGTGAGTAGGCGTAGTTGCCAGTTTGTGCCAGTAAATTCCAAATCAGTTTCCATTGGCTCTTATGGGAGTTTCCGTTTTGATTAGAGTATTCTGTGCTATAACGATAGAGAGTACTTTTGGGACGTGATTTAGAGGCAGCATGAAGGCAAACATCATGGAAATCTCCTAAGGACATTTATCACACAGCCTAGGTCAGTTTGCCTCATATTTTTGAACCTTTAAATTTAAATTTAAAAAAAAAAAAAAAAAAATGTTACACATCCATTTGAAACTGGTTTTAACGAAAATGCAAGTGTTCGATCGTTCTCATGGGTTTTCAACTTTTGAAACTGAGGCCGTTTCAGCTTCACTGGCAACTCATGGCTGTGTAACATGAGCAAAAAGGTGATGTCACCGAAACCCAGCTTGCGACCCCTCTATCGCTTCAGCTTGGCGAATGGAGTCCATCGCCCCTCAAGGGTTTTCATATCTTTTGAAACTGGGGCCGCTTCACTGGCAACTCATGGCTATGTAACATGAGCAAAAAGGTGATGTCGCCGAAACCCAGCTTGTGGCCCCTCTATCGATTCAGTTTCGCAAATGGAGTCGATCGCCCTCAAGGGTTTTCATATCTTTTGAAACTGGGGCCGCTTCGGAGGCCCCTCGGTTTTTTATGGATAAAAGAGTTAATCTTCGACGAACGTGTTAAACATATAATCTTGAAGGAGTTTGCAAATGTCTATAATTCCAATAAAAGAATATTTAATAACGTAATCAGGTATCGATCATCAGAGGCAGTGAGAGATTTCACCGTTAGAAACTCTACAACATTGTAATCTATGCATTGGATCAAAACACAAAAACGACCCTCAGAATATGAATAAATTGGCAAAAACGCATCCAATGGCGAAGCCTTTCGCGATCAATATCAAATATTATTCACCGGCTACCGATACTTTCCCTGAAATCTTTTTGAGTCTCTTAAGCTGAATGTGGGATGAAATTCGTAAAATTACGTACTATTGGCGGATCCAGCAATCTGGAAGCAGTTCATTCTTCCCATTTGGTTGCATGAGAAATAATCGATTAGTGACGGGGGGGGGGCTATAGCCTTTTCAAGAGTCGATTGTTAATCATACATTCAAATGGTAAGAATGCGCAGTTGCCAGATAGCTGGATCCGCATCTATGCTACTTACAATGCTCAAGAAACGTAGGGTGGATTCTGCTTTCGAGACACTTTGCGACGCCCGCACTAAAACAACAAAGATAACCAAAACAGTTACCAAGTGGAGCGTTTTGAGAAGGACGCTCATATTATCACTGGTTCAAGACTCACAGAGACATTAATGAAGTGATCATCCATGTGTTCTTTTTAGCACTGGATGGATGGGTCGAAACACTTAAAAAAATAGCTAGTCCACCTGCTCTTTCTACAATGACCATGACAATGTAGGAGAGCGACTTCTGACCATCTAATTATATACTTTCCAAAATGAGGAATCAAGAAGTGATTAATGCGTAGAAAAACTATGCATTGATCTGTCTCACAGTATCACATAATTATTTTTTTTTTTTTCATAATTATTCAGACTTATAGAAAAAAAAAAAAATCGTACAAAATATCGTGTCATTTCAGATTTACTTTGTCAATGTTTTCTTCTCCGTCGATCCCTTCCAAAATTATAAATAAAAATCAAGTTCTGGACGAGATGTTTTGCATAAAGTTAAGTAAACTCGTGCATTAATTTTTCTGGAGTTTTAGGGGAGAAAAAAATAAAAATAACATTACAAAAGTTTTGACACTTCCAAATAATTTTAGTTGCCACCCCCCCCCCCCCCCCCCCACCAGTGTTGAATGTTGATATTGATGTCCTGCGTATCAGGTTCGTCTCACCTAGAATGGGTCTGTTGCACAATTTTGCTATAAGCGATTTATTAGTCGATTCTGGTGTAAAAAGCTCCAAAAATAACGATGGCACCTCTCAAAACTTCCGAAATTCACTTCTAGACTCAATAAACGATGTTATTTCTGCGAGCGTAATGGTGGCTGAAGGCAGTAATAATGGGAGATTCCTATCTTAATTTCGTCACTCTCTCTATGCTGACAAAGATGCGATTCACAGCGTAATTAGTCAGCAGAATAGTGATCCACATCCTATGAATGGTAGGTACTGTGACATCTAGTGACACACCGGTGTCACATGAAAATCGTCTTTTATTGGTCACTTCTTGTTGGAGTTACATCATTGTTAGATGTGAATCTTCCATTATTACTGCCCTCAGCCACCGTTACGCTCGCGTAAATAAAATCGTTTATTGGGTTTAGGAGTGGATTTCGGAAGTTTTTTATTGCTGCCATCATTATTGTTTGAGGTTCTTACACGAGAACCGACTATTAAATCGCTTATAGAAAAAGGGTGCAGCAGCCCCATTTCTTCTATCTCTTTTATTTTCCCTAAAAACTGATGCAGTGAGAAAGGGAAAGAATGAGGTATAGTTTGTTATTTTATTTCCTTACAGTATAACGAGCATAGGCACATGAACAAATAAAAATAAGGCCGTAGTCCCCCGGACGATGCGGAGTTAAATGCGAGTTATTTGTTATGATAGTCGCTCGTGGAAGAAAAGTCAATGACGGGATTGTTCTTCTCCTTTTCAATCATTTTTTTTTCTCGGCCTAATGCTCGTTTCATGCGCACCTCGCGGTCACGCTGCATTGTGCTCCGCGCCGCACTGTAGTTTGAAATCGTAGAAAAATTTGCCAAAAAACTGAGAGTAAATTTGTCACCAATTTATCCTTTACAAACTTTTAAGAACAATTTTAATCTTAGAGAACACTGCTGCTGATCGGCAATCTAAATCTGGAATTATCACTGGAAAAGGATTTAATAAATGCCGAAAAGGTAAAAAACCAATGAGTTTCGATGACATTTTCTCACTGATTTGTGGCCACTTTTCATCCTATCTCAGATCATTGTGCGCATGCCGTCATCCGGTAATTGCGCAACGGTGGTCCATCCATTGTCACTTCCTGCGGACCGGCTATACTCAGACTCACGTGATCAAAAGGCGCGTAGCTCATGGTTGGAATCTCATCTCTGTGATGTCACTTCAAGGTGATTCCAGGCGAAACTTTTCCAGTTTTCAATCCGATGGATAGCGCCACTAGTGGCTTTTCGGAAAAGTCGTGTTTTTGGCGTTTTAAACTGAAACCATTGATAAAACACAAAATCCAACAACGTCAGCACCTGCCAATTTTTTTATAGATTTTTTAAGCCCAAAATGAGCAAACCTGGTTAAGAATTAAAGCCGCTAATTCGTTTTTGCCATAAGCTTAGTGAGTGAGAGTGAGCGCAAGTGTTAATAGGTCTATCTGCCTCACTCGCACTCATTGAGGCCTATATGGGAATTTTCGTATTCCATAATTTCCAACTTTATTTTTGAGATGTTTCAGCTTGAAACTTTCAAGGTATCTTCCTGAAGTAGGCTCGCCGGTGCTGACATTCCTCAAATTTGTGTTTTTAGTGTGAATTTATCAATTTTAGCCAAAAACTGTTGACTTTTTGAGCAGCGCGACGTGGTGTCCACAGCTGGAACTAATCGACCCTGGAATCATATTAAGTCACTTCAAGTCACAGGAAAGCCTGCAGCAGCGTAGGAAGCCATTTCTAAACATCTACTCCCAGTGGCGGATCCAACCCTTGCGAACGGGGGGGGGGGGCGTACTTGGGATTTCCGCTACTTAGTGACCCCCTTTGTATTTATTTCCTCTTACTTTACCCCTTCCTCCTCCTCCTTTTCCCATTTCCTGGGCCGAACGAGAGGGGCGATCGCCCCCTTTGCCACCCCCCTGTATCCGCCAATGTCTAATCATAAGAGGCGGTAGCCCCCGGCCAAGTAAAAAAAAAAGAAAGAAAAAAATCCTCACTTAGCGTTATGATTGGTACCAGTAACGAAGCGTGCGATTGGGCAACGTTTCTTTTTCCCATTTAAATACATTAGAAAGATCGAAGTGCCTGGTCATCGCCGATGACTGAAGTGTTCGACTTTTTTGGTGAATTTAAATGGAGAAAATACATTGTTGTCAAATTTCACGTATCGCCACTGATTGGTACTGCTTTAGTGCATTTTTCCGCTGCGTCGTTGTCGTCTCAATCTCTTTAGGCTCCTTTAAAAATTCATGGTGCAAACTATGTAAATGCAAACAGGAAACACGCTTAACTAGCCATTTCAGCATATGATAATCATTCAGCATAAAATTTACCGTACTTGATAGCAGGCTCCAAAATCAACTTTGCAGATGGTAAATTCTATCAGCCTTTTTTTTCTGTTTACATGCAGGGTGATTATAAAAAAAAAGTCCCCAGTCAAAAGTGAATGTGGTTGCCGCTTGAAAAATTGAAGGAGCTTTTTCCATTTACAGTACGATTTAATTCAACACAAGCCTCAAGATTGATGTTCTTTATTACTATAGCTCATTTTCAATTATTTTTACCGTTGAGTCGACTTTATCGTATAGGTCTGTGTGGAAATTGTCCATCTAATAGTAAAAAGCCCCTTCATTTTCTCAAGTGGCAACCATCCCAACTTCTATGTGGCGACTTTTTTGATAGTCATCCTCATCCTGTATGTCTACATATATAGGAGCCACGCAAAACACGCATTCCAACGAAGAGAGCATCAAGTAGTGAAGTCAAGAAAATGAAAAGTATGGCAAGTAAATATTCAATTATTCATTACACTCAGGATAGTAAACATCATAAGCGAGGAGTTTGAGAAGACGCATTCAGTAAAAACCTTGGTGAGCAATCTAGGCTCAACAAATAAAATATCCAAGCAGAGCAGGGAGTTATCTTGATTTCTCCATGCTGCGTTGTCAGACCTAACATTCTGTGATAAAATGCGTCGAAAATACCAACATATGATGCGTCAATTTTAAATGACTCTCGTTTCTAACGGGAACCTAACTGGTCATTTTAAGGTGGTTCCAAGCGAAACTTTTCCAGATTTCAATCCGATGGAGAGCGCTACCAGTAGCTGTTCGGAAAAGTCGTGTTTTTGGCGTTTTAAACTGAAACCATAGATAAAACGCAAAATCCAATAACGTCAACAACTGCGAAATTTTGTTATGGATTTTTTGAGCCCAAAACGAGCGAAATTGGTTTAGACTTTAATCCGTCATTACTGAAATCCATTTCGCCATAAGCTTAGTGAGTGAGAGTGAGAGTGAGTAATAATACATCTACCTCACTCGCACTCATTGAGGCTTATGGGAATTTTTATATTTCATAATTTTCGGCTTTACTTTCGAGTGTTTCAGCTTGAAACTTTGGGTTGACTTATTGAGCAGCGCGACGTGGTGTCCACGGTCGGAACTAATCGACCCTGGAATCATCTTCAATGACTATCAGTGTTGCCAGATGGTGACGATTAATCGCCACATCCTACAAATAAAATCAATGTAAAATCTAATTAATTTTCCTATAATTCTGGCAACTATGGGCCGTATGACGCCGAATAGAGTCTCTTTATAATCGCGTTTACTTACCTAGCTATTTCTTGGTGTCTGAAAGGTCACGTTCAATCAGACAAGACACGATAGCGTGGTAGTGGTTCGTGCGATTAGGCAACAATGATTTTCTGCTATTTGAATCTATGTTCTTACAATAATCGATTGCGGGCAAATCGCCTCTTCACAATCGAATCGATTGTTTTGCATTGAATCAATTGGAGGAAAAACCTTGTCGCCAAATTTTTGGCAGTCGAATAGTTCGAAATAAGTGCGAGGAATCCTCAAATTGGCAACGTTGCATCCAGTCCATTTAAAGTCTTGAAAAAAGTCGAGCATTAAGGGTGCACAGTGCCCTCACTGGAATCGATTATTTACACTGGTTTAAATGGTCTAAATTCACCGTTGCCAGATTGCACGCGCCGCCACTGCATTCTTACATTTCAAAACTTTTGCTTTTGGAAATACGTACGCCAATGCAATGGAAGGAGTGGCGTACAAATAAGCCGAACCGAAAATAATTTCCTAATCCTGTGCGAAGAGTATAAAAGTTGGATGGCCCCAGGGGGGATCGAACCCACGACCTTCGCGTTATTAGCACGACGCTCTAACCGGCTGAGCTATGGGGCCAGTTGTGGACGAATGAAGCTCAACTCTGCAGATAATGTTGTAGTCAACTTTTTAATTTGACTCAAAATTGTGTTATGATATTAGGAGCTCTGTGTGTTAGTTTCTTTGCATTAAATATACAGAGTGTTTCTGGTTTTCGCCAAAAAATTCAGAAATTAATTTTTCTGATCAAAATTGGACATTTTTTTCCTATATATTCATGGGTCTTAAAATGCTTCCCATTGAGCTAAATTTTTCTTTTTCAAAGTCTGGACAAAAAATTACTTTTTTTTTACGATTGAGTCTAAATGTCTGAATAAATTTTCACTCAAATCCGACTGTAGACATATTTTTAGGTGTAAAATTCATGAAAGCTACAGCAATAATTGAAATAATCATTAAATAAGAAGTATGAGTGTACTTTTCTGATACGTTTGAGCATTTGATGGCAAATTTTTTTGTTCCCGATGGTTTTCAAAATTGTATGACAGATTCAGATTTCAAAAACAGGGGAACAGCGACGATTTACGATTACTCGGTAATCGCGTGTAATCGATTACCATCCTAATTTGACCAACTCTGCGCTACAGATTCGAGTGTTTTCGTGCACTACAGTCATTATAAACTGAACTATGAGATGTTTTGGTCAGTTGGTGGATTCATCACTTAACCCTTTGTATCCTGAAGGTACTATGACTTTCACAGGAAAGTCCTCTTATCAAAATTGTTTTTGATGATTTTTTTTGTTTTCCTTTCATCATTTTAAATTTTTGGAGGCATAATGGCCCAGGTGGCAATAATGTGAGACTCTGAAATACCTGAAAACCGTAAAATTTCACAAATTGGTCGCAGTGGTGTAGCGTGCAACTTGGCAACTTTGCATTGTGTCCATTTAAACTCAGGTAAAAAGTCGAATGGGAAGGTGTTCACCGAACATCCTATAGTTCGACCTTTTTTATGGGTTTAAATAGACGAACTGCAAAGTTGCCAAATTGCACGCTGCGGCACTGATTGGTCGAGAGATGAAATAATGAAAATTTTTATCAGGATACTTTCTTTTGAAAGCCATAGTAAAAATTAGCACCATCAAATCAATATGGATTTGAATGTATTTCTAAAAAAGTCTCTATGCACGTCAAACTAAAAGCGAAAAGTTCATTCTATATTGAGATTGATGAGGAATTTGTGAGAGGAGCTTGTAAAAGTGCCGGGTTAAAAGGGTGAAATAGAGAAAAAAAAATGAGTAAATAAGTAACAAATAAATCAAAAATGTCGGTAAATATATACAAAAAGGCGACAGTTTTGGAATCTCGTTGACTTAATTCTTGAAAGTAAGGACGCAGTTCGAGCTGGTTACTGGTTACTGTCGCTCAGTGGCGGCTCGTGAAATGCGATATATCGATATCCACTCCATTCAAAACTATAGAAAAGTATCGATTTCTCGGGGGCTCAATTGCACCCCCTGACGATCGATACTTTTCTATAGTTTTAAATGGAAAGGACATCGATAGATCGCATTTCACGAGCCGCTACTGCTGTCACTAGTTCAACACGAGTCTCACCTGATGATTGGAATGAAATTGTGTCAAGAAGAATTTTATGAACAGAAGAGTGGGGTATACAGGAGGGGGTGGTGGAGGCGAAAGCGTGGGGGGATGGAAGTAGGGGAGGGAGGGAAGGGAGGCATACGCTGTAGTGCGTAGCGGCCGTAGCGCGACGCAACACTACATAGCATCAGTAGCAAACGGAGAAAGTTAGTTCCTTAAAAAAAATAAAAATAAAAAATAAATAAAAAAAACTGTAAAAGTACGATCACTTTCTCACGTCAAATTTGATCAGGAAAAGACTCCATCAGACCCCCCTTTAATACCCTGAGGGAGACCCCCAGACCCCCCTTTGGTATTTTTGTCCAAATCCAAAGATTCACTTTTGATATACATATAAATTTTTCCCTTTTTTGACACATTTTTTCCCCTTTGATTTTAATGGAAACCATCTTTCATCCATCACTAATCTAAAAATTAAAATTTCAAAAAACAAAAAAAAAAGTATCTCTGGAGAATGTTAAAAGCAACATCTCTGCAAAATTTGGATGCATATGAATCAGAAGTTCAAAAGTTATGCTGGGTTAGACACCACAGAAAGTTTGTGCATTTACACCTCCAAGCCACATAATATAATATGATTAAATATTATTGAAACGATGGATGAATATTCTTTAGGATAGTATTAGGCATTATGAGAGTCAATTATTTTGGAATTATCATGATTTACTTAATCGTAGTGGGCCAAGTATCAAAAATACCTTGGAAATATCTGCGCCATTGCAATATTTTCTCTATCTCTAACCTCGTCAGTAGTGAGAAAGTAAAATTTACGAATCTCGAGGACTGGTACTCGGTCCTCGCGGTACTCGAGTACTACCGTCAGTAGCGAGGCGCGCGATTTGGCAACGTTCCTTTTTCCCATTTAAACACATTAGAAAGGTCGAAATCCCTGGTCATCGCCTATGACTGGTGCGTTCGACTTTTTTGGTGAATTTAAATGGAGAAAATACATTGTTGCCAAATTTCACGCCTCGCCACTGACTATCATGTTTGCCTTACTCTGGGCAGCATCATGAATGTCTACCGTTTCACTCAAGGAAACATGTGAGAGCTGACTTGCAATAAATTTCAGTGAACTGCAGAATTTTGTCACAAAAAAGATCGCACTGGCGGATCCAGTGGATTGTCTTTCTCTCTCTATGGCCATTTGATCGCGTGTGTTAGAAAAGGATAGAAGAGGGGTCGAAAGTCACGTGACTGCCCCTTATCTGTCCTTTTCTAACACACGCGATCAAATGGCCGTAGAGAGAGAAAGACAATCCACTGGATCCCGTAGTGAAAGATCGTAGGCGAGATCAGTAGTATAGTAACAGCTACGCACTTCTCCTCATAACATACCATCTTGCTAGTCAGACTCAGGCTGTTGGAACCACTAGCGGATACATAATTTTGTCTTTCTCTCTTTCTCCTTCCATTTGATCGTGTGCGTTAGAAAAAGACGGAGATAGGGGCTAAAGTCATGAGATAGCCTCCTCTGTCATCATTTTCAAACTCATGTGTTCAAATTTTATGAGAGGGAGAGAGACAACTTCTTGCATTCGCTCATGGTTGGAACGGGAAAAATACTCTTTGGTATGAAGCTAAACTACAAGATGTCACTTTGTCCAATTGAATTTTTTTCCAGTTTTGTTTTTATTTTTTATTTTTTATTGATACAAATCCGAGTCTAAATTCTAGTCCGAACTCTACATTTTGCCAGAAAAGGCTCCACAATTCTACATTTTCAGCAGGCTTTGTCGATCGAAATTTTGATTTTGCCTTATTTGGCGACATTGTAAAGGTCCTCAAAATGAAACTGCAATGAATGTCTGTGCGTGCGCGCGCTTCGAGTCTAATTTATCGGCTCATTTTATTCAAATTACGTGGACGCGTGAGCTCTTCAACTCTCGTAAATTTCTTGTTTTATTTATTTTGCGGTCTCTCTCTCTCTCTCTCACCATGTATTTCTCGTCTTTCCTCTCTCTCTCTCTCTCTCTCTCTCTCTCTCTCTCTCTCTCTCTCTCTCTCTCTCTCTCTCTCTCTCTCTCTCTCTCTCTCTCTCTCTCACTCTATATCTATCTATCTTTCTTTCTCTTTCTCTCCCTCCCTCTCATTCACGCTTACGGGGCCTGCGCAGCTTTGTAGTCGAGCCAAATTTTACGGCGGTTTGTGTCGCCACTTTTTTCGCACCTTTTTTGTGGCACGCGTGCTTTCCTTCATCAGTGTATGCTAAAATTGATTCAGGAGCTGGGTATGCAACCATGTTTACACTCATAAAAATACAACCAGCTTTACAGAATCTTTCTTTATTATAATTTAGAGATGAAGCTCTTGCAAACTTTTGCTATAGGGGATTGAAAAGTTGATTCTTGCATAAACACCTGAAAAATGACGATGAATACACTGAAAAATCACGAAATTCACTCTCAGAATAGCAGAGTGACGCAGGTACCGTGGGAGGTTCCTATTTAAATTGAGACATGTCTCTGTGTTTCCGTAGAGAAAGCAGCATAATAGACAGGAATCTCTAATGATACCTGCGTTGAACCGCCATCACGAATTTGCTGTTATAGCAGTTATGTTAGTTTATCACTGAATTTTAGACTTTCTCAGTGTGATTTTTCTGATTTTCGCTGGTTTTTACTCATAAGATTAGCTCACAGCAAAAGTTTGCAAGAGCCCCATTGTGTACAAAATTAAATCAACATTAATCGACATTATTGTGTTTGTTTTTTTTCCAGTTATGTGCAGCAAAACAAACAATTGAGTATTCATGCAGTTGAACTTAACTATGATCCAAAAAGTCCCAGGTTTGGGGCAGGTCCGAGGGACTACTTTCCTGGACTGTACGTCGAATGGGCAACTGAGGACTCTGATTTGATGAAAGGAGATAGGTATGTGTTCTTCTTCCCTTTTGGGGAGGGAAAAGGGCTCGTTATTCATAATTATTTGTTTTTGTTTGTTTGTTCTTCGTGATAGGTCTCCAAGTTATGATTCAAACTATGATCTTTTCATAGTGGCAGTTCTTCAATTTAAAACACCAGACGCACCAGGCAACTCTTGGAGATAGGTTACCCGCAATACTTATCCCAATGAAGTCAATCATTGCAGGTGGCCTACCTACGCCAAAATCTAAGGAGTCGTCTGACTCTCACATTCTTCTTCCCCCCGACTGTCCGTCAGCGTGGAAGTGTGTAACAACCCCATTACCATGGGCGTAGCTATACAATTTTTCTAGGGGGGGGGGCAAGTTCGAAAACCCCACAGGGGGGGGGGAGAACTCCCCCGGGAAATTTTGCCAAATTTGATTTCAGGCTATCTCCACCTCGCAAATGATAATAATATAAACATGCGTGCAAAAAGTAATGTTATGTTCCTTTGTCATAAATAACCCGATCTAATTAGAAAAAAACCAACATTAGAATTTTATTTTTAGGTACTCATGAATTTAAATAATAATAACATCGTAGAACACGAAATAATGAAAAAAAAGGAAAAGATGGAACCTCTGGACGGATTCCCCTTTCGATGTCTTCCGTTTAATTACCTAAAGTAAAAATACTTCATGCCTGTTAACAGTGTTTTTTATTTCGTGTTACATTTTACAATTCTTTTCTTCTTCTTTCAATTATCACAGTGTTTTTTTCCTTCTTTTTTTTCCAACATCAGATTTTCTATTGGGGCCTGGCCCCCCTGGCCCCATAGTAGCTCCGCCCATGCCCATTACAGTTTTAAAATGTAACGGCAGCTACATTCCGTCCAGAACCCTGTTTTACTGGACACTACAATTTACATCGCACTGTAGATATAAATATTTTTCATGAATTTCCCATTTTTTTTCAGATTGTTGGAGATCAATGGAAAAGTAGTAATGGGCATGAAAAGCAAGGAAGACATGAGCCTTCTTCTAGCCGTTTCTCCCAACCCAGCTCAAATCGTTCTACTCCGCAATCGTCGCTTGTCTCAGACTTCAGAGCATCTAATGCTCAACCTGCGCGAGGAGCTCAACTCCTTCCGGGAAAAAGCCGGCGAAGCCGAAAGAACTCGAGACAGCTTCAGAAGCGATAACTTAAGGTTAACTCACCGAATCTCCTATCTCGAGGAGCAAGTTGCCGAACTCCTAGAGCACGCCATCAAGAGGGAACCACTCCCACCTCCCTCACCGTCATCCAGCGGTACCCGCAGTCACACCAACTCACCGTCAACTTCCACCGGTGGAGAAAGAACTGGTAGTGGTGGAGAAAGAACAAATGGAAGCGGAGGAATTTACAAATCCCTACCAAGTAAAAGTGAGGTTCAGTTATTCCAGAAAGGACCGCAGGTGACAACACTTGTTGCCAATCTTCCTGGACTAGATGTATGCTCAACCAATCAACACCGATCTTCAGGGTACCGTTCACCTCCGGAGACAGCTCTCCCTACGATACGGCCCAAATCATCGTCCAACAGTCACAAATCCGATGAAGTCCTCTCAGAGAAATCTTTAGACATCAAAAGCACCAAGTCTTTGGATCTTGGTAAAGCCTCCTTGGAGTCATTCATGTCGAAACACTTCCGGCGGAAGAAGCACACTCATCAGAACCACAACCACGAGATTTACATCAACGGTAAGAACGGTGATGTTAAGAACAGCGCGGACTCGCTGGACATAATCCAAGGGTACATCCAAGAGACGAAGGACAACATCCATCATCACCAACGGAAGAAGAGCGATTCGGTGCTCTACGGTATCAACTCTTGCCATACTCCTGAGTCGTCTCCGTCTGGCAAGTCTCCTTTGGTCTCGAAGTCGAAGCAGCGGATCTACGCCAACGCCAGCACGGACTGCAACTCCTCCGCCGATGAGATGTGTCGAAGAACCACCGTCCAGAACGGAGGAAGTGGTAACGGAAAGAAAACGATTGATAGTTGTCACAGTAACATGTCCGAACATAGGAATCAGTATTTAAGGAACGCTAGGAATACCCTCATGGAATACGCCAAGTCAGAGACTTGCGTGAACCTTCGTGGGAGTCGAAACCAATATTTAAGCGAGACCAGGAGAATGAAAATAGGTGATGGTGCAGGGGACTGTGACTCAGAGCCTGGAGGTTACACAAGCCGACAGAATATACACCAAATGTTGAATTCGCTCAAAGCGAAGAAGAATTACGACTACGGCTCGGATTACGGCTCGCCGAATCTTCGGAATCACTACAAGTCAAATAGCAATAGTAGTTACAGTGAGAGAGATAGAGATAGTAAGTTGCAGCCTCTTCAACAGCCGCCGTCTCCCTCGCTCTCTCAGAAGCCGATACCTCCGAAGAAACCCATCCGATTATCGATTTCTAGGGCGACTAGTTTGCAATCTGTCGAGTCAGCTCCGGCCATGTCTCATCAGCATCATTCCGGTCATTCCGGTCACTCCGGTCACTCCGGTCACTCCGGTCATGACACGTCGGGCTCCAGCTCCAAAAAATCCCTTAAACGAAATCACAAAGGTGAAGCGCCCCCTATACCTACCCAACACCAGTCAGGGTTGCCACACAGTGTGACTAAAACTTACGTCCGAATCAATCCTACCGAGAAATGGTGCTGATTTCCTGCATAGTACACTGAGAAAAAGGGAAGGAATTTAAAAGTCTATTTGTTGAAAATGGTGAGTACCATCGCATTTGTTGATTTAACTAACCATTTTGTTGATTTTACAATCCAATTTGTTAAATCAACAATCCAAAAAGGTAAATCAACAATCCAAAAAGGTAAATCAACAATCCGATTGGTACATAAATCATCTGGATTGATGATTTGACTGATCGGATTGTTGATATATCTTTTTGGATTGTTGATTTACCTTTTTGGATTGTTGATTTACCTTCTCGGGTTGTTGACTTAACAAATTAACATATCGGATTGTAAAAACAACAAAATGGTTAGGTGAATCAACAAATGCGTTTGTACTCACCATTTTTAACAAATAGACGGTTAAATTACCTACATTTTTTTCTCAGTGTTATACAGGGTGTATCAGAAACATATGTCGTCTGTGTAACCTAGTATTTTAGAGGTCAAAATAAGACTATATTTCCTATAAACATATGCCCGAAAATGCCCTCCTTTTGAGCTACAGCCCTCCAAAGTTTTAAAAATTGATGGATTTTTTGGAATATCGACCATAATTATGAACCAAATGTCATGAAAATTGATGCCCCGACGTAATTTTACGTGTAGAATCCATTATTGACCTCGCGAAATTTAGAAATTAGGTCTGACTGTACTTTTCAGGCAATCTTATACCTTCAACGGCACACATTATTTGTTACGGATCAGAAATCTGAAAAATAAAAACAATAATTAGATGGGAAAAACTCTTAGAAAGATATTTGGTCCACTTTTGTTTTGGTCGATAAGACGCTTACTAAGCGAGATAATCGCTGTGCAAGGTGGATAAGTCAGTGGCGGTTTGCATACTTCCTGTCGCTCTTCATGGTAAAAGCGCTGACTTTTCCACCTTGTGCATAGATTATCTCGCTTAATACGCGTCGTATCGACCAAAACAAAGTGGACAAAATATCTTTCTAAGAGTTTTTTCCATCTGATTATTGTTTTTATTTTTCAAATTTCCAATCCGTAACATAAAATTGGTGCCGTTGAAGGTATAAGATTGCCTGAAAAGTACAGTCAGACCTAATTTCTGAATTTCTCGAGGTCATTAATGGATTATTGGATTCTGCCCTTAAAATTGAATGGGACACCAATTTTTATGACATTCGGTTCATAATTATGGTCGATATTCCAAAAAAACCATAAATTTTTAAAACGTTGGGGGGCTGTAGCTCAAAAGGGGGGTATTTTCGGATACATGTTTATTGGAAAAACTTATTTTGACCTCTAAAATACCTGGTTCCAAGGACGACATATGTTTCCTATACAGGGTGTCCCAAAATTGATAGTAAATATTTTTACCACGTATTTTTGGGGCCAAAATAAGACTTTTTTTCCTATGAACACGTGTCCGAAAATGCCCCCCCTCGGAGCTACAGCCCCCCAAAATTTTTAAAAAAATATCGGTTTTTCTTCGATTCTAGCAACGGATCTACGTAAAAATGGATGAAAATTGGTTGCCGGGGGTAACTTTATGGGTTCTTTCCGATTCCGGGGTCGAAAATTCCCGAAAGGGTCAAGAAGGGGGGGGGGGGGTTGAGGGGGGTTCAAATTTTAAATTGAAAAATTTTTTAGTGTGTCCTAATAAAATAAGAAAAGTAACAAAAGAATCTGATGAAACAAAACAAAAGGAACGTTTTTGGTCTCTTGTATTTTTTTCATAAGACACACGGAAAACGAGAAAGAACGATTTTTCACCGGGAGCGCACAGCCCGATAGCGCTTGTTTCAGTGCCGCGTTGCGCCCGCCGAGTCGATCTAATCGTTGAGTCAGTTGAGTGCACTTAGCGCTCTATCGGGCTGTGCGCTCCCGGTGAAAAATCGTTCTTTCTCGTTTTCCGTGTGTCTTATGAAAAAAATACAAGAGACCAAAAATGTTCCTTTTGTTTTGTTTCATCAGATTCTTTTGTTACTTTTCTTATTTTATTAGGGAACACTAAAAAATTATTCAATTTAAAATTTGAACCCCCTCAAACCCCCCCTTCTTGACCCTTTCGGGAATTTTCGACCCCGGAATCGGAAAGAACCTATAAAAATACCCCTGGCAACCAATTTTCATCTATTTTTACGTAGATCCGTTGCTAGAATCGAAGAAAAACCGATATTTTTTTTAAAACTTTGGGGGGCTGTAGCTCCGAGGGGGGGCATTTTCGGACACGTGTTCATAGGAAAAAAAAGTCTTATTTTGGCCCCAAAAATACGTGGTAAAAATATTTACTATCAATTTTGGGACACCCTGTATATATTGTTCAACGAGGTATGTACTGATAGTGAGGCTGATTCATGATGAAAGTCCTATCCTAAAGTGTGACAGCAAGAACAATCTGATTCTGGTTTGTTTGCCTAGTTTTTTAAACCTTAAATCAAAAATTGTAATTAATCCAATGACAATTGGCTTTGAATGAAAAAGCCAAGGGGGTGGATTTACCATTACAAAAAATACGCAACTGCGTACTGCGTAGGGCCTCAGACCTAAAGGAGGCATAATCTCCCGAAGGAAAGAAAAAGAGAAGAAAAGGAAAAGCAGAAGAGGAAGTAGAAAATTGAAAGGAACGAGAAAGGGAAGGGAAAAAGAGCGGGAATGCAATGATTTGCAGTCGGAGTTTATTTTATTTTTTAAGTTTCTAGGGGAGGACTCCCACCTTCAATATTCCTCCTTTCATGGGGGGGAAATCCTCTTACCTTTCTTCTAGGGGGCCTTAAAGGGTGTAAATCCGCCCCTGAGAGTGCAAGTGTTTTAGAGCGGCTATCTGGACACACAATTCTAATATAGCTCTCCAAGTGAGAAAAGTTAGCTTATTTTTGTCAGGTGTCGCAGTTTCTTTATCGTGAAAATCCTTCCAAAAGAAACAGTTATGTTGATTTCTGTGTTCAGATAGCCACTCTCGAACACTTGCACTTTCGTTTAAAACCAATTTCAAGTGGATGTGTCACAACATGCTTTTTAAGGTTAAAAAAAATTAGGCGAACAAACCAAGCCGATGTAAAATGTCCATAAACAGATTTCCATCATCATGGCTGCCCCTCGGAAGCTTCAAAATCATGTCCCATAAATCCTTAGTATCGCTATATAGCAAAGGCGGATCCAGCAATCTGGCAACTGTGTATCATTCCCATTTAAATGCAGGAGAAACAATCGATTTGTGATAGGGCCATGGACCCCTCAAGAATCGATTGTTTCTCATACGTTCAAATAGGATGAATTCATGGTTGCCAAATTGCTGGATCCGCCCATGCTATATAGCTCGTTGATATTGTTTGGCCAAAGGAGACAATAAACTACCAAATTAATTTTTCCAATACTAAAGGTAGACACTTTGAATCGAAACTCGGATGCCTTGTTTCCAATTGGGAATGCTTAAATGCATTAGAACAATTTTTAATTGTCATTGTTTTTTATCTAGAGTTTTAATTTGTCTTTAAACTATTAATAGGTAATGATATTAATCATGGAAAAAGGGGGTATATACTTTGAATTCGCAATGTAAAATTAAAGGGTTTCAGCCATAGGCGAATTCAGCAATCTGACAACTGCGCATTATATTCCCATTTGAATGTATGATAAACAATCGATTCTTGAAGGGGCCGTGGCTCCGTGACTAATCGATTATTTCCCATGCAATCAAATGAAATGAATACTTTGTTGCCAGATTGCTGGATCCGCTATGGTTTCAGCGGTGTTCTAGTTTAACGCCAATTATTTTTCTTGCCAGAGTGCATACTAACCCTTTGCTAAAGTATGAACCCTTCAAACCAAATGAAAAATGCCTCTTCAAAGAAAGGCATACTTTTTAAGTCATGTAGGGCAGTTGTTTAATTATTTAAAGCTGTGAAATAATTTTTTATTTTTTGTAAAAAAAAAAAAAAAAAAAAAAAAAAAAAAAAAAAAAAAACAAAACAAAACAAAAGTTTGTAAATAAGTAAATATTAAATTTTTATGCAAATTTATTATACATGGTAGTTGCGTACTCGTCTTATCTCTAGAAAACCCAAACATATGATTGATTAAACCTCTTAAAAAATCCTGAGCTGTTTTAAGATGCAAATAAACTCGGAAAACGGTCCCATTTTTGTCGCTGTTTTGCATGATTAGGACCAACAATGACCGAAAACAACAAACCACCATCTCCATTGAAAGATGCGCCTTCATTGTATGAGATATACAACAAGCATAACTGTATATATTCGTATGATTCTCCTTCAATCAACTGGGTGTGCAACCGGTGTGTTGCTTATCAAATGCGTGAGATACTTACACTCTGTAAGGTTTTGTGGAACTGCGCAAACACTGCGCTGTAGAAGATGAAAGCAAAGAGTTCAATTTACCGTTGATAATTCTACGTATCTTTGCGTCAGCCTCACAAGTTCCTCCAAAGACAGACATTCTCATCACTGAAAGAGGAAATGTAAACTTATCCAGAAAAAAAAAATTTTTTTTAGATTACAATTTTTTTTTTAATTATATGACAAGAAGAAGTACTTTTAAATTAAAATTAATTGTTTATAAACTGACAAAGAATTGTTTTTCAATTATAAATACTTGTATTTAAATTGAAGATAATTCTTTTTAAATTGCAAATTCGGTATTTTGATCCGATGAAAAGTTTTTTTTTTAATTTAACAAAACTTGGTTTCAATTTTAAAATACGTGTTTTTGTCATGTAGTTCAAAAATATTTCTCTTTAAATCTAAAACATTTTTCTTTCTGTGTAACTCTCTCCTATAAATTAAGGTAATTCCAGGCGAAACTTTTCCAGATCTCAATCTAATGGATAGCGCCACTATAGTCACTTTTTGGGAATGTCGCATTTTTTGACAGTTTACACTGCAACTAAAGAAAAAGAGCTAAATCAAATAATTTCAGCGCCTGCGTAGTACTATATGGATTTTTAAGCCAAAGACAAGCAAAATTAGTTAAGAATTAAAGCCGCAAATAATGAAATAAGCTAATTATGAATAAGCTTAGTGAGTGCGAGTGAGGGCAAGTGAAAGTAGGTCTATCTACATCACTCGCACTCATTGAGACTTATGGGAATTTTCGTATTTCATAATTTCCGGCTTTATTTTCGAGTGTTTCATCTTGAAACTTCTAAGGTATTTTTTTCTGAAATTTTCCGTATGAGTTAAAATTTTACTGAATAAATTATAAATAAGTTTGAAGTAACTAATTAGACAAGAATCAAAGTTGCAAAAAGAGACACCTGTCGCAAGTTTTGCGCTGGTCTCTATTTGTCTTTGATCGATGTATCTCGAACAAACTTATACAACCAGCGGACCGATCATTTACTTCATCGTTGAACCGATCGATAAGACTGTATATGAGTGATTCTATTGGTCGAATATTGTAAAACTTGGCTGTTGCTATGGTAACCATCGTTATAGTGTCCGTTTTTTAAAGGTTACTCTGAATAGCCTTTATAAAACGAGACTCCTAACGATGGTCACCATAGCAACAGCCAAGTTTTACAATTTTCGACCAATAGCATCACTCGTAGACAGTTTTATCGATCGGATTAACGATGAAGTAAATGATCGGCCCTCTGGCCCGTCACATCTTACTACCGGGTCCCGGTACTAATTAGTCTTCCGGGCCCCCTCTCCCCCTTTCTAATGAGAGGTAGGCGGGAAGGAAGGGGGCTCTCTCCCATTTCCCCCTCCTTCTCTCATCTCTCCCTCCCCCCAAACCCCAAACTCCGAGAACTTTGTAAACATTTCCCTTCCGAATTATCACTTCCAGCCATCTACAGTCGAACACTTTCAAATTGAACTAATCTAAATTTAAATTATTGCTGCAGATCCAAGCGTAAATTTTAATATATTAAATACAAAGAGCAAGTTAATTTCAACACGAGAAAAATCAAAATATACTAAAAGTGTCTTTATTTCGGGAAAAAAATAAAAATAAAAAAAAATAATAAAGGGGTAAAAAGTCTGCTCGCCGGGCCCCGGACCCATTGATCCAGCACCCCCCCCCCCCCATGTGACGGACCCAAGGTTTTAAATTAAGGAGGTATGCTTATCTGACTTCGCACCCCAAATTCAGTGGCGCGCAGTTCAAAATCACTGCAGGTAAGATGGCTGGCCGACAAACGCAGAAAACGTATACTCTTTGCAGAAAACGTATACTCTTTGCAGAAAACGTATACTCTTTGCAGAAAACACTGGGCTGCCCTCTGCAGGAAAGCAGAAAAGAACCCAATGTTTTCTGCAAAGAGTATACATTTTCTGCTTTTCTCGGCCATCTTGCCTGCAGAGATTTTGAACTGCGCGCCACTGAATCCGCGGCGTGAAGTCAGATGAGCATACCTCTTTAATCTATAACCTTGTGACGGGCCTACTTACAACACCTCTGATCATGCCGCTTTGTCAGTTTCTCTGTAGATCCTCTGTAACTGTGACAAAACGTCATTCAAGTATTTCATAGCCTCATCAACACTCCAATCTCCCACAAGCGACTCGTCTCTCAAGATATCCTCCAAATACTCTTGAGGGTCCTTCTCACGGGAGGCACACTTCTCGAAAAAAGGTTTGTGAGAGGTCTGTGACACAGAGTCCGCCAACACTCCGTCGATTTCTTTCAAAATCTCTTCGTAATCTTTCCACGCCACTTCCAATGCTGCTTTCTTGTCGAGCACTGAGTCCGAGATCCCTTTGGCAAATACTCGATACACCCGAAGATTCTCTTCGATCGCCACTCGACGCAACTCCATAACGTCAAGCTCAGACACCAATTGTTTGTGGCGTTTGATCGAACTCAGCACCTCGGCTGCAGTCCTCGGTTTTTTCGTCATCGATGCTGTGTTCCTTTTGGCGTAGTTCAGAACGCGATCCATTGAATGCACTGTCGTCTCGATCAAAAGCTCGAGCAATCTGCAAGATAATAACATAATTACGAATAAAAATTGATGGATTGGGGGAGGTCAAACAAATAAGCATTGACAACAACCATAACCGCAAACACATTTTAGGAAAAGACTGGCTACTGACCAAGGTTATAGATTAAAGAGGTATGCTCATCTGACTTCGCGCCACAAAGACAGTGGCGCGCAGTTCAAAACCACTGCAGGCAAGATGGCCGACATACGCAGAAAACGTATACTCTTTGCAGAAAACATTGGCTCGTTTTCTGCTTTCCTGCAGAGGGCAGCTTAATGTTTTCTGCAAAGAGTATACGTTTTCTGCTTTTGTCGGCCATATTGTCTGCAGTGAATTTCAACTGCGCGCCATTGACTTTGTGGCGCGAAGTCAGATGAGCATACCTCTTTACTCTATAACCTTGGCTACCGACTATCTCGTGCAGACAGAGATTACTAAGCCTACTTACTTAGGCTTATTAATCTCTGCGTGCAGAGGCAAATATAGAGACCAGCAAGATACAAAGATAGAGGGTCCATACATGTTAAAAGTCCTATCTCAAAGTGAAGCAGCATGGGCGATCTGATTCTTGTTTGTTTGCCTCACTTCTGTTACCTTAAATCAAAAAATGTAACAAATCCAGTAGAAAGTGATTTTAAATGAAAGTGGAAGTGTTTAAGAGTGGCTATCTAGACACCGAATGCTAATACAAATATCTATCCAGGTGAGAAAATTTTCCATATTTCTGTTATGTGTCAGTTTCTTTATCGTGCAAATCCTTCCAGAAGAAACAGTTTTATCGATTTCTGTGTCCAGATAGCCGCTCTAAAACACTTGCACTTTCGTTTAAAACCAATTTCAAATGTATTTGTCACAATTTTTTTTTTTTTTTTTTTTTTTTTTTTTTTTTTTTTTTTTTTAATTGAGGCAAACAAACCGAGCCTGCGTGAAAAACGTCCGTAGGAGATTTCGACTGTGCTGAAATACATATACGGAAGATTTGAAACACGCTGCACCCTCGCGGATTCAACAAAACAACAGTCAACACAATGATCAACACCCCTCTGATGTCGCATGGTGTTGAACGGTGACATTTGGAAAACACGGGGGGATGAGCTGGGAAGTGAAGAGGAGTTTATATACTCACCATTCAACACCATGCGACATCAGAAGGGTGTTGACTGTTGTTTTGTTGAATCCACGAGAAATCAGTGTGCCTCTGCTGCAGCCAGCTAGTGCTCCCTCTCTATTTGTCTCTGATCTCGTAGTATGGAGAAAAAGTGGAGCCCGCCATTTTTACCACAAAAAAAAAAAAAAAAAAAAAAAAAAAAAAAAACCTGGATTTCCATTCGGTGCAATGTCCAATGACGGTCCGTTTGAGACACGACAAATCGAGATGGACGAATCTGACGCACGTTACATCATCGATTGCTTCGACCTTTTCGATGAGCGATGCATGCTTGGCGATGTCCTCCTCGAAGACCTCTGCGCTCGGATTGTCAGCTCGGTAAGCCACGATAAAGGCATCCCGGTCCAGTTCCCAGATGTCACAGAGTGGGACCCATTTCGAGGCATGCACTTTCAACTCGGCAACTAGTCCGGCGATCTGATTCTCGATTTGGACCTGAATGAAATTGGTGTTAAAAAAACAAAAAACAAACAAATGGTGTGTTAAAAAAAAAAAACAAAAAACAAAAATGCCTCCCGGCAGGCCGGTAAGACGAAGTAGATTCCATGCTTGGTTACATCATTTTTTCAAAAATTTAAATATGGGTTATAATTTTCGTTAATTTTTTTTTTTTTTATTTCATCAGCTGCTCAAAATCCAAATATTATTGTGAAAAAGATTATATTACCATTACAGAAATGTGTAATCTTTACAATGCAAGTGAGAAATAAAAGCTAGGTTATATAAGTTTTTCACAAATTTCAATAAATAGGTTATGTTATGATTTTCTTTGAATTATTCATATTTTTTTTTTTTTTTATCAGCTGTTCAACATTTAAATAAAAATACCCATGAGAAAAAGATTATAGTACCAAGATAGAAAAATGTGTAATCTTTGTAACGCTAATGAGGAATAAATCTGAATAAGAGCAGCTGATCAAACAAGAAAATAAATAAAAAACGTACCTAAGCAACAGTGCACGTGTAAAACAAAGAACGAGCAATTATACCAATACACTATCCTTGTCTTTCACATGTAAAATCCCATAAGAAACTAAATAGCTCGTAAAACACGTAAAACACAAGGAAAATTTAAGAAATGGAGCATATGAACTAAAAACATCCTCCACGATGTATACTAAAATTTTTGAACCAAAAAAACAATTTCTTCATATAAAAACACTGCCAAAAAACCCGAAAAACACATCACTATAACTCGCTTACAACGCAAAAAACGAAAAAATGACTCGAGTAAAAAAGTTGCGTATCAAAACGGCTAACATAAATTTCCCAAAAAAAATACTCAAAACAAACACTCCTAAAAATAAACCTCAAAAACACATTTTACGACTCAAACACGGCCCATAACGCGAAAACTAACTGTCGGATTTACACCATCTTCGAACTCATCCAAGAATTAAACCCAACGAATATAGTTGAGACAAATTTCAAAAATAAAAACCAAAAACTCCCGAAAAATCCCGAAAAATCCAACATTGCACCCTCTGCAATAAGTAGATTCCTGGAATCTACTTAATAGATTCCTGGCATCTACTTAAAAACAAAAAACCAACAATAAGACAAAAAATTGGAGAGGAAAGAGGATAGGATCTATAATCAAGTCACGTTATCAATGGGCTCAAGTTTAGGTGAATGATTTTTGTGGAAATTGCATGAGCTTAATTCATTTTCAATCAGTTTAAGATGATTCCAGGGTCGAATAGTTCCAACCGTGAACACCACGTCCCGCGTCGCGCTGCTCAAATATCACGGAGAAAAAGGTATGTCGATGAACGACATAAAATATGAGTTTGAACCAAATACTGTATGTCGTTTCCAGCAGATGCTGGGGGAGTATGTGGTTCAAACTCATACCAGTATATAGAATTTTAGTACACCCAATATCATAAAAAGTATGTAGAATATCGACGTACGGTATATAGAATATCTACATACGGTATGTAGAATATCGACGCACGGTATGTAGAATATATCGACATAAGGTATAACTCTTTCCAGCACACATTCCATTGAAACCCATGTTACAGAAAGTGGTACATATGTTGTACCAACCTTGCTGGAAAGGGATAAAGGAGATTGACATAGGGTATGTAGAACATCGACGCACGGTATGTAGAATATCAAAGTCTGAAGTCAGTCTTGGTCATTTTTGCGATCATGTCAAATTACGGACTTTTCTTAAATATAAGTTCAAGCAAGAATTCACAGAGTAACATTTTATTGTTAAAAATCCACTGGTTTTCAACCAAGCAAATTTCATATGAATATTTTTTTTTTTTTTTTTCAAGGACCAGAGAACTTAACAATGTGTAAAAGTACTGGCGATGAAGGGATACGTGTGGGGATTAATGTGAAAAGAAGCAGAGCTGCGCGTTTTACGTGTAATCAATGGCATTTTTCAACCCACCGATAATTCCACCGGTTGAAAAAAGATTATACACAGTTCAATTCACTGTATGACTGTACTACACGAAAACACTCTGATCTGTGATATTTTCTCAATCGGTGCAATCGCCGTTTAATTATTAAAATATCCGCAGGTTTTTTACAGTCATCGACGAGACTCTCCCTGTTAAGAAAAGATTACGGATTAGTGTATTTTCGTGCAATACAGTCATATACTCAAATTGAACCGAATAATCTTTTCTCAACCAATGGGATCATCGGCAAATTAAAAATGCTTTTCCTTATTATACAAAAAACGACAGCACTGAAAAGAAATTGAGTTTTACGCTCTGCGAAATTGACTTTCCGCCAAACTTTCATGGTCACAAAGAAATAGATTATAAAATAAATTAAAAAAGAAAAGAAATATATTTAAATAAATGAAAAATTATAAAGCCAAAGGAGGGAGATAATAAGAACCAATACGACCCGGCGCGGCATTTAATCGATGTAGTCCTGAGCGAGAATTGTAAAAATCTAGTGGCCCCAGGGGGGATCGAACCCACGACCTTCGCGTTATTAGCACGACGCTCTAACCGGCTGAGCTATGGGGCCAGTTGGAGTAAGCGCCCGTTTCACTCTGCATATAAGATAGCAGTCAGATTTTGAATTTGGTTCAAAAACGAAGTTTTCCACGATATCAGAAATTCCGTGTGTTATTACTCTTGTACTCGGTAATAAATTTAGTGGCAGTATTGTCACTCGGTTTATTAATTTTCACTATTTACTTTTTCGTTATTATTTTTTTTTTTAATTTTTTTTTTTAGCAACAAGAAAATTTCTTATACCATGTTATGATAAGACATGTGTATATGAATGTGAGCAAATGTACGTCATGTGTCGGTGGTAGTTGCATTTAAAAATGATTGATTAAAATTAAAATTAAATCCGCGAAAATTATTATAAATAATAATTTAAAAATAAAATAAAAACTTGCTGCAACAAAATTTGAAACACGGAAGGCTATTATTTTGTATGGATTTTGGATAGAACGCACGATAGAACAGGAACGGGTTCTTCATTACTCTTCATTGCATGTGGTTTGTCAAGCGTTCCGTTAAAAAAAAAAAAAAAACAAAAACAAAAACAAAAAAACGAAAAAAAGAAAGAGTGGTTTTAACCCAATTCTCGCTTTCTGTTTTCGTTTATCTATAGTTAGTCCAGGCAACCGGGGATTTTAGCTTGCAAGTGTTAGAGAATTATGTCTGTGAGTTTATTTTTATGTATTTTGGGTCGCTGAATCCGAAGCTGAACTTTAAATCTGAATCCGAAATCCAAATCTGAAATAAAATCTGAAGCTAACGATGACTAAGCAGTGTGACGCGACGCGACGCGACGGTTCAGTGGGGCTAAATTGAATATTTCAAATGGAGTACCCATTTTTTTTTTAACTCATATTCAAAAAGAGCTTGAAATCTTAAGCATTTTGACGTTACCAAAATTCGATGAATTTTTTCGTGTTCAATAAATTGAAGTTTTAAGTTTGATATCCACCCATTTTCAATAAATCATAGCTCCTCTTAAAATAAACCAAATTTAAAAAGCGTTGTGTGAAAAATTTTCTACTTTAAACAACCGTTTTAAGGGAAAAAATATATTCTCAAAAATTTTTCAGCAAAATAATTTTCGGATGGTCAACAATTTTTGATTTTTCAAAATTTTTTGAGCCTTTAATTTTTTTTCGAAAAACGGTCAAAAGTGTAAAAAGCTGAATTAAAAGACGTCTCTACCGTCCGTCCCTCAGCTTAGTCACGCTTATCAGCACTTTTCTCCGCGCTGTTTCACGCATCGTCACGCATCGTCACGCATCGTCACGCATCGTCACGCACCGTCACGCTCATTTCCGATCAGTCACGCATCGTCACGCATCGTCACGCATCGTCACGCTCATTTCCGATCAGTCACGCTTCGTCACGCTTCATCGTCACGCCTAGTCACACTTATAGCCACGCTTAGCGTGACGAAGCCTGACGATGCGTTTAGAAGCGTGACGATGCGTGATGAAAATCAATGATTTTTGATGAATTGTTATTCACTGATTTTTTGCCACTTTGTTTCGATCTTAGACCAGTGGCGCGGCGTAGCGTGCAGTTTGGCAACCGTGTAATGTGTCCATTTAAATCCATTACAAAGATCGATCTATTGGGTGTTCGGTGAACACCTTCGCATTCGACCTTTTTTATTGGTTTAACCCTTAACTGCGCCATGGCACCCCTGAGGCACAAAATATATTTCCTCCATTTTGAACTCTTAAAGTTAAAATATCATTTTTTTCCACGTCGTCATCCCTCCGGCACAAATCGAGGAAAAATTTCGATTTTTCACCGAAGTCTGATAAAGCAAGGCCCCACATTGGGGGTCATCTGAGCATTAGAAAACATATTTAACCGTTTGACCTTGATTTTCTCCCTATACTGGCCCATGTTAAATTTAGTACTTTGTAGTTCTCTTGGGCGCAAGAATTAATGCTAGGAATTTTTTCATTATTTTTCCCTTTCATTTTGAGTCAAAATCAATTGAAAAATCATATTTTCGAACGAAAAAAAAAATCGCGCAGTAAAGGGTTAAATGGACGGATTGCAACGTTGCCAAATTTTACGCAACGCCACTGTCTTAGACCATTGAGCGAAATGGCTAACCGCGATCCAAAAAAGAAAGAAGTGAACCAATGTGATCCAATTGAAAAAATTAGCCTAAAAGCGCTGTATGGAAATATGAAATTCGATAATTCGATAAGAGTTTTGTAGCACTGACCTGAATTCTGGTGCTCTCTCGATCTCGGGCGATGTGAGCCGCGTAGGGCTCAAGTCCTAGACTGGGAGTTTTTCCACCGGGACTGAACTTGGTAGCGAGGCGAGGCATGAGTTTAATGATCAACAGGTGATGATAGAAAATGTTCCGGAGAAATGAGACCAGGTCTGGAAGCGAAGGTGAGAAGTCAATCTATAGAGAGGGAGGGTGAAATTATTTTACTGTGAGAAAAAGTCATTGTGATTACTCTGACAAATTGAAACATGCATAGTATGTATTCGTTCGACGATCCCCAAAATCTTTGTTTTAGAGCAGATGACAAAGAAAGGGGGGAAGGAGGAAGAAAAAGGCTTTAACCCTTTTTGGCCCAAGCCCGAGTATACTCGTTTTTCTTTTCTAGTCTATTTCACATTTGTGACAAATTATTATTGTTCACGTCTTATCACAAGATAAGATTTCTTCAGGCACCTTCAATGTATCGAATAGGCAATTCCAACTCACCTGAGTACGAACAGTCAACTACCTTCCCTGCATAAACGGAAGAGTGGCTTTCTTTTGAACTGACCAGGCTTTTAGAGTGTTAAAAATCCATCGTATGTTACTTGGGTTTTTTTTGGATATCCATGTGTGGCTATCTTCCAAAAACATGACAGTTCCATAAAAATTTATCAAATTGGAAAACTATGAAGAAATTTTGCATACTCAGCTGTTTGGAATTAAATGAAAAACTAGCAATCTATAGCAACAGTGTATTCTTCTCATTTGATTGCATGAGAAATAATCGATTAGTCAAAGGGCTAAAGCCCCTTCAAGAATCGATTGTTAATCATACAATCAGATGGAAAGAATACGCAGTTGTCAGATGCCTAGATCCACCTATGAAAATACATAAAAAAACAAAAAAAACAAAAAAAACAAAATATGTACTGAGCCGGTTTCTATTTTTGACCTTTAAGACTCCTTTCGAAAATTGGAAACCCTTAAGGTACTTGCTTACATCGTTACTTTGAGTCAAAGTCAACGTTAAAATAATAAACGGTGTTGGTCCTTTGATGAGGTCTCCTTTCAAATAATTCAAAATCCTTTGTAACGAGTTTTTCACGCAAAGCCGGAGAGCTTCAATCAATACCATGTCAATTTTGTTCACATATTCCATGAAATGGGGCACGGTCTGGAAATAAAAGAGATTCAATCAGTGGCGTAGCGTGCAATTTGGCAACGCAGTATTGTGTAACCATTTGAATCAATGTAAAAGGTCGAATGCGAAAGTGTTCACCGAACACCCACAAGTTCGATCTTTTGCACGGGTTTAAGTGGATGAACTGCAACATTGCCATATTGCACGACGTCACTGAATACAACATAGAAGAACTTTTGTTATCAGACACGTTAGGCTGGATCATAAAATGGAAGGAAGCAGGGTATAAAAAAGTGCAAGTACAAAGGAGTACCTACGGCTCATTGCTAGGTACTATGAGTTTCAAAAGAAAGTACCTATCCTGCGGTAGACCTTTTCATTTCTCCACTTCTTGACCAGTTTTAATTTTTAAAGAACTTTGCAGTTTTCAGGTATTTCAGAGTCTAACAGAATTGTCACTTGAAAGTATGTCTTACAAAAAGCTAAGACTCTTTGGAAAATAATGGACAAAATTATTAATGATCGTTTCGATCAGAGGACTTTCTTTTGAAGGGCATGGTGCTTACACACAGCTTGCGTTTACCCTATTGGACGTTAAAAAAAAAATAAACTGAAGGGAATACCCAATGAACACTTTCTCGCATCAAATTTAATATTTTGGGGGACACCCCCAATCCCCCTTTAATATGATAAGGTTTTGGTGAAGATTATGATTTTGGTGCGCCTATTCTTCTGAAACGAGCTCTAACCGTCGGTTTAACCCTTTCATGTACGCATATTGGGATGTGACTTTTGTTTAGATTTTTTTAGACCGTTCAAAAAAGGTCAATTTTATAAGAATTTTGATGGTTCACATAATTTTTTGTGAAATGTCTATTTAAATTCCATAGAATCCAATGTTATATAATAATAATAAAATGATACCCATGTGTACCACTTCCTGTGAAAGGATTAAATCGATGCGGCAATTATGTTCCCGCAAGACGCAAAAGTAATTTGATAGTTACCATTTGCCAATGATGTTTAAATCCTTCGAAAATTCTGATAAGGTATCTGAAAATTATATTATAATTTTTTATGAGGCGATTCATGGCCTTGTATCTATGATCATCGACGGCCTTCTTCAAATCGCTTAGTGAGTACAGTCTCAGCTCAATATCGACCATATGAGCGGTGCATATCCTCCCGCAAATGTTCACTATCTTCATGTTGAATTTCTTGTAATTGTCAATGAACCCTTGAAGCTCTTTCAACTGATCCGTGCAATTTTGAACTTGACCGTTGGCCGACTCGCTTGCCCAGGATAATTTCTTCCAACAGATGCTAATGTGTTTCTCCTTGCTTCTGATCAATTCTCTAAACAACAAAATTCATGTGAAGAGCTCATTATATATTCATAATAATAATTAAGGCAACCAATAAAATGAAAACTGCACACTGTCCCAATGTACAATTTTATCATGCTGTGGTACCCTTCGTATATCCTTCTTATCTTGAATGTAAATAATGTATTATAAAAAAATATAATTTAATTCAAGGTTGAAGATGTCATGCCATGAACTTTCTCTTCTTTGGGTTGGGGGGCTGTTATGTCCCAATTCCACCTTGTAATTTTAAGTAAAAAAAATGGCACATCGTTACGAACGTGAAATTTAGCAAAAATAACGATGCGCATAGTAAAATCTTTCAAAACCCCACTCATTAACTCAGGAAATTGCATCCATTTGAAACAACCCGCACTACACTAAACACTCATTGACATACAACTAAAGAGACGTAACCAACGGGTTTATTTAAACATCAAAATAACTTACAAACATTTAAACTTTTCGTTTAGATGCATACAATTCCTGTACCATTTTGTAACCTCTGACCTAACCAGAAAAGACCAAGCAGCAAATGCAGCCAATATTTCATGTATTTAGATGGGAATTCCATCATTTTGTGTCTACGATGTTGTTCACATCTACACGGTATGGCTCCGTCTTTGTAGCAGTATGTCGGTGCAAATAGTGTGTAGAGTAACACGGGCTTTTTGAACTTGAAGAGATTTCCTGAGCTAATGATTGATTTTTTGAAAGTTTATTTAATGTGTACATCGATATTTTCGACGAATTTGACGTATTAAAACCAGAGGTTATAAGTTTATGTTTGCGGATGAGATACACTGTTAAGAAAAACGAAATATTCGAAGCATTTCGTCAGCCTTAGAATTCGGCGGAGAGAGAATTACCGGATTCAGAACAGAAGGGAGTAAAATTTGGCGAAGTGAGAATGAGCGGGGTGTGATGCACTCCGCGCGGGATGAGAGTTACTTCGCACGGGATGAGAGTTACTCCGCATGGGATGAGAGACACTCCGTATAATCTCACCCCGTCAAATCTTACACCATTCTGTTCTGACTCCGGTAATTCTCACTCCGCCGAATTCTAAGGCGGACAAGATGCCTCGGTTATTTCGCCCGACTCCATTCTCACTCCATTTTTTAACAGTGTACGCAACAGACCCATTGATTATTGATTATTGATTATTATGGGACTGGTGGGCATAGGCTACGATCTCCACACACTCTATTCTAGAATACATCGAAACCACAAGCCATATCCAAAGACTTCGAGACCAAAGGGCGAAGCGTGCAATTTAGCAACGTTGTAATTTGTCCATTTGAACCCATGTAAAAGGTCGAATGCGAACAGCCGAACACCGAACACCCAATAGGTCGATCTTTTTGATGGATTTAAATGGACACATTACAACCAAGCCAAGCTGCACGCTACGCCACTGTTCGAGACCTGTGTAGATCTAATATGACCAGCATTACTTATGCTAACCTCTGCTATCCTTAGGCCTCCTGGTGCAGATACAGTCCCCCAGGCCCTCTAAGTTTTAGCCACAAGGCAAGTGCACATGGTGGACTACATGCGCCTCTATTGAGATATATTTATAAGCCCTCCCCCCCCCCCACCATGTTCGGCTCTGAAAACCCCCATACTGTATGAGAAGGTCCATATGAACATCTAGTCACCGCGATGCCGACGAGAGTCTGTGAAAAACTTGCCTGCACCTCTAGGGTTTGAACCCGGGACTTCTAGGTTGGCAGCAAGCTGCCTAGACTACTACACCACAGAAGCCAACCAGCAGATCCATTACTATAAAAATAAAATGCGCTACCTAAAAAGGACTCGCTCCGAATCGGATAAACTGGCGATTATTCGATTGTAGCTCATGACGACGGCCTCAACGTTCCTGAAGAGAAGGACGAATTCATCACGGCGAGACAAAAGTTGGCTGATTTCATTTTTGGGGAGTGCGAAACCCATGTCCGACCACAACGCAGCCTCATCCAGATCGCTGAGCAACTTCCTGTCTATGTTGACTTCGATGAGACCTGGTTTTTGTAAGCATTGAGTGATGAGACTCCGTTTCAGGCGAACAGCTACATTGGCTTCGACAGTTTTCGACCACTTCTTGTAATGGTGACAAATCGTTTCATCAATGATGGTCATGACATCGCAGTACAATACCTCGACCTCTCTTGCAATTGTCACGGGGGCAAGCCAAAGTTTCTCCTGAAACATCTGAACGAGGCAAACATATTGAAAGACACCACACTGATTGTGAGAGAAATCACTTCTTTAAAAACAAGGAAACACGTAATTCATGAATGCATGAAGGAGAATCCGTGTCACAAAAAGAATCTTCTACTTGTGAAGCAGCAGACATGTTCCTTGGGTTAAACGAATTTCCTCTTTGTCAATATTTCACTGTGAAATTTCTTAACACAAACAAAATACACCTGGATTAAAAAAAATAATTCTCTCAGTGTCAGCGGAGAATACCCCTGGTAGAAAATACTCATGCAAAGAGTTTTCAAATTTACTCAAGAAAGCATAAAGGGCCCATGAGGAATTTGGAAACCACCACTTTCCATGGGCTCTTTATGTGAACACACATGAAATCCATGACTCCCCTTGGGTGACCCGCTCATTCGGCCACCATCTTTGAATTTTGTCAAACAGATTCACTGAGTTTGTGAGTGAATTTTAGAACTTTCTGATGTTCTCAACGTTATCTTCAAGTGATTTTACATAGGAAGCAAACCTTCCACAACGCTTCAGCAGAAGTTTGCAACAGACCCGTTATTGCTTCAGATGAACAACCAATTATTCTCCGCATTATTCGCAAGTTTGATTGAAAAGTTAAGATATTTATGATGGGCGGGGAAAAAATACTTGATAAGTTTATTATTGATCATACTTACATTATGTAAAGATTTCAGACGAGTCTTTTTTACCAGAGTCAGCCACGCTCTTCCGGCGTATCGTGGCATCGTCGATGGGTAAGCATTTTTATCTGATAATAGATTAGACTTCGCGAATTGCAGTTCATCCCAGAACATCTTGTAAACCTTGGCAAAATAAAACAAAATCTCACCATTTGACAACTCAAAACAAGAGAGCGAGGAATGTGTGCAGATTATTTTGTCTAAAATGTTTTACTAAAATACATAAATTCACTACTAAGATAAGCATTTCAGGTAAGTAGCCTATACCTGATCCAAAACAGGCAGTCTGGTCACTGGTGGCATCATAAAATTTTTTTACTGTTTATATACGTACAGCCATTGCTCATTCTCCTTAAATGAATTCAGGCAAAAATTCGAAAAGTTTCAGGTGCATTGAAATATAATGAAGAGATCGACCAAATACGACAAATTTAAAAATTGCAATTTAGCTAGACCCATTTCCACTATGGTTCGCGGTCAATCTGAAAGCTGTGTAATCCCCTGTGTATGTTCCTAAATTCTATTGTGGACGTTTTAAATACTCAACCGGAAACTGTAAGAGCAGTGCTTACGACAGCTGTTTTCTTTTCAATAAGACTGAATAAAGAAGGTCTTTTAGAATATTCATAAAGACTTTGAAGCGTGGTCAGCCCCTCTTCAACATTTTTAACCATATGAAAACTCTCCAAGATCAAGTTTTCTGCAATCGTATCAATCTTCCTCATTTCTGAACGGAATCTAGAACGAAAGAACAAACAAACTGTAGGGAATGCCTTATGAACACTTTCTCACATCAAACTTAATCGGGGGGGGGGGGCAAACCCCCTTATATTTTCCGGGGGAAACCCCTAGACCCCCCTTAATATTCTGGAAGAGACCCTCAGACCCCCCTCCTTAAGGGGTTAATTTTACAGCAGGCCGGTTGCGCAGAATGCTTTTGAAATTAATCACAACAGCTAATTCAAACAGCTATATTTTAAAATATTCCAATTTTTCCCTTTGTTTACCCATTTCACCGATTTTCCTATTGAATCTAATGAAATCCTTTTATCCTCCTCAAACTTGCTTAAAGCTTAAAATTTAAACTTTCGAGAAACAAAGAAAGTTCTTCTGAGGAATGTTGAAAGCAACTTCTCTTCAAAAGTTGGATGTTTATGCGGAGCATTGGTTCAAAAGTTATGCCGGGGCAGTGTTGCCAGATTGGAGTGAAAAAGCCGTACGTTTTACATTGATTTAAATGGGGACGATACGGCTTTTTACCCTCGATCTGGCAACACTGTGCCGGGGTCCAGGCAGACCGACATTTGCGCCATCGCAATACTTTTTCAATTTCTAACTTTGTTAGAGTGAGAAAGTAAAAATGTGATTGTAAGTCCCAACAAATTACACAGCCTGTGATAAGCTGAAAAGTTGTTTTTTATACAGGGTGTTGAAAAACTGTTCCCGAATATTTCAGGGGCGGATTCTACAGATCAAAATAAGACCTTTTTTTCCTATAAACATGTGTCCGAAAATGCCCCCCTTTAGAGCTACAGCCCCCCAAAGTTTTAAAAAATTTACGGTTTTTTTGGAATAGCGACCACTATCATGAACCAAATGTCTTAAAACTTGGTGTCCTAAGGTAATTTTACGCGTAGAATCCATTAATGACCTCGAAAAATTCATAAATTGAGTCGAACTGTACTTTTCACGCAATCTTGTACCTTTAACGGCACGAATTTTATGTTACGGATTAAAATTTTGAAGAATAATTACCAAAATCAGATGCGGAAAACCCTTAGAAAGATTTTTGGTCCTCCTTGTTTCTTTCGGTACGACGCGTTTTAAGCGAGATAATCGCTGCACAGTGCGGAAAAGTCAGCGCTTTTACCATAGCGGCCGGCCCGTAGAAGCAGCGGAGAGGCGGGCTGCATTCTCACTGCCGTTTTTCATGGTAAAAGCGCTGACTTTGCCACAGTGTGCAGCGATTATCTCGCTTAAAACGCGTCATATCGAAAGAAACAAGGAGGACCAAAAATCTTTCTAAGGGTTTTCCGCATCTGATTTTGGTAATTATTCTTCAAAATTTTAATCCGTAACATAAAATTCGTGCCGTTAAAGGTACAAGATTGCGTGAAAAGTACAGTTCGACTCAATTTATGAATTTTTCGAGGTCATTAATGGATTCTACACGTAAAATTACCTTAGGACACCAAGTTTTAAGACATTTGGTTCATGATAGTGGTCGCTATTCCAAAAAAACCGTAAATTTTTTAAAACTTTGGGGGGCTGTAGCTCTAAAGGGGGGCATTTTCGGACACATGTTTATGGAAAAAAAGGTCTTATTTTGATCTGTAGAATCCGCCCCTAAAATATTCGGGAACAGTTTTTCAACACCCTGTATAATTTTACCAACAGGCCCGATGAAATGATCGCTCGTTTTAATAGTTTATGTAGGTATCATAGATATAATATAGTTGAGGCAGAATGGAAATGGTCAAGATTATTTAAGTTTTATGATTTAAATCCATTATTGTCGCGATCAATTAGATAGCAAAAGATCGCGGACGAGAGTGGGTGTAGAGAAAGGTGTCAGTGCAATAATTAGAAGAAATAAAAATCTACCGATTTTATGGTTTTTTAAAATAAAAATACCTGTTCATCTCTCGATACCAGTCACTCGATTGAACATCCAAGATACAGTCTTGCATCCTCTCAACTTTTGAAAAGTTTTCGTGAAAGAGATCTTCAATTTTATCACAAATTTTTTCGAATTCTAATCCTCTAGTAAATCCAAAAGTTGGCTTTGGTACGTCCTTTGTTTCATCGAGTCTGTAAGCAAAGTTAAAAAATACTGAGGATTAAATGACTAAAAACACTAAAATTAAATTAAATTAAATTACTAGGATTAAATTACTTTGTTTTCATTAAAATGTAAAAACAGAATTAAAGTTACTACATACTAATATTCCCCCTTTTTGTAAGCCAATAAGAGAAAACGATAATTCAAACTAAAGGAAGGGGGGTAATCATTGCAGGAGTAAGAGAAAGTTACTAGTTAGTTCGCTTAAAGTCGCCTAATGAAAAAAGGTGAATGAAAAAGGTGTTTAGACATGACAACAAGCTATAGCGATAGTGAGGATTTTTGGGACGTGATATTGAAACATCACGGAGACGCAGCCATGATCAAAATATCTTATGGACGTTTTTCACACAGACTTGGTTTGTTTGCCTCATTTTTTATAACCTGTAAATTTAAAAAAAATTGTGACAAATACATTTGAGATTGGTTTTAAACGAAAGTGCGAAAGTGTTTTAGAGTGGCTATCTGGACACAGAAATCGATATAACTGTTTCCTTTGGAAGGATTTTCACAATAAAGAAACTGACATAGTTGTATTAAAATTCTGTGTCCAATTATGGCCACTCTTAAACACTTGCTCTTTCGTTTAAAACCATTTTTCACTAGATTAGTTACAATTTTTGATTTAAGGTTACAGAAAAGGAGGCAAACAAAGCAAATTCAGATCGCCCATGCTGTCACACTTCGAGATATAGGACTTATAACATGTATCAGCCTCTTTATCGCTTCAGCTCGTTGAGTCATGACTTTCCCCAATGTATTAAAGTGAGGTTATTGCATACCTCACATTTTGAAGGAGTTTTATTCGACCAGTACACATGCAGCTTGCGCCGCTTGCGGTTGCACTTATTGGTATTCAAAATCAACTTCAGTAACTTTGTGACTGTAGTAACAACGTATCTCATTGGCGGATTAAGTGAACCATGTGGCTAATCTTGAACTCATCTGAACGGCGAGAAGACGATATATAAATATTACAATCATATTTTAAATAATGGGTCTGTTGCTCACTTTTGCTACAACGATATGGAGGGTCGATTCTATAGCGTAAAATCGCGTAAAATCACATTAGAAGCATCGAACAGTCATAAAATCCACTATAAACCCGCAAAAGGCATTTTAAGGAAAGCCTAAGATGGTGGGCGAAGGGGCGAATCAACCTTGCATGCATGCACCACGAACACCAAAAGATGGCCGACGTCAGCAATTTATAATATTGGTTAGAATATGTAAACAAACATCTTACTATTCTTACTTCATCGTAGTAGTTACATTTTCTGTCATTCTGGGTGTTTTTATCCGGTAAATTTGACTTGTTCGTTATTGTTTGATGATTACTATGGTGTTAAATTTTTCGATTTGCCAGAATCTAGAAACAGAAACGCCGGGCAAGCACCTACTTTGTCTAATGCCGTCGTCGGCCATCTTTGGTGCTCGTGATGCATGCAGGCGGAGTAGATTCGACCGTTCGCCCGCCATCTTAGGCTTTCCTTAAAACGCATCTTGCGGGTTTATGAGTGGATTTTATGACTGTTTGATGCTTTCAATGTGATTTTTACGTGATTTTACACCAGAATCGACCCTCCAAATTGATGTAGCAAAAGTGTGCAACAGACCCATTAGAAATGGCATTCGAAATCATCAAATGGGGCTCTTGCAAACTTTCGCTATAAGCAAATAAATAGTCCAATCTGATGTAAAGACCAGCGAAAATCACGAAAATCACTCCAAGAGAGTCTAAAATTCAGTAATATACTCACATAACTGCTATGACGGAAAGGTCGTAATGACGGTTCAACGCTGGTATCATGGGAGATTCCTGTCTATTATGTAACTTTCTCTAAAGAAACACAGAGATATGTCTCAATTTAGATAGAAATCTCCAATGATACCTGCGTCTCTCCGCCACTGAGCCTGATTCTGAGAAGGAATTTCTTGATTTTTTAGAGTATTCATTGTCATTTTTACAGGTTTTTATGCAAGAATCAACTCTTCAATCCCTTATAGCAAAAATTTGCAAGAGTCCCATTATAGAATGTGAGTTTACGGTAGCTGATGTTTTCATGCCGGTGGCGTTGCGTTCAATTTGGCAACGCTGTATTGTGTCCATTAAAACCCTTGTAAAAAATCGAATGCGAAGCTGTTCACCGAACACTAAATAGTCCAATCCTTTTCATGGGTTTAAATGGACGAACTGCAACTTTGCCAAATTGCATGCTGCGCCACTGTTTCATATGCCCGATAATGAGAACGCACCTTCCATATATCAGCATTGTTTCGCATAGTTCTACCATTTCTTGGCATCTTTCTACGAAGGTGTCAACGCTGTTGAGAATTATTTTTAAGTCCAAGTTCCATTGCTCTTCTGAAGTTGTACCATGAACGATTTTGATCTGGGAGGATCCAAACAATTATTTCAGTATATTTCATGTTCGCGTGAGAATGTTGCATACATTATGACATTTATCGATTCATTTTGCAGTAATTCTTTATCTAGCAAACAAAATTGCACCAAAAGTATAGCCTTACTACCCTGGCAAAAGTGGTCCATACACTATACAGGTCCATAATCCATTCCCTATACGGAGTATGGATATCTATGGATATCGTATGGGTATATGAGTGTTCATATGCTTGCAGATCCAAAAGTATCCATATGGACCCATACATAATCCATACTGCGATGAATAGGGATTGGTAATGGACCTTATGGACCTGTATGCCTTATGGACCATTTTTGCCAGAGTAATAAATATAAACGGGTGGGTCTTTTTTGTAGACTGATTGAGTGGAGCGATGTATTTGTATCGACTACCGTCCGAGGACCTCGGGTTCCAAACAAACTCTGATTCAATGTTTTTTCGAGGATATAGAATTCATAATGAGGCTCTTGCACACTTTTGCTATTAGCGATTTAACAGTCGATCTTGGTGTAAAACCTCGAAAAATAACAATGGCAGCCCTGGAAACTTCCAAAATCCACTCTTAAACTCAATAAAAGCTTTTATTTGCTAGGGCGTAATGGTGGCCGAGGGCAGTAACAATGGGAGATTCCTATCTTAATTTCGTCACTCTTTCTATGCTGACAAGGATGATTCACATAGAGTAATTAGTCCTCATAGTGATGATCCACATCCGATGAATGGTACCGCAACACCTAGTGACACCGGTGTCAAATGAAAGTCGTCTCCTATTGGTCACTTCTTGATGGAGTTACAGTATTGTTAGACGGGAATCTTCCATTGTTACTATACCCTCAGCCACCCTTACGCCCGAGCAAATAAAATCGTTTATCGAGCTTAGGAGTGGATTTCGGAAGTTTTTAGTGCTGCCATCGTTATTTTTGAAGGTTTTGACACCAGAATCGACTGTTAAATTGCTTACAGCAAAAGTGTGCAACAGCCCCATAGCAAAAAGGTCGAATTCGATTCTTGGTTTAGTAGCCTAGATCTACCGTCAAAAATGCGCTTATGGGGAAAATACATTGAATCAGAGTTTGTTTCGAAGCGCAGAGGTCATTGATCCTCGGATAGCAATCGATACGATATATCGCTCTACTAAAACTGTCGATTAAATTATTATTGAAATTTCAAAATAAGTATGAAAGCACGTAATTTGAATTTTAATCTCGTTTTCAGTTTTTGTATTGGAGGAATTATTGTAAGTATATGTTCCCACAAGTTATGCCTCCTCCAGATGACTCGCATCTGATGTTTACAAGTAGTGGCGAGGCGTGCTATTTGGCAACGTTGCAGTTTGTCCATTTGAGCCCATGAAAAAGATCGAACTACCGGGTTTTCGGGGAACACCTCTGTTTTCGACCTATTATATGGATTTAAAAGGGCCCAATACAACGTTGCAAAATTGCACGCTACGCCACCGGTTACTAGTAGGTATGTTCGAGTATGTTGGATAAGTCTACAACAGCAGCAGCTCGTGCAATTTGGCAACAATGTCTCATTCCATCTGAATCTATGTTCAGCGATCGATTGCAGGTGAAGTTCCGCTTCTCTATGAAATCGATTGTTCTGCATATAATCAAATGGAGGGCAAACATTGTTGCCAATTTGCACAAGCTGCCGCTGGTCTACGAAGAGAACTAAAGATTGGAAAAAAAAACTCACCTTATCATAAATTGATTTGTAAGCAAGGCAACATTTGATACACTCTCGAAAAATTTTCATCCCAGAGCGTGTTCTGCCTTCAAAAATTATGCTCAGATCGACTAATTTCGTACAAGAAATGATCACTTGATTGCTCAAAGCTCGGCACAATTGGCTCATTTTCTCTCTGAGAAAAAAAAATAACAAAATCAATCTCTCGATTCGTTCAAATATAGTTTTATGAACGAGACAGCAATGGGAGCTCCAAAAAAGGGAAAATAACCCCCAAAACGTTTCGATTAATCACAAAATTATCATAAGTCGGGGATCAAAGACACCCATAAAAGATGTATCTATCAATTTTGGTTTGACTTTTGATGTCAGTGGCGTACGCAGGATTTTTCTTGGGAGGGGCTCGCACTGATGAGCATTTGACTGAAAATTGTTCCCCCCTTCCCGTCCGCCCCCAAAAATCGGAGGTCTGGGGGGACTTTAGCCCCCCCAGACCCCCCCCTGCGTACGCCAATGGTCACGGTACATGCCGACGTCTCCCCATGAACCACGGTGGTCGGTGGTTCTTCACCATCGTATTCCCCTTAACAGCTGTTTATTCCGCCATACGAACCACAATGGCAGTGGCGTAGTTATGGATTTCGGGGCCCCATCCAGAGGCGTAACATTCCAAGGGGCGCAAAATAAAGGGAGAAAAAGAGGGGGAAACCTTGCAAAATGCGGCTTCAAATAATATCCTCGTGTTTTGGAACATGTTGGTACAAGTCAGAGGCAATCAAAGAGGTTGGAGACAGAGAAAAGAGAGTGTTAAAAAGACGGAGGTGGGAGAAGAGAGAGGCGAAATATTAAAAGGCAGGCAATTGCATTGTCTGTACCGAAAACAGGCAAACATCTCGTTATGAAACTCGTCGGAAAAAAAGAGCGGTCAGCCAGCCTACCCCAGTGGAAGCGGCAGAGGGGCGCGGGGAAAGTAAAAATAGAACATATTGGGAACTAAATAGAGTCAGGTCATATGAGTGCGTGACCAAACAAAATTGCAATAAAATCATGCAGTACCGAAAAAAATTAACTTTGTCTTTGTCGCATCGTATCTGCCTTTATTCAAGGGCCGACACAAGGGCTGCGAATCTTCTTTCCTCAATTTTTCGTCCGATTTTTTTTTTCTGGACTTCCGGTTTATGAATACCCAAGAGTCAAGACTTTCGCGGGGCATATGATCTGGTGAAGGACGTAGAGAGGTGGGGGTGGAGGATTATAGCTACATTTTCATATTTTTTTTTTCAACACATACAGGGTTTTCACTTTTCTTCATCATCCACAGTTAGTCTTCCTTTTGCCTTCGCGTTGCGCAGTCCCAAAAGTTCCCACTTGATGCGTTATTGACGGTTAAGATTTTCCATTTGCTTGAGTGTTTTACTTAAGTCTTCAAGTGTTTAAGTATAGTGTCTTTCAGTGTTTAAATTGACCATTTTTTCAGATCCATCTCAAACTCAAGGTAAAGCTGAAATATTCAATCGTTCATTGCTTGCCTCTACATACTGTTTTCTAAACTGCATTTTTCTGTATGAGTACTGATATATCTATGCCGTCTGTTTCATTTAATAAAAAAACTGACTTTTGAATTTTAGAGTTTTAGATAAAACCGAAAAACAAAGCCATTTTTGGGAGGGGTGGTCAGGGGAAGGGGAGTGGGGAAAAGAAAGGAGGTGGAGGGGGAGGGGGTGAGAGGCTCAGGGCGTAAGGGGCGCTGTTTTTGAGATCGCGGGGGGGGGGGAATTCTTATTTACGCCACTGGCCCCACCCCCGAATATTTTATGGGGCCCTTAATTCTATAGTCTCTTAAGTGGTGGTCGCCCCCCCCCCCAAGGTAAGACCCGGGGTATTTTGTGGTAGCTCGAACATTTTCAAACTCTAGCTTTTCTCAGACGCACTTTTAGACCTTATTCATTCAAAAATTCCCAAAAACAAATTTGGTTTTTGTTACATTTAAAGAACTTAAAAAGTTCATGACTTTTCTTTTGGGTATACTTTTGTAAGAAACGCTTAATATTAAACAAAGCCCAAATAAAAATTAAAAGGAAAAAGAAAAAGGGTGCAGAACTGACCACCTACGAAGTATTTCATGCGATCGGCGACTCTTTTCAAATGCATAGAGCGTCCGGTTGGAATTCCCTATACAGAACTTCCATCAAGGGACTCTGACCTCTTAATGCTAAATTCTTCATTTTTTCCAAATTCAAACGCAACAGTAAATTATAACCAGGGAGTCCGCATGGAGGACTCTCAAGTACTCTGATCAGAAATATTCACGAAAAACGAAGAAGGAGAGTTATTTTATCCTGTGCGCGAAGCGTGGTGCGAACAGCTGACGTGGCTCGTCTATATAAACGATGACCATTTGCAGAACTCCTCAGTTCAGCCCTCGTCGTGGTGTAGTCCACGACGAGAGCTGAACGCACCTTTGTTTAGTCTATAAGTTTAGTTTATAAGTATTAGTTTATAAGTATTAGTTTATAAGTATTAGTTTATAAGTTTTAGTTTATAAGTATTAGTTTGTAAGTATTAGGTTATAATTTTTAGTTTATAAGTATTAGTTTATAAGTTTTAGTTTATAAGTTTTAGTTTTTAAGTTCCCATTTCTTGTTCTTCTTCAAACCCGTGCCCGAACGCCCTGGGTTCTTCCTAGTTACGGTTTTTCCGCCAGCATAGATCCGAGCATTTTAAACCCCTCTCCCGGCTTACAACCCCGGTTGTTAGTGGTGTTTACACCCGGTCATTAGATGTTTAAGATGTTCGGTGACGTAATGGCATACTCCGTGACTTCAGCAAGCGCCACGTGTATTCAGACTGTTTTTGAAGGATTCCCCCTTTTTCCCAGTGGGGTGAGGGGATTTTAACGATCGCCGCGGGATTTTTAAAACCTCCTTATTTCTACTCTTAATTCATACTATGTAAACCTAGTTGTTAAGCGGGACTCTAAGAGCAGACGCCTCCTCGTGGCGAGTCCTGGGTACTTAGATTAAGTAACGGTTTCTATTTAGAAGACATTTTTATTCGGAGACCGTTTACTTAACCTATGCTAAGAACTGCTCAAAATGACTGAGAATAGTGATTTTTCGAAGAATCAGGCTCCGCAGCAAACAGAACATTGCCTTCTTCAAGATGGCCCGTAGACGATCGCGGCACGATAAAACTAATCGGATCGTGTGATGATCATCTATCTCATAAACTTTCAACTACACAGGTCGGTTAATGTGTCGATTTTTTTTTCACAAAATAGATCTATATTGGATTCTCCTCTTAGAAACAATTTTTTTTTATCATTGATTTTTCAAAATAGCACATGCATTTTATTTGTCTTGAGCTACGAGCAAAAAGATAGCAAAGCATTAAAATCCACTTACTTACATTGAGTTGTAATACGGTGAATGTTGCTTGATTATTTTGAACGAATGTAAAAGTCGAGGAATGTATTGAAGAATATCCATTGGAATTAAAACCTCTTCTAGAGCCAAGCATGGCTCCTCGATTACTTGTAAGTATTTTATGTTCGATTCGGCTATTTTCAAAGCATCCTACAATTTGAACAAATCATGGAGCGTGATGGGTGAATATATTGTTTTCGAAGGACCCTAGGGTAATGGTCTATTAGTTTGACTTGAATGAGTTACTTGTGATGGGAAGATTTAATTAGCTGTATGCGTTAGAAGTCCTGGGGGTTTATCCTTAAAATTCTCGAATTTTGGTAAAATGGATAAGAATAAAATCTGATTGATGAAGTCAAGAACATGATATAAATTTACAAAATGAAACAATTCCGGAACGTTTTTAAAATTGTAAGAGGGAGAAAGAGTCAAGGAACATCCTATAAAGATCAGTTAAATGACTGTGAATTAGGGGAAAATAGTAATCATAGTATTGAAGTTGTCCTTCTAAGGGCTAGCTAAACTACAGTAAAATAATTAAAAGTCATCTCGATTTTGAAAGTTTTTCTCACGAACACAAAATGGCGAATTTATTTTCTTTTTTAAGCTCTTTTTCTTTTTCTTTTGTGTTTTCTAAACAAAAGATTCATTAAATCGTGATTTAGTGTAGATACTACTTCCTAATGTATCAAAGACACCAGTGGCGAAGCGTGCAATTTGGCAAGAATGTATTTTCTCCACTTAAATTCACCAAAAAAGTCGAAAGCTTCCGTCATCGGCGCTGACCAGGCATTTCGACCTTTCCAATGTGTTTAAATGGAGGAAAAGGAGCGTTGCCAAATCCCACGCCTTGCCACTGAAGGACACTAAGAACTTACTTTTACGTCGTTGATGACTGAGTGGAAATTTGTCACACAATTTGACTGAACTATGGATAAAATTGCGATGATGTGTTTGCAATGTTTATTGGATGTTTGGAAAGTAAACCCTCGCAAATTATCATCTGTAATCGAAGAAAAAGAAAAAATGTCGATACGATTAGGCAAAAGCATATTCAGAAAAATCATTACTATATAATCGTCGTTCTTTGGTAAAAAGTATTGGGTTTCATTGGCTGCGATTGGGCAACAATGCTTTTCCTCCATTTGATCCTATGTTAAACAATTGATTCGACAGTGAAGCAGTGCTTCACTTGAATTCGATTGTTCTACATTGAGTCATATGGAGGAAAAGTACTGTTGCCAATTTGCACGAGCCGCCACTGTTATGTTCATCTAACATTTTTAAAAATCATTAAAGAAAAAGTATGTTCCTTAACTTCAGCTGAAAATAGACTCTTTTTCTTCTTATCAACTTCCATCAGCCATTTATAGAGTAAAAATCCTCTCAAACGTGTATAGATGCATAGACGAAAGTTTTTTAGGGCTGGGGATAAATTTTTAAAATCGCATATGCAATATGTATTTGATGTTTTCGTCAATCATTTCAAATATACAACGTAGCTATGCAGAATTCACACCTTTTCCATCTTATTTCGATAAACGCAAATTCTTGGACACATAAATTGATTTTTAACCAAATAGACAATCGTTTCATATACCGAGTAAAAAAAGGATATTGTTTGTACATCGATCATAACGATTGGAATCAGCGGCTTAGCGTGCAATGTGGCATCGTTGTCTTTTGTCAATTAAAACCCATGGTAAAGGTCGAATGCAAAGGTGTGCACTGAACAGTGAACACCCAATAGGTCAGTTGCACTGTCAACAGAATCGACTTTTGAAGCTTGGTTCTTATAGATTATGCCGAGAAAATAACAATGAGTTTTGTTCCATCGAAATCCGTTCAGAAATAAGCGAGATATATCCATTTGAAAATGACGACATTAATGCGTCATTTCGTCGTCAAGTTTGGACCGACTTGCATATTTGCACTACAGCTACGCAGACCTGTGCAGTGCTGCCAACCACTTTGCTACCGAAGGCTCGCCGCCGTATTTCATTTCATTGTTTATGTTCGTAGTTGTTGCTGTGTCCGTAGCTATAGTGTTATCAGAGTGTGTTTTATTATTGTTTATCATTTATTCACGGTAAATTGACGGATTTTAAAGTTAAATAGTTTGAAATTTCTTTGGCAGTCGTCGTTCTTTTTAAAATGACTCATCACTGCATCACTGCGCGCTTGGTGGAAAGATACACGGGTGGCGGACAATGGCGGAAAACGACGAAATGACGCAATAATGTCGTCATTTTCAAATGGATATATCTCACTTATTTCTGAACGGATTTCGATAGAACAAAACTCATTGTTATTTTATCGGCAGAATCTATAAGAATCAAGCGTCAAAAGTCGATTCTGTTGACAGTGCAACTGACCTATAGTTCGATCTATTTCATGGATTGAAATGGAAAAACTGCAACTTTGCTAATTGCACGCTACGCCACTGGCTGCCTCGCACTGTGAGTCTACATTTTTAATGTTTATTATATAATGATTACAAATTTTGATGTCTATAGATTTTCGCAAATTAAAGAACGGATAAAATTACATCGGTATCTCCAGAAACTGAGAACGTCTAGAGGGACCAGCAAATATTGTGGAGATGTTTCGTCCAAATCTCTGAGAGCTTCGAGGATATCATTAATCCATTCTGACACAATACCTATGAAATAGAAGATAAGTCGTAATACTTTGAAATTTGAATTTGAATTTCGTCTAATCTCTAATCTTAGAGAGGAGGAGAAGTATTAATAAACTGTAGGGAATACCCTACGAACACTTTCTCACATCAAATTTAATCTGGAGGAGACTCGACCCGTTAAGCTCCCCTATTAAAATTAACTCGAAAAATGGAGTCGATCGCTCTCAAGGGTTTTCACGTCTTTTGAAACTGGGGCCGCTTCACTGGCGACTCATGGCTATATGTAACATGGGCAAAAAGGTGATGTCACCGAAACCCAACTTGTGACCCCTCTATCGATTCAGCTTGGAAAATAGAGTCGATCGCCCTCAAGGGTTTTCATACCTTATGAAACTGGGGCCGCTTCACTGGCAACTCATGGCTATATGTAACATGGGCAAAAAGGTGATGTCACCGAAACCCAACTTGTGACCCCTCTATCGATTCAGCTTGAAAAATGGAGTCGATCACTCTCAAGGGTTTTCATATCTTATGAAACTGGGGCCGCTCCACTGACAATTCACGGCTATATCTTCCATACATCCTTGAAAATACCCTGATGTGTAATATTTTTTTCAATCGATGGAAACGCTGCTGAATTATGAAAATATCCGTAGGTTCAGCAACCGACGACTCCAGGGGTTGAGAAAAGATTACCGATGTGAGTATTTTCTTGCATTATGCGGTTATACACTAATCTGAGCTGTGTAATCTTTTCTCAACCGGTGGAATGATCGGTGGATTCAAAGATGATAATCGATGCTTCGATTCGCTCAGCGTAATCTCAAGCTGTCCGTGAGCTTGTGTAAACCTCACATATTTATATTGAATACAATGCGTATAGTTCTACAATGCATTTATATTGATATTTTTTACGTGGTACTCACTTTCCAGCATTTTCACAAATTGCTCGTTTTTCGAAGCTGAGTTTGGTGTCAAGCGAAGGGCAGTCGGTGGCACGCATATGACGGACAGCCCTGCGACTTTGTAGCGGACTCTGCATAGCGAAGAGATCGTTTGCCACAGTGATGAGAGGAACTCTTGTTTCACGCCTTGAATGTTTTACTTTCCAAATTAAGGAGTCAACCATAATTTATATTTTAGTTAGTAATCAATGAAAAACCCAATTTTTTGCCCAATCCCTCCTTTTCTATAGACGGTTTCATTGCGAAGTCAACGGTTAGTCAACAATCACAACAATGCACTCCATTCCATTTTTATCTCACTCACTCTCCCGTGACCCCTATGTATACCCATCTCTTTTAGTTTCGAAATCCCTATACAGGACCTTGTTTTACGACATATTATGATCAAAATCGCAGTAAAATGCCTCGAGGAATTAATTTTAGCCAAAAATTTTCACAAAAGATGTCTCTATGTATAGATTTTTGAAATTAGAGTGAGATAGCAGCACATGGGGGTTACGTGAGAGCAAAAGAGACAGTTTGTTTTTGTTTCGATCGCTCGTCGCCGGATGCCGCCAATACTAAAACCTACGATCGACGAATAAAAGAGTGTTGAGAGATTTTCATGAGCTAATTGTAAGTTTTGCCTTCAACGTTCCGGTTCGGCCACTCTTCATACTTCCTACACCTTCCAGACGAGGGGCCAGTGCGGGTGGGGTAGGAGAGCCGTTGCAGATCAGCCCCACACTCATCACGCATAGCTGCGGCAGTGGTCGCTCTCGCTTATTAGAGTCCCTCGATGAAAATATCGTGCAGAGTGTACCAAACCACCCAGATAGGGCATTTTTCTCGAAAACTACCAAACCACTCCTTAACCCCCGTTTTGAAAAGACATCCAACCCCAACCTCCCCCCAAACCCCCATAAAATTAAACCAAACCAATTTTTGACCCCGAAAATGAAAAGGCGTCTAAAAATACCCATGCAAACCAATTTTCAAAGAGATTGGTGCAAAAGCCTCCGAAATTTGAAAGGAATTCGATTTGTAGGGGGGGGCTTTATCTCGGGAATCTTGCGAGAGCTCCAGCTAATCTTTTCACCAAAGTATCAGGGTCATAAGGTATCATTAGACATGTTTCGAACAGTGGCGAGGCGTGCGATTTGGCAACGTTCCTTTTCCCCATCTAAACACATTAAAACGGTCAAAATGCCTGGTCATCGCCGATGACTGAAGCGTTCGATTTTTTTGGTGAATTTAAATGGAGAAAATACATTGTTGCCAAATTTCACTCCTCGCCACTGCGGTTTCGAAAAGATCCTTGAGTACCCAAAAATGGGCTAAAAAATGCCTGTTTTTGCCGTCGCTCATTAACAATAAGAATTTCGATCAGGGCACTTTCTTTTGAAAGTTATAATACTTGTAATTAAGGATACTGTCCGGCCAATCCTTGATATTGAAATAAGCAGGCGCGTATAGTTGTTCCAGAATGGTGAGGAGGGTTGCCTCGGCTAGGTTCTTGATGGAGCCAAACCAGACGATTCTATTGAAATTCTCCAATTTGATGTCAGAATCCGTGGAGGATTTCACGAAGTACATCAAGTCCGGTAGCTCAAACGCAGGGAAACCGCAGACCGCCACCAGCTTGTCCTCGTCGTAGAATATCGTCAGTATGGTTTCATTTCTGTTGATCAGAAATTCTTGTATCGCCTCGTCAGTTTTCAAGCTCCAATCGTCGTGGTGTAAATCGATGAGCGTTGTTATGGATTTTATTCTATTTATCTGAATAAACGAACAAATCAATCAAGTACACTGAAGAAAAAGTGCTAAAAACTATTTTATAGTTAAAACTATGGACACCACTTAAAAACTGTCATAGTTTAATTGACTGTTTAAAATAGTTAAATTACGGGTCCAGCGCTCTTTACTTGCTGAACAAACTGTAGTTTTTTAAATGGTTGAAGAAGCAGAGACAGGTTGAAAAGAACAGGTGCCTTCAAAGTAATGGATATGCAATACCAGTGCTGAAGTGTAGTAATAGTTGCATCAATATCGCGTTGATTTTAGTCAGAGATTACTAAGCCTAAGAGATATGGCATAACGATTCAAAAGTGTTGTTCGACTCCTCCGAAGTATGCAATGTGGCGTACGCTGGTGACCGTAAACATTGTTACTACTGTTGTTGTTTGAAATGAGGTTAGGATCTCCTTAACATATAACTCTTATGAACATTTGACTGGATAATGAGCTCTGAGTATATTTTGAAAGTGAATCTGAAAATCTACGACACTTAATCAGTAACCTATCGGCCACTAAATGACAAACATTTAGATGTTGCAGAGAATCTAACCTCATTTCCAACAACATGAATAATAACAATTTTTACGGTCACCAGCGTACTACACGTTGCATCACTTTTGCAGGCGTATTTTATGGAGCTCAGTCAACGGTTTTTCAAAACGGCGGAGATAGGAAGTGCCGTATCTCTTAGGCTTAGTAATCTCTGATTTTAGCTTGATCTTAATACCTTATTATATGTAGTGTCGAACTCGCGAATGAAAAAGCTCTCAGGTGAGTCATTTTCTCCATTTTAAAAACAATCATAACCCTTTCACGGGAAGTGGTATACACAAATGTACCATTTTATGTAACATGGGATTCAATGGGATTTAAATGGACATTTTTCAAAAATTTGTGTGACCCATTAAAGTTCTTAGAAAACTGTCCTCTTTTCAACAGTCTAAAAAAACCTCGAAAAACTCAAATCCAAAAATCCGTGCGTGGAAGGGTTAAGGTAAACACCCTAGTAGCCGAAATCCCTGAAATTTGCACCAGTGCCCGACACCTATTTCTCACAACGTGAAAAATATTGGTTTAGTGGCAATTTTGGTGTTTTCTGTATATTTTTCGAATGTTTCACATTTAAAAAAAAAAAAAAAAAAAAAAAAAAAAAAAAAAAAAAAAACAAGCAGGGAAAATTCCAACACGCAGGTGTTGGAAAAGCGTGCCACTAAAGTCTGAACAGCTTTAATGCTTTTGCTAGCAATGATAATAATTAGACAGCATTCAACATGGAGCTGATCTCGAGAAAATTGAGTCCAAAGTTGAAGAGCTAGCATTTAAACAAAAAACTCGGAATTACTTACGTTTTGATTTCATTCAACTACCGTGTTGTGTTTTTGCATTTCAACACCGGAAAAGTGGAATTTACTATGTAGGAAAGGTACTTAATTTTTAGCGTTTAAAGTGACTTGGTTCCTTTCTTCTTTTTTTTTGGCATAATCACGAAAAACGAAACTCTAAGAGAAACCAAACGGCAGAGTTGGTTTACACTGTTGATTATTTTAAAATCCGTTAATCCGGACTTAAGTCCGTTCCCAATTCTATAAAAGGAACCAAGTCGGAGTTGGTTCCTTACGTGACTCGGATTAAGGTTTAACCTAATCAGAAAGAGGAACCAAGTTCTCATTTTATTTCATCATATGGACAATGACATCAATGAGGCTCACCAGCTCACTTTTACCTGGAATTTTGACGGGAAATAGTTGTTATTATAGAAGAAGCACTTGTTGCTTCGAGATTCAGTATTGCTAGCTCTATCAATCAATAACTCAATTTTATCAAAAATGTCACTCGGTTCTTTTGTGACAAGTGCTGTCCAATTGAGCTTGTTTGGTGAGAAATTATGAAAAAAATAAATTTAGATCAGATGTATCTATAAGGAGATGAGTCAAAGGCGTTGTTTTTTTGTGTTTGTTTTTTTGTTTTTGTTTTCAAAACTTTGGAGGGCTCTAGCTCAGAAGAGAAACATTTGCAGCACATACTCATGTAGGAAAATAAAGTCTTATATATATGTATGTTGACCCCAAAAATAGACTCCATAAGTTTGGCACTTAAGTTTTGAAACACCCTGTTCTTGATATTTTGCTCCCCCCCCCCGCCCCCTTCACAAAAGACAACATCTTGACCATGCACATTTTTAAAATCACAGTTTGACTGTAGAGATATTTTCTCCCCCCCCCCCTAACGAAAGAGGGGAAAATGGGTCACCTATCTCTGATATTCGTCGTGCGCGTGCACATATTGTTCGGCTTTACGACTGCCATTTTGGCTTTCTTTATAATGCGTTTTTTGGGTTTATTAGTGGATTTTATGACTATTTGATGCCGCCAATGTAATTTTCAGACAATTTTACATCAGAATCAAAACTCTATGGCACTGTTCCAGTGAAAAATTTTGTACACGCAACGAACTTTTTAGGATAGGTAAATAAGTTATTCCAGAGTCAATTCCATAGCCCCAGCGAGGAAGCTGTCCAGGGGTGGAAGACACGTGATAGCCCCTCTCACTTTTTAGAGCAATTAATGCGAATTTTACCCCTCTGGCTCCCTGTGTTCTGGATTTTAAACACCTATTTTTCAACAAAACGCCCAAAATGTCCTCAAAAATCCCTTGATTCCATCGACGCTCATTGAGGGGCTTTCAATTTGCCGATCCCCCAGAATTTCAAATGTTTCCGATGCAAAGACCTGTTTAGTGTGACGTCATGAAAAAATTTGGTTCCAAACAAAGGCTCCGTCTCACTCGCTCTCGTGGGTTTTCCCATACGAAACACGGTCCAAATTTTCAAATACAAGTGCTAGTAAACAACACGTTCTTTACACCAGTTGTGTTTATCACACCATTGGGTTCCACGTCCCTTATAAAAATTTCCGATTGTTTCAAAAAATTTTCCGATTGGATATATATTCCCGCGCTTTATTTCCCATAGAAATAATCGAAATTCCATAGAGACAATCGAAATTCGTGTAGATTCAAGCGCGCTGATTATAGCAACAATAGGTCTTATGATTGAAATAAGGCGAAATACATCTATGATTCTATTCTTACAGTTTTAACACCCACTTTTTTCTCAGTGATAAAATATGAGAACGCTACACAAACTTTCTGAAACATCGCGCATCAATGCACAATCACAGTTATATCGAAGAAAGTCCTATGTTTTGTCCTTGTCACACTCACAGTTTCTTAAGAGCACAAAATTCTAGGATATAGGCTCATCAGCACCATCACGGCATGTGTTATACCTCGAACAATAGCTTCGATACGAAGAGAAGTTAGAATGATTGAGTGTCATGGCGGTGATTCACTCATAAGAGACCGTGAGTAAGACAAGGACAAAACGTAGAACATCTTTCGGTATAACTGTGATTGTAAATTCGCTTGTGATCTTTTAGGAATTATGTTACAGTGAAAAGATACTTTAAGGCAAGTGGAATCTAATGGTGCAATAAAATTTGAGAAAACTGTTGCTTAACTAGCATGAATTTGCGTTCGAAAATTTGGATCTGGTAAATCCACGAGAGTGAGCGAGATAGAGCATTTGTTTGGAACCAATTCTGATCGTGACGTCATCACTAAACAGGTCTAATTAAGGATATGAATGAGCCTCTCTCTTTTCTATACCCCTCCCGCTCTTCATCAATACCTCGTCGCTTCTTTTCGATGTATCCTCGTCAAACAGATTTTGACACTTTTACGATGCGAAACCCCGAACGCTTAATGCACCGTGAAGAAATCTTGAGACCGGTGGCGCCCAAAGGCGAGGGGCAAAGAGGGTTTCTGTGAAGGATGTTTCCACCCCCCTCCTGCCTTGGAATTTCGACTCATAGGTTGGCACAAATGACTTAGGTTGCTGGACCTGTATGGAATTCTCGTTTAAAGGAATTCGACTTTGACGCTTAATAACTTATTGAAATTAACAGGAATACCGAAACTTTTATAATTTTAAGAAAATAGACGCCGAGACCTCCTGGATTGCAGCAATAAATTAACGATTAATGAAACCTGTTTTAAGAAAATACGTTTTTAATTTTTCAAACCTTCCCGCCAAAGGTTTTGCCATAAGCAAGGCATTGAACCTATATATTAGATAGGAAAATGAAAACAAGAAGCGTACCGTATATATACGGCACGCTTAAAAAAAACAACACTCAAACCACCAGTATTGCCACCAAACAAGTTTTTTGTAAAGTGTGAAAAATGAGTGTCAGGTATACTGGTGTAAATCTTAGGGGTGTCGGCTATTGGGGTATTTACCTTAAGTCGGAGTTTGCTGGTGAGATTACCAGCAAAACCATCATTTTTGGTTTTGTTAATTTCATCAAGACAGCTTGGATTTATGAAACAAAGGATTTATTTTCACCGTTTATTTTTGAGTGTAATTTTGAAGAGTACACGTAAATTAAGATTTTTACTTACAAGTTGGTCACTTAAATCTTCTTCAAAAACTGCGATAGTTGTCTCACGGACAAGAGGTTTTTCCTGCTCCTCATCTGGAAATTACGATAGAAGCCTATCTACAATGAAGTATTATTTGTACGTTTATAAGTAAGTGCACAGGAACACAAATATTTTACAAGGATATGCAATACGCAACTAACCTAATAATACATATGTTCTCTCGTGCGCAAGGGTGTCATTTCGAGTTTGGCTGGGGGGGATGTGATGACCCCCTTTTTCTTTTTTTTTGCTCACCAATAAAATTTTAGAGCCCTACAGCCCTTCATCTATATTTACGGCCCTAACTTCCAACAAAATTTGTTGGTGAGCACCAGATTTTAATTCGAAATTGTATTTGTTTACCCAAAAAAAAGTCAACACTTTCTTACTTTTAGCCGACTCTCGGGGGCAGCCCCCCCCCGGAAAATGACGCTCTCGCCTCAGTCTCTCACCCAGTCCTCTTAAGAAGGGCCCCTCTCCCCGTGCTCGACATAGGTCGGAGAATTTTGAGGCAATTCTTGTCATGACTGACTCAAGCCTGTCTTTATTTTTGTACATTTCTTATGCCAAGAAGTAAACCAACAGTTGTTTGTCTCGTATTATCAGATCTATTCTTGTGTAAACGGGCCCTCTCCGTAAAACTGTTTTTTTCAATTCAGTGCGTACGATTGGTCTACTCTTAAATGGGTCTGTTGCGTACTTTTGCTACATCAATATAACTCATTGTGTCTAACGTAAAATTCGGCGAAAAGAACGATGCGCACAGTAAAAACTTTCAAAAGCCACTCATTAACTCAGAAAATACCTTCCATTTCAAACAACCCGCGCTACACTAGACACTATATCACCGACTTATAACTAAATAGATGGAACCATCTCGTTTATGTAAACATCAACAGAACTTACAAAAATTGGAATGTTTCGTTTAGATGCGTACATTTCTTATATTATTTTGTAATATTTGATAAACCGAAAAGACCAGACAGTAAATGCAGCTTATATTTCACGTATTAAAAAAGAAATTCCATCATTTTGTAGTTACGATGTTGTTTACTTATGCACGGTGGTTTCATCTATGTAGTAGTAAACCGGTGCAAATAATGTCTAATGAAGCGCGGGCTGTTTGAAATTGAAGTGATTTCCTGAGTTAATGAGTGGATTTTGAACGTTTTTAACGTGCTCATCATTGTTTTCGCTGAATTTTACATAAGAATCAAGGCTCTATATTGTTGTAGCAAAAGTATGCAACAGACCCATTATAAGCAAATTTTGCGGACCAGTTTTTTAATAGCCGTCTGTGTTAAGTAGACTTACACGTGTAGATCTGTTTTTTTGTACCAAGAGTCGGTAGACCTTTTGGTAAAGTAAACATATTTGATAATTAGACTTATTGTCTGTGGACCTAATAAATTAGACCTTTTGTCAGCGGTAGACTTAATTTATTAGACCTCGTGACTGTAGACCAACTTTTAGCAGACAAAACGACCTGAAACTTCTTCTTCACCTTACCTGTATCTTCGGGACTAGAGACTGTACTGATTGAATCTTCCGTTGACATTTTTATAGATTATCAATATTTTCTTTTTCCAAACAAAACTATCCGGTTCGCGCAAGGAAGTATTTAAATGAACAAACTAACGAATTGTAACTAAATAGGCAGGAGCTCATGCAAAACGAAGGATAAAAGATCTTCATTTGCTTTTAATATTAAAAAATGCTTTTCTAATTTTATGATTCTGGAGGAGTCAACGATTACTAGTGTTTCTCATTTCATAAAAATTTGAGAGCAACTATATACACGGCGAAGACGTGGTCTCGCATTTTGTAACTGAGCCTTGGCATGAAAGAAAACAGTTGAGACCTGTTCCATTATTTTCAGCAAGCCACGAGGAGATTAAAGAGTCAACAATCTTCCGTTGTCATGGTGATCTAAGGTGATCATTCAACCAGGTTGCGCGCGCATGTCGACATATTATAGAAATAGAGAAGGATACCTCAAGGTACTTATATTTAACAGGTACGCTCGACTCGCTTCCCGCGTCATCTTCAGTGGCGCGAAAGTCAAAAGAGGCAGAATTTAAGATGGCCAAACAAAAGAAGAAAGCACTCGACATGATGTGGGACATGATCAGAAGAAGGTTTGATATGAAGATGGGTGGAAGTGGGACTCACTATTTAGCGTTTTTTCTCGCGTCATCGATTTTAAATGATTTGATTATTTCGCTGTGAATTCTTTAACAAACAACAGAATTGCTCAGTGTTTTCTCCTTTTGTCGACCATCTTCATACCTGTTAAATATAAGTACCTTGGGCTGATACATGTTAAAAAATCCTACCCCAAAGTGTGACATCATGGACAATCTGATTCTGGTTTCTTTGCCTCAATTTTTTTTTTTTTTTTTTTTTTTTTTTTTTTTTTTTTTTTTAAACCTTAAATCAAAAATTGTAATATATGAAGTGGAAATTGTTTTTAAACGAAATTGCAAGTGTTTTTGAGTGGCTATCTGGGGGCACAGAATTCTAAACCGACTATATATCCGTAGATGAGGAAATGTGGCTTGTTTCTGTCAAATGTCAGTTTCTTTACTGTGCACATCCATCAAAAAGAAACAGTTATATCGACTTCTGTGTCCACGTAACCACTCTCAAATACTTGCACTTTTGTTTGAAACCAATTTCAAGTGGATCTGTCACAACGTTCTTTTTAAGGTTAAAAAACGCGAGGCAAACAAACCGAGCCCGTGTAAAATGTTTACACTATCGGATCCAAGTTATTGTCCTTCTCTCTCTTCTCCCATTAGAATGCATTTGTTAGCAAAGGATAGAAGAGGGGGCGAAAATCACGTGACTGTCCCTAATCTGTCCTTTTCTTTCATACGCGTTCTAATGGGAGAAGAGAGAGAAGGATAGATTCTTGGATCCGCCAGTGAATGTCTATTAGATATTTCCACCATGCCTGTCTCCTAGAAGATTCAATATCACGTGACATTAAGCTTCTTGATCGCTATATATAGCTCATTTGATTTGTTAAGGAGTCTCATCTTTGATGCGTGTAGGCTCCAAAACCATACATGTTGATGGCAAATCTGATCAGAATTGAAGCCGTATCCGGATGGAGGGCCCATAAAACAAGAAGTGTGTTCTTCAGCTAAAACCCTCCATTTACTCACAATAGCCTAATCTCGGGAAGAGCGCACTCATTGTTTTATGAGTTCCGGAGACTGCTTCAATTTCTTACTGCATACAAAAGCATCCCGCATCTTTGCTTCGCCTTCACGAAGCCTTCGCAGGATACCAGTGGCAGTGGTGGCTCGTGCGATTTAGCAACCATGCTAGTTTCCCATTTAAACTTAGGTAAAAGAATCGATTATTTTCCATTGGTTAAATGAGAGGAGGAATTTGCAGGAAACCCCGCCGGTCCGTTGTGCGACGCAAGTTGCAACAAAACGAAATAGGTATTCTAACTTTTTTCAATGAGGCTGTTGCACACTTTTGCTATAAGCAATTTAATAGTCGATTCTGGTGTAAAAACCTCGAAAAATAACGATGGCAGCACTTAAAACATCCGAAATCCATCACTCCTAAACTCAATAAATCCTTTTATTTGCGCAAGCGTAATGGTGGCTGAGGGCAGTAATAAAGGGAGATTCCTATCTTAATTTCGTCACTCTTGCTATGCTGACAAGGATGATTCGCAGAGTAATTAGTCATCAGAGTATAATGATCCACATTCGTTAAATGATACGGTGGCACCTAGTGATACCGGTGTCACATGAAAGTCGTTTCTTGTTGGTCACTTTTTGATGGAGTTACAGTATTGTTAGATGGGAATCTCCCATTATTACTGCCCTCAGCCACCATTACGCTCGCGCAATTAGAAGCGTTTATTGAGTTTAGGAGTAAATTTCGGAAGTTTTTAGAGCTGCCATCGTTATTTTTCGAGGTTTTTACACCAGGATCGACTAATAAATCGCTTTTAGCAAAAGTGCGCAACAGCCACATTTTTGAGCTGTTTTTTTTTTTTTTTTTTTTTTTTTTTTTTTTTTTTTTTTTTTTTTTTTAAATTTAAGTATAATAAAAAATACCGCATTGTTATTCTAATAACCAAGGACTCCAGCTACATCAAAGCTCAATTTAAAATTTTTCAACGCGCAGTTATACTTTCACGCTGTTTGCTTGCAAATCTAAACACGGCATACCAAAAACTATGGGATACCGCGGCGTGCGACACGACGCAGGTTAAAAAAGCAAATGAGTAACATAAAAATAGACACAACACACGGTCAGCAAATAATCAAGTACGCTTAAATACATTCAAATTAAAAGCATTGCTATTTACACGGTTACGATTATAAACTGTATATGATGCAATAATTAAGAAGAGGATGGCAACTTGTTAACAATTATGAATGGAGTCGGTTGGTTTGATCTTAACGTTCATTCACACCAACACTATTACTCACACACAATGTAAAAGAAAAGCGAACGAATTACTGGATGAATCGCAGGTAATCATACTCACAAACACACACATATACTTTGAGATGATTGTGTGTGAGTGTGAGGCAACCGGCGCACTATGATGCACGAATGCACATTATTTAACCACCATAAAGTCTACTTTGTCCTAAAAAAAAAAAAAAAAAAAAATGGTGAGAGATGTTGCTTCAGAGGTTCTTTACGCCACTGACCACGAACTTGAAGTCCTTTTCTCAAAATTTTCAAATCCAAGATGGCGTCTATATAGTAAGCAACGAATTTTGAGCAAAACTCATGTGAGATGTGTTGTTTGAGGGGTTGTTTTGGGCCATTGATCACGATTTTGAATTCTGTTTTAAAAATTTTCTAATCTAAGATGGTGGGCTACATAAACAACACATTTCACCCGTTTTTGGGGTCAAAATTCGTTGCTTGCTACATATAGCTAACATCTTGGATTGGAAAAATTTGAAAAATGGACTTCAAATTCGTGATCAGCAGCTCATAAAACCCCTAGCACAATACCTTCCACCAGATTTTAGGTCAAACGATTAGATTTTTGGTAGTTAAACGGGCATTCGGCACCATCAAATCTAACAAGGGGAGGCTCAGAAATCGCCACCTCCGATTTTGAAAACAATTGCACGAAAATGTAGCTAAAGTAAAACTGTTAGACCCGTGTTTCTCACTTTTTGCCAATGGGCCTTCCTAAAGCGTCAGGAATTTTTTAAAAGTTGCCAAAATTCACGTAAAAACCCGATCGGAGAGCGTTCCGAATATTTACGTGAATTTCGGCAACTTTCAAAAAATTCCTGACGCTTTAGGAAGGCCCATTGACAAAAAGTGAGAAACACGGGTCTAATAGTTTTACTTTAGCTACATTTTCGTGCAGTTGTTTTCAAAATCGGAGGCGGCGACTTCTGAGCCTCCCCTTCGTAGGCTCAGAACGCGCATACTTTGAAAAATCACAACTCTCAGATGGGGACGAAATTGGATGAGATATTTGATAGGTCGATGAACAAAGATATGGAGAACAATATTCTGGAGTCTTGAGAGGGCACACATGCATAAAAAAAACTTTGGCAGTCCATTCATTTTGACTTTTCAGGAAATATCACTTTAAAACTTACGCTGTTTTTGAGCACGAGCTGAAAACCTTGAAAAAAAAGACTGAAAGTATAATTAATGTGGAGTACACATAAAATGTTTGTCTTATCTTCAAGATTAATGATCTGGTCACAGAAATTGATTTTATCAAGAAATAAAAAAGTTACAAAGAAATGAGTACATCACTGTATTACGAGTATTCACAGGCCAAGATTCGGAGTCGCGTGTGTCCATATCTTTGGAGTTTGGAGGCCCATAATTCTATAATTTGATGTCCAATGTCGCTCAAATTTTGCAGAGCTTATTTCTAAACTATCTAGTATTAACTAACATTGTCAGTTTTTACTTTCTTTCACTTCATTTTTTGACTTAATGGTAGTTAAATGTCACTGGCGTAGCGTGCAATTTGGCGACGTTGTGTTGTGTCCATTTAAACCCTTGGAAAAGATCGAACTATTGGATGTTCGGTGAACACCTTCGCATTCGACCTTTAACATGAGTTTAAATAGACACAATACAACGTTGCCAAATTGCACGCTACGTCACTGTTAAATGTGCATTCGGCACCATAGTGCGGCGCGGCGCGCGGGTGACAGACATGTGCGCGTGCGTAAAAGATTCTGACATCCTTGCTCCAGATAATGGAGCAATTTTCCGTCTTCTTTCTCCATCTGGTGAATCCTCTGTAGACGCTTGGTTATCTAATATCTGTCTCATGTCTCGTGCGTATTCTGCTGTTTTTTTTTTTTTTTTTTTCGCTCCAACTCAAATCTGCTCCCTTTTGTTCTTTTGTTTTAATTTTTTTTTTTTTTGTTTTTTTTTTTTTTTTTCATTTTTCATTTAAACGGAAAGCAATTTTTATGTCTCCTCTAAAAATAATTGAGGCCCTAAGACAAAGCCGCCGGCGCATAAGGAACGATATACCGAGATGAAATCACTAGCGGATCCAAGTTATTGTCCTTCTCTTTTTTCTCCCATTAGAATGCATGTGTTAGAAAAGGATAGAAGAAGGGGCGAAAATCACGTGACTGCCCCTAATCTGTCCTTTTCTATCATACGCGTTATAATGGGAGAGGAGAGAGAAGGATAGATTCTAGGATCCGCCAGTGGATGAAATGAGCATTTTTCCTATCTGCGTTTTATACAATCTTTCCAGTGCATGTTGATTCTCTTGAAAGGGGACATTACTTACCCGCTAGTGTTCTCTGTGTCGTGTTTGTTCAGTACCGCTGCAACTGAGGTTTTTTCTTTTGACTCGCATTCCCTCAACAATATTCTTTGTTTTTTGAACTCTCTCTTTTTTTTTTTTTTTTTTTTTTTTTTTTTTTCCCCCTCGAAGAGAGCTTGGTGGTTTTTGCTGAAAATTTCCGGGTTGGGTCTGTGGGTAAAAAATTGTGCTTTTACAAGTGATTTTTTTTCCATAAAAATTAATTAGTTTTTGAACGGGGCTCAAAGTCATTAAAGGTTTTATGTGCACTGAACTTCTCACTGCTTATATAGTTATTTATGGGTGAGTTGGTGTGTGTTTTTTTTTTTTTTTTTTTTTTTTTTTTTTTTATAGCATACTGCACAGGAAAATCTCCAATTTAATTTGTCAGTCATTAGTTATAGTGAGTTTATGATTACAGCATGAAACATGCACCATGAACTATGAGCTATGAACTTTGATGCATGCTTCGGCTGTTTATTGTGTAAATCGCTAACCGAACGGTCAATTGTATCGTCGTCGGTCATCAGTAGCGAGGCGTGAAATTTGACAACGATGCACTTTCTCCATTTAAACTCGTTGAAAGAATCGAATGCTTCGGTCATCGGCGACGACCAGATGTTTCGACCTTTCCAATGTGTTTAAAAGGGGAAAAAGAAACGTTGCCTAGTTGCGCTCCTCGCTACTGTCGGTCATCTAACGCGAAAAGGCGTAAGTAAATTCCGACGTCTCAGAATTTCCAATTTCCATTTCATTTGTCAACTTCAATCAATCCAATTACTTCCGTCAGTGTTTTTCTGAGATTTTTTGACTCATAAAAAATAAATTTTCACGTTCATAATCGCACATGAATTTTTCTCAGAAAAGTTAAAACGCGAAAAATGATCTAAAAAATAGTACATATTTGTGTTACTCTATATCAGTAGCGTTGCGTGCAATATTGCATCGTATTGTGTTCGTCCATTTAAACCCATGTAAAATATCGACTCGAGGTAGTGTACCGTGCATCCCCAATACTTCGACCTTTTAACCCTTTCATGCACGCATTTTGGGATTTGAGTTTTTTTGAGATTTATTTAGACCGTTCGAAAGAGGACACTTTTTTAAGAACTTTGATGGGTCACACAACTTTTTGAAAAATTTCCATTTAAATTCCATTGAATCACATGTTACATAAAATGGTACACATGTGTACCACTATCCAAGGAAGGGTTAATGGATTTCAATGCACCGAAAGTTACGTAACCATAATTCACGAGCCACAACTGCTCTTGATGTATCTTTTTTGCTCATCATCCTTATTTATTTATTTATTTATTTATTTGATTTTTTTTTTTTGATAACGCATCGAGTGCATGAAATAATTGAAGAATTAGATATTTTAATGCTGTACATTTTGACAAACGATTGCAGCTCTTTGTGTGCGTGTACCTGAGAGAAATCACTTCTTTGAAAACAAGGAAACACGTTTACTTGTGAAGTTTTCTTTGCGCGATGTAAAGTTCTGTTGCATGAAAGAGAATCACTGTCATAACATGCAAGAAATCTTTGCCAAAGGGGGGGGGGGGGGGGTACAGGGGGTCTGGACCTCCCCCCCCCCTTTGACACCAAAATTTGCCCTAAAAAAAGGCCATTTTTACGCGTTTGCAGACTAATTTTGCCAAATTAGTATCTTTGCACCCTTCCCTCTTTGACAATTTTCGGACCTCGGACCCTCCCCCTCCCTAGGAAAATTCCTGGCTACGCCACTCTGGTAGCAGCAGATATTTTCCTGGAGTAAAAGGAATTTCCCCTTAGTCAATATTTCACTGTGCAGTTTCTTTAACACAAACGAAATACACCTTGGAATTAAAAAAATAATTCTCTCAGTGTAGGGACGTAATCAGTGGCGGACTGGGGCAAAAAGGCCCGGGGTGCTGGGGCCCGGGATTTGGGGAAAGGGGCCCGAACTATGTACTGTTCCAGAGAGGAGGGGAGCGGATATGGAGGGGCCCGGGGTGCTGCAGCATCCCGGCACCCCGGCCCAGTCCGCCCCTGGACGTAATACCGTCCTTTGCGCAGATCTAGCCGTTGTCGTGACCAAAATCTTCGCAAACAAAGTAGTACAGTCAATTAATTAAATAATTTCAGTCGACTTCTTGAATTTTTCTTTGGGTATAAAGTCAACTTGCAATATCACGGAAAAAAAACTACGGTGAAATTAACCATACGATAGCTGATTTTGGCACCTGCTAGATGTTATGGCAATGTTAACCAAAAGTATACTATGTTTTGACTAGGTACTAGGTGATGTTACCTGATTGCACGTCGAATGTACTCAAAGTATCGGTAAATGTACCATACTTCTGGTCAAGTTTACCATAACATCTAGCAGGTGCCAAAATCAGCTATCGTATGGTTAATTTCACTAATCTTTTTTTTCCGTGATACTTGTCTCAATGCACCCGAGCAATGCAGGTGGCCTATCTGAGCCATAATCTAAGGCGTCAACTGACATTATGCAATTTGCCGACTGTACATACTTACATTCAATGATGTCAATGTTTTTACTGAAGGACGATTCCCCATCTTGCCGTTTAAATTAGTGGTGGCTCGTGCGATTTGGCAACCAGGCAATTTGGCAACGAGGAACTTTGTCCATTTAAACTTATATAAAATAATCGAATCTTGAGAAGGCTAACAGCCTCCTGGGGAATTAAATGTATTACATTCGTTTTAACGGAGGAAAAGCAATGTAGCCAAATCGCACGAGCCACCACTGGTTTGAATTTTGAATTCGTATTTTTTTGCAGGACCAGCTGGTCTGACCAACCAATCACAATGAGGCTCTTGCAGATTTTGCTGTGAGCAAATGAATATCTAGTCCGATCTGATGTAAAAAGGAGTGGAACTGATGAAAATCACTCGTAGATAGTCTAAAAGTAATAAACTCACATAACTGCTGTATCGGCAAGTTTGCAATGGGGGTTCAACGCAGGTGTCACAAGTAGGAGTATTTACCCCCAAAAACCTGGCCAAAAATATTTGCGTGTTCTTGAATATTTGAAAATTGATTTTGGTTAATTTTCCAATTTAAACTCAAAAGTTCTATTGCACGGTTTATGGTTGGAAAAGGCGTGAAAAATTAAGAAGTTTGACTCAAACCAAGGTCGATAGCCCACTCATTTGCCGAGTTATTGACGCTTATTTTATAAAAAAAGGCTTGACTTCAAAATGTTGCAAAAAAAAAGAAAAAATGGGCAATTTCTTGCAATTTTTGACTGTTGAAGCAGTTGCCTAATAGGGTCTACTTTAACCCCCTTGTTTTGGTTATGCCCGGTTTTGCCCGGAACATATTCAAAATTGCCTTTTTTTAAAAAGATAGCGCCTAAAATTAGAGATTTTTTCATGTCCATTTTATATGAGATGTAAAAGAATCAAAAATGCGCGGGAAAAGAAATTGTTGCCATCAAAATGAAGCACATACCTTCTAAAACAACGTTCATAATCGCTGAAAAGTTTGGATGCACAAACGCTTGTCCTTGATGGAAAATGTTGACTGATTAGTAACAGAGCTTCGAGCGGTGAACAACAGCAGGTGCGTCGAGCGCTCAGTTCCATGTTGTCCCCTAAACAGTAGATAAACGTAGATGTTCCGACACATCTTTACGCAATAGAGCGGTTACTTACCTCTCAAAAACCATCAATAGTTTTTTTTTTTTGACGACTTTTCTATTTTCCGTTTTTAGCCAGGTTTTCGGGTCAAATACTCCTACGTGTGTCATGGGAGATTCCTGTCTATTATGTCACTTTCTCTACGGAAACACACAGACATGTCTCAATTTAGATAAGAGTCTCCCATAATACCCGTGTCTCTCCGCCATTAAGCACGATTCTGAGAGTGAATTTTGTGATTTGTCAATGTAATCATCGTCATTTCTACAGGTTTCTATGCAAGAATCAACTCTTCAATCTCTCATAGCAAAAGTTTGCGAAAGTCCCATTGAGGTCAAAGTATACAACTCGCGGAGGGCAAGAAATTGCAGGGTGCATTCATCAATGATTTAAAATGTTACTTAAATATCAAAAATTGTGTTATATTTTACTTGTTACAGGATATATAAATTCATAAAATGCTTTGCAGTAATGGGAGTTGTCGACAGTTTTACGCCTGCAACCAAAAATTTGTCAAGAGACTCGTGGCTGGTTTTAATAACGGACTACCCTTTATGCAGACTCTATAGACGTGCATATCAACGTTGAAACCTTCAATTCTGATGCTTGGATGGGACTGATGACCCTTAAATTATTTTTTTGACAAGAGTGGAACAATAAACGAGTGAGTGTTCGAAAGAACAAAAAACAAAACAAAACAAAAACAACTGATTAAATATACGATCCATTCGTTCCAGATATGCCGCTGCGGATTGAAATGGGTCAAGTGTGCTTCAGCATACTTTTATTATGCATTTTAATGATCCTGGTGAACGAGAGCGATGCGCATCCCACAATGGAGTCAGAACAGATCGAAACCTCTTCGCATGCCCCTTCTACAATTACAGAGCCGGCCAAGACAAAGATTAGAGATTCAAGGCACTTTTCCGCCACAATTTTCCGAGATATTGCCAAAGAAATCACTGGCAGGCTAGCAGGGAACAGTCAGGTAGGTGCCAGCATTGTATTATGACCAGCAAAAAAAAGTATAATCGTATACATTTTCATCGTAAAATCTCTCGGCTAATTTCAGAGAATTTTTCCGTTTTCGAGTATCTCAGAGTTTAACAGGATTGCCACTCGAAAGTATGCCTGAAAAAAAAAATCAAAGTCTCCTAAGAAACTTAAAGAAAAATTGATCGAGAACAATTTCGATAAGAGGACTTTCTTTTGCTAACCATAGTACTTTACGGTTACGTGGTTCGCGTTACATACCACCGTGCAGGTGGTGCAAAGTCTTACTAAAAAGGTGGTATGAATGTCATTCCACTGAGCTGGAAAGGGTTAAAGTTTAATAAATAACATTTAAAAACCACTCAAACCTAAAAATGCATGACTTTAAGAGTAAGTAGAGCCCCATACATTACACGCCATTCGACCGATTTAGTCTTATTTTATGGATGCGCCTTCATTTCCAAGGGTAGACTAAAACGGTACAGTCGCGTACGAACAGTTATCTACTCTCCAAACGTCAACTAAAGGGGTCTCTCCACCTGAGAATTTAAAAGTGCGAATAAACTGATTGAGCCAATGAGCTGCCTTGAAGTCGATAGGACGAGTCCGATGTAACGACGACAAAGAAGCCCTTTGGTTCAATCAGTCAATTCGCGCTTTTAAATTCGCAGGTGGAGAGACCTCTTTACACGCTATCTGATTCAAACTAATACTCCTCCCGAAACTTTCCATCATTCGACCGATTTAGTCTCATTTTTATGGATGCGCCTTCATTTTCAAAGGTATACTAAAACGGTCCTGTCCCGTACGAATAATTGTTAACTACTTTCCGACCAAAAGCGCAATGGAAACCGTGTGTCTTATTTTTATAGATGTACCTTCATTTTTTAGTGTTTACTAAAACGGTTCTGTCTCGTACAAATTGTCGACTAATCGTCAACACACAGCTCATGGTAGAGGTCGTTTCAGAGGTGTAGGCGCACCCTATCATAATTTTTTTTTTTGTTAGCAACTTGTAGAATGTTTTTGCACATTTTTATCCAAATCCAAAGATCCATGTTTGAAATAATTAAATTTATCCCCTTTTTGACCCATTTTCCTATTGGTTTTAATAGAAACCATTTATCATCCATAACTAACCTAAAACTTAAAATTTCGAAGAACGAAAAAAAAAAATTCCTTTTGGGGAATGTTAAAAGCAACTCCTCTGCAAAATTTGGATGCATATGGATCAATAGCTCAAAAGTTATGCCGTAGTACACGTTCGTTTCTGGCCACAGACAGACAATCAAACCGACGCCACAGAAATTGTATGCATTTATCTTTCCCTACCACTTATGGTTAAGAAATATTGAAAAGTCTTGGATGGATGCTCTTCAGAATAATATTAGGCATGATGAGAGCCAATTATTTGATAATTATCATGATTTACTTACAAGGGGAGGCTCAGAAGTCGCCGCCTCCTATTTTGAAAACAATTGCACGAAAATGTAGCTAAAGTAAAACTATTAGACCCGTGTTTCTCACTTTTTGCCAATGGGCCTTCCTAAAGCGTCAGGAATTTTTTGAAAGTTGCCGAAATTCACTCAAATATTCGGAACGCTCTCCGCTCGGGTTTTTACGTGAATTTCGCGACTTTCAAAAAATTCCTGACGCTTTAGGAAGGCCCATTGGCAAAAAGTGAGAAACACGGGTCTAATAGTTTTACTTTAGCTACATTTTCGTGCAATTGTTTTCAAAATCGGAGGCGGCGACTTCTAAGCCTCCCCTTGTTAGTCGCAGTGAGTCATGTATCGATGTATGTATACGATGATACTTCCATGTATAAACTTTTTTTTTGATGTGAGAAAGTGTTCGTATGGTGTTCACTGTTCCCTATAGTTTATTCTAACTTCGTTAGTGAGAAAGTGAAAATTCTTCATGCAATAAAGGATTAAATTTCTGAAATCATTCTCCTTGCTTCTCTTTTGCAGATACTGAGTCTGAACGTGACAAACGTCATCATCTTGTTGGTGCTCAAAGGGATCTTGTACGGGGCCGCTTTGATCGGGACCGGCGCTCTCTTCGGCGGATATAAAAGCCGGAGTGAGAACGAGATCCGGGAACAAGCGGAGAGTGACGAGCCGGTGATCAGCGAATCGGAGGTGCTCATGCTACTCGGTTATCTCATGGGCGAGACGGCCAACAAATACGATTGTCTCAACCGGATAGCCTGTCAAGACCCAAAAAAAGCCACCGAGTACATCCACGCGGCCAAAATGCTCCTCAAAGGATCCTCGTTCCTGTACAAAAAGTGAGTTGCTGATTGAAGCGTTTTTTTATTCTCCAGAATCCGCACCGGTGCAATTAGTGTCCCTATATACTATGAGAGTTGCGCCATTGCTGAATCCATTTCTGATTGGCTCTCAGATGTAGGCTGTCAAGAAAGCTCCAAGTGGCAAAATGCAAGTGAGTTGCTGATTGAAGCGTTTTTTTATTCTCCAGAATCCGCACCGGTGCAATTAGAGTCCCTATATACTATGAGAGTTGCGCCATTGCTGAATCCATTTCTGATTGGCTCTCAGATGTAGGCTGTCAAGAAAGCTCCAAGTGGCAAAATGCAAGTGAGTTGCTGATTGAAGCGTTTTTTTAATTCTCCAGAATCCGCACCGGTGCAATTAGAGTCCCTATATACTATGAGAGTTGCGCCATTGCTGAATCCATTTCTGATTGGCTCTCAGATGTAGGCTGTCAAGAAAGCTCCAAGTGGCAAAATGCAAGTGAGTTGCTGATTGAAGCGTTTTTTTATTCTCCAGAATCCGCACCGGTGCAATTAGAGTCCCTATATACTATGAGAGTTGCGCCATTGCTGAATCCATTTCTGATTGGCTCTCAGATGTAGGCTGTCAAGAAAGCTCCAAGTGGCAAAATGCAAGTGAGTTGCTGATTGAAGCGTTTTTTTATTCTCCAGAATCCGCACCGGTGCAATTAGAGTCCCTATATACTATGAGAGTTGCGCCATTGCTGAATCCATTTCTGATTGGCTCTCAGATTTAGGCTGTCAAGAAAGCTCCAAGAGGCAAAATGCAAATGGCGGAGGGTTTGTTTACTATTCGCAAACTCGCTTTCATTACACACTTGAAGTAACAGTGACCGCGGTAATTTTTGTGAATTTTTCCTCTGCTTGAATTTTATTCTGGAGAACATTATCTCTGCCAATAATGACCGTTATTGTCGAGAATCTGAATCTAACCTATAAGAGATAGCGAAATAGTGGCAACAGCGCAGAGGCAAATGCCTCTTGGGAGCTCCATTGATCCGCTTCTTCTTCATTTTGAGAGTCTTGTCGCAACTCTCATAGTATATAGGGACTCTAGGTGCAATAACCCGGAGTTTTCGGAGCTGCTCCGAAGCTGTCTGGTGCAGCACCGGTCACGTGCAGAAGCTCCGGAGCTCCAGCTCCAGTGCATCGGTCTTCAACTCCGATACACAGGAGCTTGTCAGCTTGCACCGGAGTAGCTCCAGGCGCATCGCACCGCTAATAAAACAACACTTCGGTGCGCTCCGGTGCTGGAGCACCGGAATAAAAAAACACTCCGGTGCACTGGAGCTGCACCGGTGCGCGCTCCGGAGAATAAAAAAACGCATCAGATTTTCATTCGCAGACGCGGCGCACATTGGTTCGAAATGTGAAATTACCCGGACATAATTTTACGAATAAAATTCAAGATTATGAACATTGAATAGCAAGATTTCTTTAAAATGGGTGAAATCATTCATTTCAGATCTTAAAATGAGTCAAACAACATGAAACAGAAAATATATCACATCTTAAATGTTTTTAAAGCAAAAAACCAAAATTTTTCTCGTCCGGCAAAATTAATGGTTCGATCCACCGTGTGGTGCCGCAGTCACTATAACAGCACTGCATACAGATATGGCATAAGCCCGAATTTTGTTAAGTTGACTCCGGCCATGATACAACCGGGAATACAGAGGGGATCATAAAGATTACAGAATTTTAGCTCGCAAAGATTATTTTTCCCATGTTTGTCCATTACAAAACAGTTCCATGTTCCATTTTCAAAAATTCACTGTTCCAAGTTAGTTCTAGTTCTTTAAAGAAACATAGAAATAGTGGAAAAAGTAATCTTTTCGTGTCATGGTTATGTAATCTTTATAATCCCTTGTGTATGCCCGGTTGTATCACCGCGGGCGTTTTATCCATTTTTCACTTAACCCTTTGTCTACTGGCGGTTAGTATAAATTTGTACCACCAAATTAACATGGTTTTAAATGTATTTTTTTAAAAAAAATTACTATGCACATCAAACTAAACGATAAAAGTTCATTCGATTCATTGGGATTGATAAAAAAATGTGTGAGAAGGGTTTGTAATAGTGCCGGGTTTAAAGGGTCAACAAAGGCGAGATAGCTTGTGCCGCATCTGTATGTATAAGTAAAGTAATCTTTGATTTCTATTGGCCTTATTTTAAACAGAATGACCGTCTCTGATTAATTATTTCAAAACTATATGCTACAATTAATTGCGAAGTAAGAATTTAATTAAAAATTGATAAACATTTTCTTTTTAATTTAAGATTCATTTTTATCGAAGACGGAAATAGCACAAATAAATTCTGTACAACGAAAAATTTTTCCTGCGTCTTGACTTTTTACCATTTCTAGGACATAACCATAGTAACAGTAATATGGTCAGAATAAAGTTAAAAGTTTAGGAACGGAAGAAAGCCAGTCTTTAAATTGGAAGCACTCCCCCTCCCCCCCACCCCAACAAGCTGGGTCAAATACTTCAGTGCTTGGAAAGTTGATCAACATACTTACAAATATACATTAATCAAATATACACGTATCAAAATATTTCCATCATCTTATCAGTATAACTATATAGTTCAACATTTTTATTTTATTTCTTATTAATTATTTTTTACTTACCCCTTTAAATACGGAGTTACTCTTCACAGTGACTCAATATCTCATGGGCAGTGTAAAAAAGAAAAAAAAAAAAAAAAAAAAAAAAAAAAAAAAACCCAAATTATTAATAAACGTAAAATACTGTCTCATAGAGTGCCTTCAATTACCGGGATAGGCAAAATGAGCGCATCGAAGTACGAATATTTAACCAAGGTCCATATACATAAGGTCTGGCCGGTAGCTTTCGGCTCCCTTCGTTGGTCCACAGTTTGGGAACCACTTCTCCATTTAAAACCATTGATCCAAGATGGCGGCGAACTCGGGAAGAATGTTAAAATAAATGGGGGTATGGATTCCCAAACATTGGATTTCCCGAGTTGGCGCTACCGGCCAGACCTTATGTATATGGACCTTGTATTTAACTACTTAATAAAGGCCGAGTGTTGTGGCTTCCTTTTTTTCCATGTACTATGGCTTTCAAAATAAAGTACCCTGGTCAAAATTCTTCTTGTTAAATTTTTCTGTTGTTTTTAGTAGAGGTTTCGATTTTTCATGACGTAATGTAATGGGCCACCTTACTTGGTCCTTAAAGCCAGGAACGGCGCAAAATTGCCTAACGGTTGCCAACATTTGAAAGAGAAATAAACTGTAGGGAACACCCTACGAACACTTTCTCCCTCCATTTTTATCTGGGGGGGACCCCCAGACCCCCCTTAAGAATTCGGGGGAAACCCCCTTAAGAATTCGGAGGAGACCCCCCCTTTAGTATTCTGGGGGAGACCCCCAGACCCCCCTTCAGTATTCTGGGGGAGACCCCCAGACCCCCCTTTAGTATTCTGGGGGGGACCCCCAGACCCCCTTAAGAATTCTGGGGGAGACCCCCCTTTAGTACTCTCGGAGGGACCCCCAGACCCCCTTCAAGAATTCTGGGGGAGACCCCCCAGACCCCCTTTAGAATTCTGGGGGAGACTCCTAGACCCCCACCAAATTTCAAATGTTTTCACCTCTGGACATAATTTCGCCTTCAATTCGAAGTGTTTGCGATTTTGCAGAGAAGCTGTACGAATAGTTGCCTACTTCATCCTTTGAAGGCCACTTTAAATCCCTAATTTCAATTCTAATTTGATTCAACAAGTTTTAGAGTGATTCCAGGTCATAAGAAATTTTTATTTCTTGAGTTGCATTCATTCCATTTGTTCTTTGTTCCATCTGTTGGAGTTTCTTTTTCCCCATAATTTTGATAGGTTGTAGAAATCGATATTGATCTTTGCGTTTCATTCAATAACTACAATATTTGGTTTTCCCTTTCAGACCGTGGATATTCAAAAGAATTTTTTAGTTTGGTAGACTAAACCAAGATGTTCTTTGTTTGTAGATTGAGAACACCAAATGTCAACAAAATTCATCCATCCATTTTCTTTATAAGTTTAATTTTCTTTGGATATTCTATTTTTGAGTTTGATGGAACAGCTATATTGCCTTTAAACAGTCCCAGTCTTAAAAGTTGTATATTGTAGTTTTACATGGCAAAAAAATCTCTGCCTAGGCTGGTTGCAAACTTTTTGCTGCAATTTTCATCAAATATAATTGAGTCATAATTGAATTTCTTATTCCAAGTATTATGAATCTTTTTTTTTTTATTTGCTTGGTTTCAAAGATTTTTGCTCGATCGCACCTATATTTGCCCTTGAAACGGTCTTAAAGGTTTTTTATCATGACTGTATGATAAAAATATTCTAGTGGGTCAGTAACAAATTATGTTTGTGCAAAGTTTCATCAAAATTCATCCCATCAATGATTGACTTCAAGTTTTAACAAAGTTAGTTCCTCACTTTAATTCATTTTTTTGGGTCAAACACCCTGTTTTGATTTTTAAACTCTCTTAAGGGTTGTATATCGTAACTGTGAGGGATACTCTCTTTTGTAGACTAATTGTAGATTGTATTCGCCATTTTTCATCAAAATTCATTAGACTAAACCTGAATTATCCCAATTAATAGGATTATGTTTTTTATTTGCTGTTCCCATATTTTTTTCTTAATCCCACCTATTTTGCCTCTTGTAAAGGTTTTATCGGTTGTGTATGGTGACTAAAAAAGGAAAATATGTTAGTATTTTGATAGTGGATTGTGTGTATAAAAGTTTTACCAAAATTCATCGAGCCATAATTTATTGACTCCAAGTTTAAAGATTAATTTCTCACGATAATTCCATTTTTTGGCTCGAGCGCACCTATTTTGTTTTTTTAAATGGTCTTAAGGGCTGTTTAGGTATTGTAATGATAAGAAATTCCATTTAAAGTAGAGCAAATGTAGGTAGGTAGATTGTTTGTGACAGATTTAATTAAAATTAATTGGAACTAACCCGAATTATCTCAATAAGTAAGTAGGATTATGTTTTTATTTGCTTAATTGGTCTTATTTTTTCTCAATCGCACCTTTATGGTCCCTTGAAACGGTCCAAAGGATTTATTTTGATGAGAGTGAGAAGAAAATGTGTCAGTACTGGATATATCCAGCCTTTAGTAATTGGCACTGAGTTACAAGATTAATTTCTCACTTTTATTCCATTTTTTGGCTCAAACGCCTTAAATTGATTTTTTAAACGGTCTGAAGGGCTATTTTGCTGAAGTATGAGGGGTTAATTTTACTGTGGGCTGGTTGTAGAATGTTTTTACAAATTTTCTTCCAAATCCAAAGATCCAATATTGAAATATTTAGATTTTTCTCTTTTTGACCCATTTTCCCATTGATTTTAATGGAAACCATTTTTCATCCATAACTAACCTAAAAATTAAAGTTTCAAAAAAACAAAAAAAGTCCCTCTGGAGAATGTTGGGAGCAACCTTTCTGCAAAATTTGAATACATTTGGACCTATTGTGCAAAATTTATGCTGGGTAACAGACGGACGCACAGATCACAGATCACAGATCACGCCTCACGGACGCCACAGAAATTTTATGCATTTACCTCTCCAAACCACATATGGTTAATAAATACTGAAATATCATGGATGGATGTTCTTTAGGATAGTATTAGGCATGATAAAAGCCAATTATTTTGTAATTATCATGATTGACTTAGTCGCAGCGGGCCAAGTATCGAAACAAAGTGCATCAAAAATCTCTGCGCCATCGCAATACTTTCTCAATTTTTCTAATTTCATTAGAGTGAGAAAGTAAAAATTGGGACAAGGATACTTTCTTTTGAAAGTCATAGTACTTAACCTAGACCTGGTTGATAAAGGGTTAACATCACATTTCAAGCTGAAGTGCCTTCACCTGTGGTTGGTAAGTAAGTATGTATAGATATAGTAATCTATCAGGAGGAGTGTCTTCTTCATGAAAGTAAATCTTTTACTGCCTCTTTCTATTTTTCAGTGACATACCACAGTACGCGAAATATCAGCGAGTCCTGAACGAGCTACAGAGAGCGGTGGACTTCGGAAATTCCAACGGTGATTGCGATGAGTTATATTCATGCGGAAATCAGTACTGATCGGTGAATAATCATTAAAGTCACGAGCTGACCATCAATGACCATCAGAATCATTTCAGGGATTATTTTTTCATTCGCCCTAGAGCTCAGAAGATGATGAGTAGACATAGTGATACAAACAAAGTGAAATCAAAAGAAGGTCAATGTATGCACATTCAATTTTTCGCAATAAATGTTCATTTTTTACAAAAATAATTGTTTTGTGATTATTTATTTTTGTCTTCTGATCATTCGCAGGAAGTGCCCTCGCCGAAGAAAACAAAAATTAATAAATGCTCCTGAAGGTTTTTGTCGAGCTATTTGTGAAGCTCAAGTATCTGTGCACATTTTCGGGGAAATGGCGCGCTAAAATGTCACGTGCTGGGCCTCCGAGGCCCATGTCAGGCAGATTAGGGTTAAATGCATGTAAAATTCATTCTTAGAAGGAAATGCGCCGATTTCATGAAGAAAACCGAAGATTTAACTTTGTGTATTTGTCTTAGACAATACGAAGTTTAGCGGCTCAGTATCGAAAGTGACGGCGGAAAAAATTGCCCGTAATTTTACTTTCAAATTCATATTGTTCTGTTAATTTTTCGATGAAGTGATGTGTATGACCCATCAATATCTTCGTTACATCCTCAAAAAAATATAATTTGAATTTCTCGAAGGTAAGGAGCAATAGTTTTCTTGGAATTTGACTTATTTCTTGGAATTAGCGAAACGGGCAGTTTTCTGGTTTCCGTCAATTCAAAATTACGCGCCTCCAAGCTGAGAGGCCTGTGATCGATCTATCGACTGTTTCGATAGGTCGAGGGAAAAAACCAGAAAACAACAACACCAATAACAATAACAAATCATAACATAACCTAACCTCCTCCTCCAACTTGTGCGGTTCGTTTCGTCCGATAACTTTTCTAAAATTGAAGTTTGTTTTAACACTTTTGACCGTAAAAATCTCCGAGACGATTAAGATAGTCTCTCGCAATCTGAATCACCACTGTTTTCCCTCTGTTTCATTTTCTGTACAGTGAAGTTGTTGGAGCATGTTTCGTCTTAGAACGCTCGTGCACGCCGTCAAAGCAAGGCGAACGACTCTTAGTTTCAACCAGGTAAATCTCACGGTGCTTTAAGCGTTAACTGTTTCATTGATGGTTTGTACTATTTTCTTAATCTTATGTCCATTGTTCACATGAAGCCTGAATTTTCCAGTTGGTTACTGGCAGATACAATAGACTGTTTTCGGGCTAAGTCAACGGTAAGCCAACAACCACAACAATTCACTCATCGGTCACAATCGGTTGTGATAAAACTCGCAAAGCGTTCCAAACTGTCTCACTCACTCTCCCGTTACCCCATGTATACCCATCTCTTTCTAGTTCTTTTCAAAATTTGTATACAGGGCCATGTTTAACAACATATTATTATCAAAATCGCATTAAAATGCCTCGAGGAATTCCTTACAGCCAAAAAATTTCACGAAAAATGTCTCCATATCTGATTTTTGATACTACAGTGAGATGGCAGTACATGGGGGTTATGTAAGAGCAAGAGAGACAAACTGTCTTTGTATGGAACGCTTAGAGTCCCTATATACTATGAGAGTTGCGCCATTGCTGAATCCATTTCTGATTGGCTCTCAGATTTAGGCTGTCAAGAAAGCTCCAAGAGGCAAAATGCAAATGGCGGAGGGTTTGTTTACTATTCGCGAACTCGCTTTCATTACACGTTTGAAGTAACAGTGACCGTGGTAATTTATGTGAATTTTTCCTCTGCTTGAATTTTATTTTGGAGAACATTATCTCTTTCCAAAACGACCGTTATTGTCAAGAATCTGAATCTAACCTACAAGAGATAGTGAAATAGTGGCAACAGCGCAGATGCAAATGGCCATTTGCAATTTGCAATTTGCCTCTTGGGGGCTCCATTGATCCGCTTCTTCTTCTTCATTTTGAGAGTCTTGTCGCAACTCTCATAGTATATAGGGACTCTAGGAACGCTCATCCCTGGCAGTCGCCATTACTGAAACCCTCTATTCATAATAGAGATCACACACTAGCTCTGCGCGCGGTGGCTGACTTATTTTTCAGAACTCATCAGAATTAACACAGGGAGCATGAAAGAGCACCATCTAACATGGTCCATACGTTGACTGATGCAATTTCGGTGCTTCTGTTGCACTAGGCAAAACAAAGATATTCTATACTATAAAGATACTGAATGAGGCCCTACCTTGGGCGGGGAAAATGGAACTGCTAAGGGGTACACAAATTGGAAGATTCGCCGGCCATGTAGGCAGCGTGTTTTGCGATAGGCAAACATTCTCTCTCTCTCATGGAGAGGAGAGAGAGAGAAAGACTCAGGTTTGCCTATGCGCAAAACACGTTGCATACTTACAGGAATTGGGACTATTTTATTCCCTAGCATTCGGTATCAATATAGTATATAATATCTTTGAGGCAAAAATCTCAACAACTTTTCTCATCAGTTAACTTATGGACCATGTTTTTGGTGTTCTGCTAAGACCTAGGAAAACCGTGGTGCAAACATGGGCAAGATAGATAGTGTGTGTTCTCTATTATATATTGTCTCTGGTTACTGGTGAGCGGTTGCTTAGCACAGAGTTTAGACTCTTTCCTAACACACCGCACTTTGATGCGTTTTGATGAATTTTGAAAGCTGGCACTGCTACTTGTCACTTTGTCAGAACCCGCGACTTGATCGCAGACTTCTTAGTGAAGCTGATCGATTAAACCTAATGCAAGTGATGCGTTTGGGTGAGAGACTGATTTGGAGCGGTTGTCTTTCGACAATTACTGTCCAGTCACTTGATAAGTGAAGGTTGCTCTGGAGACATATTTACATAACGAACGACTGAACCAATGGTTTTCGAAAGACTTTCACCAAAATCAATCTCTAATTCAATTGGGTTTCTCGTATTCAGTTTTATCTGTTTAACAATGAAGTCGCTAATCAGCTTGCTTATACTCTTAATCCATTGGTTCAAGTGGTGGTTGTTTCACGAAAAATGGTCGATGACTGATGGCTTTGTTTACGGTGCAAAGATGAGTTTGCATTTTGATTTTTGACGCTGGTGCAAGATAGCAAACGCGTCTTTGCGCAACGAGCCGCATGATCTGTCATCAGCCTTCTTTTGTGAAATGAGCTCGATGTGTGATTTTCATTACTAAAGAGTAAACACTCTGCTTGAGATATGAACAATGTATGAAGTTAGCATTGATTTTGTGGGTGACAGCCCCTCGGAACGTGGTTGTGAAGGAATTTATTGGTAATTCCCTACAAAATATCAGTCCCCAGTTGAGCCGGACACACCTGCTTTATAGCAACTGAGGCTCTGGCATTTACAGAATGAATGAAGCAGGTAGGAACTTCATTGCCTTTTACCTTAACCGCTAGGCAATGATCCTATGAGTTCTCTACCTTTAACAGTGGACTGTGGCTTTTTTTTTACAGGTAAAACAACGTTTTTGCATTTAAAACGTTCACAACAGTTTTTCTCTCATTTGTGGAACACAGTTTAATTTCTCAAAATTCATTTTTTTAGGAGCAGTATACTACCTGCGTTTACACTGTAGTGTCAAATGTGCCTCAGGTTCACAACCGTGTTAGGAGAGAGATGGTTAGCAAGGAGAAAAAATTCTGCGAAAATTACTTTTCTCTGTAAACTGACCATGAAGACTGTCTATGAGTGACTCTTATTGGTCGTGCACTGTAAGACTTGGCCGTAGCCATGGCAATCAAATTTAACTAGCAGCTACCTATGAGAAGCCTTTTGATGTCGAGAAACTTGATTAAATGGTTATCATAGCAATGACAAAATCTTAACATTTTCGACCATCAGTGTCCTTTTTAAGCAGCCTAAATGATTGATTCAACAAAAAAGGAAGTGATTGGCCGGATTTTCTGCTGTAGTCTTCACACCAGTGGCCCTTTCTGCCACTTTCATAGTCTTTTTTGCGGAAAAGATCTGCTGATCCTTTAAACGTTATGTGAGATTTACATGCAAGGAATGAATTATTCGATTAAAATGTATGTGTCACTGGAGAATAGAAATCAAGGCAACTAGCAATCGGCTTTATTCAGCAAATAGGCAAGCCGTTTATTTATGATCAGAAAAAAATTAGATCAAGTGTAATGTTGACCTACAGAATATTTATATCGAGATTTGATTTAGCTCATTCTAAAACTATTAAGCTGACAAAAATGGTGATTACATCAGATTAAGTCAATTTTGATTAGTTTTTTACCTACTGTGTTTTAGATGAAGTTTCTTTGAACACCTATATTTAATCGCTTCAAAAGTTCATGAAAAGAGGATCAGTTGAGAAAAACTTAACCTGTGAATATCAATATGCTCGCTAGTAGTTTAAGAATGAGCTAAATCAAATCTTGATATAATTATTCTGTAAGTCACCATTACGCTTGATCTGAATTTTTTCTGATCATAAATAAATGGCTTGCTCATTGCCTGGGCAAATCACAAGCTGCTTGTTAATTGCCTAGAATTGCTATTTGCCTGCGACATATATATGTATACTTACCTATGAAAGAGGTTGTTTCAGACTAGTTGGTGTTTGGTAGATCTCACATTATTAACACCATTTCAAAACTCCCTCTGGCTGAGCTGTTGATTCGATCAGTGCATCAGAAGCAGTAAACATGGTCGTTTTATGTACCAAAAAACTACTCGATGCCAATTTATTCAAGATGATCTCACTGGGAGAGTGTACTTGTTTGTGCTACTTCTGTAAATGAGGCTTTGAATGATTATCAATGAGTATTGGAAGCAAAAAATGTTTAGCCATTTGGCACATCACAAAATTTCGGCTCTCATGGAGAATTTAAGGTTCAAAAACAAATAGGTCGTTAGATACAGTATGTGTTTTCCTCCAAAATTTGCCTGGATTTTAAGAGAAAATTGGTCATCAAGAAGCTTGATGGTCAGAGTTTTCTGGGATCAAACGCGTAAGAAGCAAAAGAAGAAAAAGGTCATCAGTTTTTTTGCCTGCTCAGCCCCCCTCCCCCCTCTCTCTCCTTCTCTCTCTCTAGAAAAACTTATTTGTTTTGCCTGTGTCTACTTGGGCCCAAAAGCCGATGCTCACTGACTGCGTGTAAACTAAGCAAAGACAGAGAAGATAATTTAAAAAAAAAAATTCCAGGAGGAGTCAAAGTGTGTATTTCACTTGTGTTTTGACTTGTGAGTAGATCAAAAAAAGTTGAACAAAGTACGCCGCCATCGAAAGATTTTGAAATAGTTCCGCAGTTTGTTTATATGTATTTCAATCTTTATTTCTTTTTCTATTTTATATTTTAGAATGATGCTGTTCGTCACGGATCTTATAAAAACAGCCCTGAAGTAGGTGATCCATCCCTGTATACTGATTATGAGGTCTCAAAGTCACCTGAAGAGTGGAAGTATGTTGCAAGGCTCCTCAGACTACCTGCCGTTCCTGTTCCAAAAGACAAAGAAGCCTATCCCTCAGGATGGGTTCCTCAAGCTGGTATACCCAATTTTTATTTCTTTTATTGAGCCTTTTTTATTATATTGTTAAAAACATCGGTTTTTACTTTCCCACTACTAACAAAGTTTGAAATAGTATTGCAATGGCGCACAGATTTTCAAAGTATCTTGTTTTGATACTAGGCCCACTACGACTAAGTAAATTATGATAATTACAAAATAATTGGCTCTCATCATGCCTAATACTATCCTAAAGATCATTCATCCATGAAGTTTCAATATTATTTAACCATTTAAAGCTTGGAGGTGTAAATGCACAAACTTTCTGTGGCGTTCGTCTGTCCGTCTGTAGCCAAAAAACGTGAAACCCAGCATAACTTTTGAACTATTGATCCATTTGCATCCAAATTTTGCAGAGATGTTGCTTTTTGCATTCCCCAGAGGAGCTTTTGTTGTTTTTTTGAAATTTTAATTTTTAGGTTAGTTATTGGATGACAATTTTTTCCATGAAAATCAATGGAATAATGGGTCAAAAAAAGGGAAAATTTAAATATTTCAAAAATGGATCTTTGGATCTGGATAAAAATATCAAAAGGGGGTCTGGGGGTCTCCCCCAGAATATTAAAGGGGGTCTGGGGATCTCCTCCAGTTTAAATTTGATGTGAGAAAATGTTCGTAGGGTATTCCCTACAGTTTATTTTTATTTAGCTACCTGGCAAAGCCTTCTGATTATGAATGATTGTATGGTAATATACCGTCCAGTGAATGATCAAATGCGCGTTATTCTTATGGGTGGTGTCATTCCGATAGAAACCCTTCCATCCCTGCAGAAATCAACCAATGACTCCTGAGCTACTGTGCATACATCATAGAGATTGAAGGGTTTCTATCGGAATGGATCCACCCTTAAGTATAACATACACTTGATAGCGACTCAAAATCATTACAATACAATATTATCCTTTATTATCAGCCTGCTGGAGTTCTTTCACTAGTAATACGAGGTTCATCTCAAAAGTAAGTATCAGTTTTTTTTCTTACAAAAACTATTGACCCTAGAGTAAATCTGAAGACAGTGTTGGACGCGTCGTATCCTCCGCTTTAAGATCTTCTCTTTGGATTTTCGTTATCTTTAAAATTGAACAAATGGCGGTGATTTTACCTCAACCATCTCCTGTCACAGCAGGCCCAAAATTTTACACAATCAAAGGTATCGTTTTTCAGACATGGGGAATCAATAGTGTGTAAGAGAACAAAAACGAGGTAAAAAAACTGTCAAAAACTGATAAAATGGCATCTATGCCGCAGTCCCCTGCTATATTTAGACATTTTCGATACATTTTACACAGGTTTCCTCATTCCATCAGGATTGAACTCTTAGTTCTCGTTTAAGATCCAAATGTTGATGTTCTTTTCTGATGGAATAAAGAAACTGGTGTAAGATGTATCAAAAATGTCTAAATGAAGCAGGAGATTATGTCAAAACATAAAGTTAGATGCCATTTTATCAGTTTTTGACAGTTTTTTTACCTCAGTTTTGTTCCCCTATACAATATTGATTCCCTGCCATGTCTGAAAAACGATACCTTTGATTGCGTAAAATTTTGGGCCCACTGTGACGGGAGATGGTTGAGGTAAAATCACCGCCATTTGTTCAATTTTAATGATAACAAAAATCCATAAAAAGGATCTTGAAGCTGAGGATACGACGCGTCTAACACTTTCTTCAGATTTTCTCTGGGGTCAATAGTTTCTTTTCGAAAAAAAACTGATACTTACTTTTGAGACGACTCTTGTCTGTACTGCTCCGCTGAGCATAGGAAGAATACTTTAAGCAGCATGTGTTACTTATGCTATTTTTGCAATGTAGCTCGGGGTCCCTATTCTTCAGATTATTCACAATCTTAAACCTACAATGCCTCGAGTGGCTTGTCCTTCAGTGGTGGATCCACAAGGGGGGGGGGGGCACATTGCCCCCCCCCCCCAGAAGCCTCCAATTTTTTCAATAGGAAATAGCCCGAAATTGCTTCCACCAAAGCTTGAAATTTCAAAATTTCACAGGCATTCCCCCCTTCCTACCCACAAAAATTTTCTGGATTAGCCACTGCTGTCCTTCCAAGGATTCCAGCATTGAGAAATAGACGGTCGGCCTTTCTTGAATGCTTTGACAGGCTGATAGCTTTTGTTAGAGAGAGTTGAGTGACCCAGGTTGGTACAATAATAATAAACTCCTGAAGAGGAACTTGATAGAAGAATGGAGGCCCGAGCTATACTGCAAAAACAGTCTAAGTAACACATGTGGCTTATGCCGTTCCACCTTAGCAAGGCAGTGCTGTACATTTTCATTACTGATAAAAGGAGGGTTGGTTTCAGCGGAGGGGGGGGGTCGAAATGAATAATGTTGGCTCCAAAAACTTTGGAAATCCACTCTGTAATCAAATCACAGTTTCTAAAAAAAAGAATTGATAATGGTTGGCCTCGTACTATTGGGATCACTCTCATCTAATTTTGTCGGCTAATGAACTTACAGGCGTAAGTTGAATCCAACGTTTCAAAAGTTTCATTTTCATGTTTCAACTGCATTCAATCATTCGATTTCTTCGGTTAATAATTTGCTGAGATTTTTTGACTCATGAAGAATAAAGGAAAAAACGTTCACATTTTTTTACACGTGCACTGACCTCAGAAAAATTCAATTGTGAAATATGATCTTGAAACGTTTGATTTGACTTACACGATTATGTGTCGGACGGCCAATGATTTGTCATCAAATTGGCAAAGTAGATTTGATTTTCATTTACCGTGGACTGTTTCTGATTTTTGACTACTATCCGTATCAGTTATAGCACACATCGGAATCCGTGCGATTTTAAGGATTGGGATTTTACGAGGGCTCTTATGGGAGCTACCCATTTGCAGTGGCGTCATTTCAGGTCTTGCCAGGGGGGGAGGGGGGGGAGAGCAAAAAAATCTGATGATTTTTTGTTTTTTTTTCTTTTCCTTTCTTGCTTCTCTTGCGTTTGGTCCTTGAAACTCTGACCTTCAAAGTCTTTGATGTGATCTTAATGGGCGATCACTTACTATCTGGCCAAGTATATGGAAAAAATACATTCTGTTCCTGTTTTTTCAAGAAATTTAAAGCTTTATTACCCTATATTCACTAAATTTGACTACTTTTTTTTTTTTTTTTGCTCCTTGAATTTTCTGTGTGAGCCAAAATTTCTGGATGTGCCAAACCAGGGGGGGGGATTATTACCCCCCCTCCAAGTGAAGCTATTGCCCGATTTTTTTGAGATTTTGACCCTTTTTCCGACCGAAACTTGATTCTTTTCTTAGATTGATCCGGTTCCTCTTTTTGTGCTGCTCAATTTTTTTTAAAAAAAAGAAAGAAAATTTGAAATATTTTTAAATTTTTTTTCTTTAATTGTTCAGCAAGTCAAGAGAAACAACATTTCTTCAGCATGAAAGAATCGATTTTCGGTCTGGTAAAGGTTAAAAATTAAAAAAAATCAGGTGATCCTCATAAGTGCCCATATGAAGTTCCAACCAATGGACCGAACCTCAAAATCACTTGGGCTTTGTTATGGAGTATAGATAATACTGTCACTAGAGGTAATTTCAGAAGTGTAGGGGTACCTAGACCGAAAACATTTGGTATTTGTCAACTTTATTTATGATATTACTCAATGAAAATGAAAGAAAGTGAGGTCGAGTGTTCACTTTTCATTAAGAAAGACCTTAAAAGCAAAACAATTAAGTCGCGGGCAAGTGTTGTTGTGATTTAAACAAACAAAATTTGATAATTCGCCAAAAATTATTGTTTAGGTGTGCCTATACATCCTGATTGGTGCTCTATCTGTTTTATATTTTTATTATTTTGTAGTTGAAACCTTCTGTTTGATTTTATTTTGCAGTCAATCCAGACAAGTGTACGTATTTTGTTCATCGAACCAGAAATCATATGATTCCTTGCTATTTAAATGTATTAGACGAGCGAGGTTTTCGGCGAATTACAAGATTGAAGGGTATTGAAGGTGATATTTGGCAGTTACACAAAGAATTAAGTGAGTGGTTGTACAAGGTTAGTACAGCGGAATACCTGGGCATCCAATGTAATGAAAAGCAAAGTCAAATAATCATCCACGGAGATTACGTCAACGCAGTAAAGAAATTCCTGTTGGACCGAGGCTTTTAGTTTTTAATGAAGGCATTTGTTTTGTTGTACAATTTGTAAATAAGTATAGAAGTTATAATTTTTCAACATTTTGTTTTGATTTTTGTTTTTGTTTTTGTTTTTTTTTTTGCCAAATAAAATGTCTTGCAACTAATTTTGTGTCAGGGATGTTGGATTCCTAGGGGTTTATTCTTCGAAAACGTACGGGAAGTGGGCATCAACTTGAATGGGGCAGTTGAAAGGGTCTGAAATGTTGTGTTTTTTGTAAAGGAAATGGTTGTTCTTGATGAGCTAAGAACAGTGGTGCCTTCTGTTCTTTTCTAAGTGTCCCGGTTTTGGAGATACACACGTAAAGTTGTAAAAAATCGAAAATCGTAATGACATTACTATGTGGAATTCCCATTTAAAACTGTGTATTTTGGGCCAAAACTCATCTCTGGAACAATGGGACTTTATTAGAAACCAAAGGCATCTTTGCTCTCAGCTCATCAAGTACTTTCATTTTCTTCATAAAAAAACAACATTTCAGACCCTTGCAACTGCCCAATTTTGTAATTTTTTTTTTTTCTTTCAGGAGGCATATTATAGTGTAATGAAAACAGTCTTTCAATTTTCTGTTTCATTTTAGCTTTAAAACTTAATTATTTGAGAACTTTGAGCTGCTAAAACATTCAATTATCTGGGATTGTTAAAATAGAAAGTATATTTCTATCATGCTTAAAATGAATCAAATGCTTAGGTTTTGGAAAGATTGGTATTCTTGCAAACAGATACGTACTCTCTGAAACAAGTTTTGCTGATCCATGACAGGTTCTGGTTTCAGACGAAAGCTGATTCGTTGCAATTTCTTCCAAAAAGTCATTTTCATCATGACCAAAAAATAACGAGATAAAATAGGAAAGATTCCTTCATTGGAATTTACTCAGACATAGAAAAAAAAAAAAAAGTGTAAACGGGAAAAATGCTGACCACTTGCAAAAATAATTTTAGTGAGAACGTTTTTGCTCTAGCCTTTTTCGACTTGAAAAATATAAAGAGAAAAAATTAAATAAAAAATAATCTCAAAAAGTAAAGAGACACACCCACATTTTAAAATTATTTTTTCGAGTTGAAAATGGCAGCAATATGAGCCGAAACATCCTCACCGAAATTATTTTTGCACGTTTCCAGCATTTTCTTGTGTACACCTGTTACTTTTAAGCTGCTGCAGGTTAGTTTTCTATTTTCTTTGACTCGAGTATACAATATGTCCTAGTGGTCCTCACGTTACCAAAGTCATCAAAAGCACACCTTTGTTTCATAACCGTAGCCAAGATATCGTCTTTCTCTCTATCAGCCCATTTAAACGCATGTGTTAGAGAAGGACAGAAACAGTGGCTAAAGTCACGTGACAGCCCATATCTCCACTCTTTTCTAACACATGCGTTTAAATGGGCTATGAAAGAGAAAGACAATATCCTGGCTACGGCTATGCTTTGTTTGATAAGTAAACAGGTCTGCTTGTCAGTTTTATATCAACAAAATTATCAATTGATTTATACCTGAAATTCTGTGAGCCAGCAAGCAGACCTATAGTTCATAATGTGGTATGTGTTTTTGGACATGAACCTGGTAAGGAATTTAAGGACATACTGAATACCAGACCACTAAAATCACAATTTATGGCACAGTCTTGTTTTAACCCTTTCACGGGAAGTGGTACACATTTGTACCATTTTATGTAAAATGGGATTCAATTAAATTTAAATGGACATTTTGCAAAAATTTGTGTGACCCATCAAAGTTCTTAGAAAATTGTCCTCTTTTGAACGGTTTAATATAATCTCAAAAAAACTTGAATCCCAAAATGCCTGCATGAAAGGGTGCATGAAGGGGGACGTTAACCCTTTAAAACCGCACACTATCAAAAACCTTTCTCAAAATATTTTTATCGATCTCAATAAATAGAATGAACTTTTCTCATTTATTTTGATGTTTACAGTGATTTTTTTTTTTTTTTTAAATAAATTTAAAACCATGTTAGTTTGGTGGTACGAATTTGTACCACCAGGATACAAAGGGTTGATTTTCAAGGAAGGGGATTTACTGTAATAATTCCTTTAATTGAGGAGTGCCTTCATTTAGGGTGAATAGGAACATAGGTCATAGGGGGGTTGAATAGCAACACCCGTTCATATATTTTATTTGCTCAAGGTGTTCCTGTTCACTCCCTATGTTCCTAATCACGTAATCACCCCAGTTGACGGTACCTACTTCCCTAAAAGGAAGAAAAAATGGAAGGTAAGCTTGTGATCGAAAGTCCTGACATCAAAATATTACCGCCTTAGATCCAGAAAACAGAAAACTGGATTTTCTTAATTAACTAACAAATATTGCAGAAGTTTCATCATGAGGTACCTACGCCTGTTAGTGTGATTTTGAGATGAGACGCTGGCAAGCTTTCAAAATTATACCTGCTAACCATTGGTTGTAATGGGTTGTCTCTTCATTTTAACGGATTTTCTTTTCATAGGAAACAGAGAGGGTTTGGGGGGGGGGGGGGGGTGGGAACTGGAAAAAAAATCCAAAATGTGTTTTTTGATTATTTTCTTAATTTCCTCATTTTCATTCACTTAAATAAAATTTATATACATATCATTAAATTAATATCTCTTACTCTTAAAAATAAATAAATTAACAATTTAATAAATTAATAAAGAAAAACAAATTTCTTACAATTAGAAGTGGAATGAAAGCAGAAATGCTCGACGGTTGTGGGGTAGCGAGAGAAACCTTGATTGTCACTGAAATTTGAAATCTAGGACAAATATTTGAGCCAAGAAAATGAAGTTTTAGTCATACTGCTGTAAACAAATTAAGAAAGCAAACATATTTAGAAATCATCCCTTAAAAGTAGGCTTCATTTCTTGTCCCAGATCAGTGAGTTCTGTATCAAACTGAATAAATTGGAATAGAATCTTATTAATTTCAACCCTATTATCAAAATTATCTGTTTTTTTTTTTTTTTTTTTTTTTTTTTTTTTTTTTTTTTTTTTAGCAGATTTTACTGTTCAGTTTTACGTTATGTATCTACTGATCATCAAATTATTGAGTCTTTGTCGAACTTTGGTCTTGCTGAAAATAGATTGTCATCTGTGAACATTTTTTTGTTTTTGCATCAGTTTTTTTGCAAGTATTGACTTCTTTTTAAAAGCGTTTAGTCACTTATTGGATCATCTTGTTTTTATTGACAACAAAACATACGACTGACACCATTTGAGCTGGAAAGGTTTCTAGCCAGAGTCCAGTTCACCAGATGGAATCTTATTAATTTCGACCCAAGTATCAAAAATATCTGTTTATTTTGAGCAGATTTTACTGTTCAGTTTACTTAACGTTATGTATCTACTGATCATAAAATTATTAAGTGTCTGTTGAACTTTTGGCTTGCTGAAAATAGATTGTCATTTCTGAACATTATCTAATTTTTTGCATTAGTTTTCTTACAAGTACCTACTCATTGACTTTTTAAAAGTGTTCAGTCATTTATTAGATCATCTTTTTTTTTCATTGACAACATAACATGCGACTGACACCACTAGGTAAGGTTTCTAGCTAGAGTCCAGTTCACCATTTTCTCTGAATATTAAAACTTAATCAATACGCAACAATTTTGTGGCTTTGGTATAACAACAACTTTTACAAGTACTGGTGTTTTAAGTTGTTTAAGTTGCCAGATTTTTTTTTTTTTTTTTTAGAAAAAAAAAAGATCACCAGATTCTTAGACTAATGCTAAATCTGGTGATTTTTTGTTTTTTGTTTTTTGTTTTTTTTTTTTTCAATTTATCTAACATTTCATTTTTTGAAGGTCAACATTTTTTTTTAAATTTAATACACAGGTAGTATCCTTTGGTTCAGTCGTCTTTCCCGAGTCACATCGGACATCCTATAACTGGCGGGCACAATAGCAATGGTGCCTCTGTTACTTCTTTGATCAGACGTATGCGTGCTTCTTTTCTTTCTTGCGAGTATCACAGGAAGTATCATAGCCATAGTCGCTGGAATGACACCTGCGCCGACCGCTGCCAAGGTCATATCTCTGGTTGAAGTGTCTCTCGAAGTCACTCCCGTGTCCATCCTGGCGCTAGCTCTGCGCAACTCAGGTCTTCGGACTCGCTGGATTGAGCTGTTCCCTGTCGGTTTACGGTCCTCCGAAGGGAATTTAAGCGAGCGAGCTAGATGCTCTCTGTGCGCTTCATCAACTGTCTGATGCGTTTTCTCAACTTCGATCATCCCACCGTGTATGATTTGTGTGTCTTTATCAGTAGGTGGCAGCACCTCCAGTCGGACGCTTCTAGTTGAGGCTGCGCTTCTTGTAGTTCGCATTTCAGGCTTTTTTGATTCCTCAAGGTCAATATGTGACTCCTCGCCATCATCGTCAAATCGTATCGACCTGGCCATATTTCTGTGTCGCTGAGGCACTGAATAGCCTTTGGTGCTCGATAAAAGTACCCAATGACCTTCTCCTTCTGCAGAATAGGAAGGTTTTTCATGCGCACTTATTGGTCCTTGATAGACAACCTGAGTGTGTGCAGGCTTTGGGACTCCGTATGAAGATTGGGCTGAGCCCCAAGGAGCCGGCTGAGAAGGCTCATCTGGAGGGAAATCCGGTCGTCCGGCTGTGATAATGTCCGGATGACTGCTTCCACCTCCCCCACCACCCCACCCCCCGCCACCGTGCGGAGGACCATAGATATCTGGCTTAGTGTTTGCAAAGTGCAAATGTCCAGACGAGACCGGAGTGTAGTGAGATGATTGTATGATGGGTGGTCGAGAGATAGAACTGCCTCCCCCTCCCCCACCCCCTCCTCCATATTGATATGTTGGTTTGTTCCAGGGTCGATCCGTCGTCCAGCTACTGCCACCGCCGCCACCACCCCCGCCTCCGTGCTCAGAGAAATGAGGGGTCGTCGGGGAGGGTCCGCTCCACTGGCCTCCTGTCACCTCCGAAGGGACCGGCCAAGTTGGTCGGTTTGGATTCGGCTCCCATTTTTGAACTTGACTGGATGACCAGGCGACTGGTTCCAAAGTTACCCAACCTACAGGCAGAAAAAAAAATAAAAAATTATTAAGTAATAAGAACTAGATGATACAAAAAAATAACTTTAAAACTCCTAACCAATGAGGCAGTAGCAAGGGTCGGAAATCGCGTGTTTTTTTTATAAAGAAACTGATAGGACTTGATGAGCGGAGTGCCTTTGGTTTTTTCCGCAACAAAAACGCCTTCATCTCCTGGAGTATGCAATTTCATTACACGATTACATACTATTTGCATACAATCAACATTGAAGGCGCATTTATCATGGCACCGCCGGAATATGAAACCGCGATGAAATATTCATGTCAGTTTTGCTTCTTCTATGAATTCTGTAGGTAAGTACCTAGCTGATACGCGGCTGTCCGAATGTAAGCGCTAAAACACGCTGTGTGTTAGGCTTGGGACCAAGAGATGGAAGCCGGAGCCTCGGTTAAAATCTAAATGTGCATCTCATCATGGCAGAAAACCATGACACATTTTTTCAGGATTTAATTCATCATTCGAAAACCGATTTCAGAAGGTTCCGCACAGTAAGGAATCGATTCAAAAGATTACACTTTGAATGAATGAATGCAATCAGAGGTCACAGTTGGGGCTCCCTTTGCAATCATTCAACCTGTAACTTTTGAAGTGGGTTTCTAGTTGTCGGTTACATCCAAAAATTATTCTTTGAGCTATAAATTACTCACTTTGAAGTTTTTCTTTCAAGCTCGAATTTAATTGTTATCTACACCGTTTTTTAAAAATCAAGGATACTTGTTTTATCATATTGAAATGTAACCGAAAATATGATTTGATTTTCGAAAAACAGTGTAGATTACAATTAAATTCGAGTTTGAAAACTGCCCTCTTCCCGAGTACCTACAAAATGTTCTCAGAGAATCGGATCGAATACTAAAAAGTACCTATTCGACGGTTCAATTTCGGTACTCGAGTCCCATTTGCCCAACTCTGCTCATGTAGCATTTTTCTATTCAATCTAAATGTTGCAATTTATGGCAATAAAAGTTCAATAAAGTGGCAATTTTTTAACAACATATGGGCAATGCTCCACCCTCAAGTTGCATTTTTTAACACATAGACTTATAGGCATAGGTGGAAGTGACAAATAGGCAAAAAGTAAGGCAGAAAAACAAGTCAGCTCCGAAGAGTTTCGATTTTTTTTGCCATTTCGTTATAACTTTTACGCCATATATTTGCAACCTTCATGGTCAGATGACAAAATTGCCAAAATTTGACGACTATTTTGCGATAAATGGGGCTGTTGCACACTTTTGCTATAAGCGAGTTAATATAGTCAATTCTGGTGTAAAAACCTCGAAAAATAACGATGGCAGCACTTAAAACTTCTGAAATGCATTTCAATTCACTTTAACTCAAGTGAGTGTCGCTTTTATTTGCGTGAGTGGAATGATGGCATAGGGCAGTAATAAAGGTGATTCCTATCTTAATGTCGCCACTCTCTCTACGCTGACAAGGATGATTCACAGAATAATTAGTCATCAGAGTAGTGATCTACATCTGATGAATGGTACTGTGACACCGGTGTCAAATGAAAGTCGTCTTCGTAAAGTGGTCACTTTTTGATAAGTAGAGTTACGGTATTGTTAGATGGGAATATCCCATTATTACTGCCCTCAGTCACCATTCCGCCCTCACAAATAAAAGCGTTTATTGAGTTTAGGAGTGGATTTTGGAAGTTTTTAGTGCTGCCATAGTTATTTTTGGAGGTTTTTACACTAGAATCAACCATTAAATCGCTTTTAACAAAAGTGTGCAACAGCCCCATTGCAATCCATATGCTACATGCACTGGAAAAAAAAAGTACAGAAATATACGGGAAAATATGGAACAACGGCAAAATCCGGACGTTACACCCGGAAGGCACGGATGTCGCACCCGGATTTTGCCATTGCTCTATATTTGCCCGGAACGTCCGGGTCTCTGGACCGCAATTTTTTTTTCAGTGTGGTGATAAACTGTATAACTCCTTACCTTGTCTGTCATCATACGGATTTTTCTGCGGATTAGCCGCATGGTTCCAAGACTTGGACTTGTCCGTCAGTATCGAATCAATCGATCCACTCGTCGAGGACAACAGCGTAGTCGTCGCCGAACCGTAGAGCGGTTCAATTGAATTAGACAACTTGGAATGCAGACTATCCCTGTCTGATGCTGTAATATTCTTCTCCCGATTCAGATTATACTCCTTCAATATCTTCTCCAACTCCGCCGTGGAGTAGGGTCTGAAGGTAGGACCGTCTATATCGTCCTGTTTGATCAGGTTATGGCAGGATTGAGCGGCGTTTGGTGACGAGCAGTCCGAGCCTGATGAATCCGACGCCGGCTCGAATCCGTTCGTCGTTCCCAAGGTCGTCGTCACGTAGAGCTCTCGCCGCCATTTTGAATTCGGATCCGGTCCGGACGAGTTGATCAGCTGATAAGGTCGTGACGTTATGATATAGTTGTGATGTAGCAGAGCGCGTGAGGATCGGTCTCCGTCGCGCCCTCTGTCGGATGACTTCGGATGTTGGTCTCCTCCATCGCGCATTCTGTCGGATGACTTCGTATGTTCCTCATCCTGTGTTCCGTTCCCGTTCCCGTTGCCGCTCTTCGACCGTTCCTGGACCGGTGGGAATTGGACCGATATGCAAGTGGTGAAGGTGTCTAAGATGAGCAGTCCGACGACGGGTGCGAAAAACAACATGATACGGACACTGGTGGAATCTCCTCTCCTTATTTGTCCCTTTTTTTTTTTTTTTTTTTTTTTTTTTTTTTTTTTTTTTTTTTTTTTAAATTTTGATTTTGAGTTTCGATAAGTCTTGCTGCGGTGACCGTCATCTGCTACATGCTCTACCACCTCCGCTCTCCGATGCAGTATCTCTGAAACAGACGAAACAAGGAAAAAAATCTTCGATCTAACATTTTTGGTCCAGTAGACTGTTTTAGTACAGCGCCATAAAGTATCGATTGCCGTCCGAGGCTATAGAATAAGAAGGTGAACAGAAGCGAAACTCCCATAAGAGACAATGGGTTACTCGGATAGGCTTAGTTTTGCTTAGCTGGTTAGTACCAAGGTTATAGATTAAAGAGGTATGCTCATCTGACCACAGAATAATACAATCAGAAGGGAAACTCCCATAAGAGCCAATGGAAACAAGATTTGGAATTTACCAGCACAAACTGGCAACTGTGCCTACTCACTTCTCAAGATGGCGGACATGCTTTTTCAGGCTATACAACCAATCACAACTCGGCCAGTTGCCGAAGATCTGCCGAAGATTGCCGAAGATACTCACTTTCGAACATGGCGGCCCGAAGTACAGAATGTTTCAAAATGAATTAGAGTTTCCGTTCTGATTAGAGTATTCTGTGATCTGACTTCGCGCCACAAATTCAGTGGCGCGCAGTTCAAAATCACTGCAGGAAAGATGACAGAGAAAAGCAGAAAACGCACACTCTTTGCAGAAAACATTGGGTTCTTTTCTGCTTTCTTGTAGAGGGCAGCTCAATGTTTTCTGCAAAGAGTATACGTTTTCTGCTTTTCTCGGCTATCTTGCCTGCAGTGATTTTAAACTGCGCGCCAGTGAACTTGGGGCGCGAAGTCAGATGAGCATACCTCTTTAATCTATAACCTTGGGTTAGTATACGCTGGGAACCATTTCGAAAAGCCCGCGCTCGCGAAACCGATGCCAGAGCGCCCAGAGCCTGAGAAAACAGATATAATTTGACCTACATGCTGTGAACCACCGCGTATTAACCCGGTCGGCCATGACAGCGTGACCCAAACCGGGTCGCAGTTTCGCTTCTGTTCATCTTGTTATTCTATGCCGAGGCTCTCTGGTTCCAAACAAACTCTGATCCAATGCAGTTTCCTCTTTCTTGCGCATTTTGGAACGGAAATTTAGCTATTAAGGTGATTCTATGAAAAACTCCTGAAAATTTTAATCTGATAGATGGCTTCACTTGTCGCTGGCTCCGAAAACAGCCGTTTTTTGACGGTTTTCGGCTGTTTTCTCTGAACAGACGAATAACAGACAAAAAAGCGGACTGTCAGCACATCTGCTTAATTTTTTGCTTGATTTTTTAAGCCATAAACGGGCCAAATTGGTTCTAAAATAAAGGCGTAACTATGCAAAGAAAAAATCATGTGTAATTTGGAGTTGTATCAGTAAAGATTACAGGTTTCTGTTTCACCTGTAATCTTTACTGATACAACTGCAAATTACATATGATTTTTTATTTGCATATAGTTACGCTTTTATTAACCAGTTTGGCCCGTTTATGGCTCAATTCGTGTTCAGAGAAAACATCCGAAACCCCTCAAAAAACGGCTACTTTCGGAGCCAGCGACAAGTAACGCCATCTATCGGATTATAATTTTTGGGAGTTTGCCATAGAATCACCTTAAATCAAACAATTATAATGCGACCTTTTTGCGATTATGCGTTCTTTGTTCTCGAAAATGCTTATCAATGCCTGACAAATGCTAACCTAACCTGGTTCCTCGACGAAAGCTGCCGAAATCAACAAGATATTACAGATTAAACGATGCATTGGAGGTTGGAATCACCCAAATGTTGTTGCTGTGGAATTGACGGGATTTCGGGAAATTCTAACCTTCAAATGCAACGATTAATCTGTAATATCTTCTTGATTTTGGCAGTTTTGGTCAAGGAACCAAGCTCAATTAAGTACTTTCGAGGACGTAGAATTCATAATTGCAAAAAGGTCGCATTAGTTTCTTAATTAGTAGCAGTAGTCATTTCCGTCCAAAAATCCACTTATGGGGAAATTACATTGAACCAGAGTTTGTCTGGAACCAGAGGCCCTCGGACGACAATCGATACGATATGACGCTCTACTTAAACACTAAGTTTGTTGCTATAGTTTTTTATGAATGCTGAGAGCCAGAGACAAATAAAGACGGAGCACTAAAAGGCTACAGCACGGAATAACACTATCAGATCGGAAACTCACATAAGAGCTAATGGAACCATTTTTTGGTTTATTTTGGTGGCTTTTCAAGATAGCGAGCGTATTTTCTGTCTCTGTCTTTCGCATTGCTTTGAATGGGGATAGTGATGAATTCACGATAGCGGGAATATTTAACCCTCTAAAGGCCAGGTTATTTCAAAACGACGCCACTCTTCCGTTTATAAACGGAAGGTAGTTAACTGTTCGGACTCGGAGGAGTTGGAATTGCCTATACGAAGAATTGAAGGCGCCCGAAGACATCCTATATTGTACATGCTTTGATCAATAGTCGCGTTCATCCGGAATGAAGACTGAAACAATGTGAAGTAGACTAGAGAAGAAAAACGAGTATACTCGGGCTTGGTCCTTAAAGGGTTAATGAGACTTCAACTCTTGAAAAGTAAAAGATGATCAAATTCCAATATCTACAAACAGAGTGTTATTTATTGGTGTCAGCTGATTTTTTTAGAATGAAGAATGTATGTGTATGTGACCATTTTAAAGCCTAGTGGATGCCGGGGATGACAACCAGCGGCACCCGCGCAGTCCAGTGTCCTCTGCCGGAAGCGCAGCACATTTTTAATGGGTATAGTACAACAGAGTGTACACTAGAGATCGTTATCCGTTCTAAAGGGGCAGTTCCAAGGGTCTGCATGAACCGCTGAAATATTGTTTTTATAAAGAATATGATAGTACCACAGAATAATACAATCAGAACGGAAACTCTGTCGGATTTTGAAGCAAATTCATTTCGCGTCCGCCATGTTGGGATATAGGATGTTTACATCTGGATTCGCGCGCGCAAAAAAAAGATATAGGACATGATCCGCGAAATTTTCATTCTGAAGTGCCTGGAGAAGAAAAGTGAGGCCAGAAACTTAAGATTTCTTTCCAGAATTTACAGAAATAAATGAGTTTCAACACAAATCACACACGTCCGCCATATTGGGATATAGGACCACAGCGTTGCCTATTGGTGCCGTTAAATTCCAAACTTGCTTCCATTGGCTCTTATGGGAGTTTCCGTTCTGATTGTATTATTCTGTGATAGTACTTGATAAGCTGAGAAGAGAGATGCCTTTGGTTTCAAAATAAGTCCAATTGTTCCGCGGAGAGATGAGATTTTGGCTCAAAATACATTGTTTTACATGGGGATTCCGAGTTGTCACGTCACTACGGAGAAGATTTTTTTATAACTTCACAAGTGTGTATCTCCAAAACCAGGACACTTCGGAAAAAACCAAAGGCACCATTGTTCTCAGCTCATCAAGTATGCCCGGAATAGCAGATGGGACGTTTTGAGAGCCCTGCTCCTTTTCAGCGGTTAAAAGCCCACCAAAAATATAGGTCTGCTCGTAAGTCTGTTTCCCCATTTAAAAGTACATTGGCGGTGCCTCGGAAGAGCATAGGGGACGTTTTGAGTGCCCTGCGCCTTGTCAGTGATTAAAAGCCCACCAAAAAGACAGGTCTGCTCGGAAGTCTGTTTCCCCATTTAAAAGTACATTGGCGGTGCCTCGGAAGAGCATAGGGGACGTTTTGAGTGCCCTGCGCCTTGTCAGCGATTAAAAGCCCACCAAAAAGACAGGTCTGCTGGCAAGTCTGTTTCCCCATTTAAAATTACGTTGCCGGTGCCCCGGAAGAGCAAGAGGGTCCGGGCGACCCCCACGTCCCCAGTTACCTTCCCCAATTTTATCGGGGCCCCCGAAATGCATCTCGCCCCGGGGCCCTCAGATGTATAGAGCTACGGCCCTGCAAAGTACTATCGTGTTCTTTATAAAAAACGCAACATTTCAGATCCTTGCAATTGCCCCATTGTGATTTCTTCCACTCCAAAACTCATTCAAAGTATAGTTTTGCCGGTTAAGAAAAGTATGGTAGCTTAGGCAATTTGATTCTGGTTTGTTTGCCTAAAATTTTTAACCCTAAATTGAAAATTGTTACTAGTCCAGCAGAAAGTGGTTTTAAACTAATAAAGTGCAAGTGTTTAAGAGTGGATATCTGGACACAGAATTCTAATAAAACTATCCAAGTTAGAAATGTTGCATGTTTCTGTTATGTGTCAGTTTCTTTATCGTGCAAATCTTTCCAGAAGAAACAGTTATGTCGATTTCTGTGTCCAGATAGCCGCTCTCAAACACCAGCACTTTCGTTTAAAACCAATTTCAAATGTGTTTTTCTCAATTTTTTTAAAAAAAAATTTAAATGTCAAAAAAAGTGAGGCAAACAAAGCGAGCCTGTGTGAAAAACGTTCATTGGAGATTTTGACCATGGCAGCCTCTATGCTGCCTCAACATAACGTCCCACAAATTCTCTCTGTCACTTTAGCTCGTTGGACAAGATAGATAGTGCATGGACTCTAGTATACAATTTTGTCTCCGGCTACAAATCTTTTCTTTGTATTTTTAGCGTTGTGCAATCACCGTCTTCATTTGTTTCTGATGAGCACTGATCACACAAATCAAACGGCGAATTTGCATGCTTGGATTTGGACATTGTCAAGGACACCAATACCAAAGACAACACCAAATCCTCGAACAAATGGACTGTTTTAGTGATGAGCGGGAAATTTAAAATCTAGGCATCTGATTGGCTTAGATGCTGGTTTTAAATAATAAATCGACATCTGATTGATCAATTTTGAATTTCCCGTTTCTCAATAAAACAGTCTATTTACGCGGAGATTTGGTGCTCTCTATAAGAGTCCAGATCCAATCAAGAAAGTACGCTTAGAATTAAACTTAAAAAGAAGAGGTAATCGATGTTTGATGCTCAATATTTTAAAATTAATTTCGTCAAAATTGTATGATTTTTTCATGCTTACGTTCGTCGAACTAAGAGTTTTCGTTGGTATTCCATTGTATTTTTCTTTTCTTGGGTCCAATCATATAGTATGCTCCAAAAGTCCTCACCAGGGGCTGATTCTGCTCGTTTGAACGAGACTAGACGAGATGAGATAGCGATAATCGACCAATTTCATCGGTTTAAACGGCGTCACGTGACAATTTTGAAGTCGTTCGAGTCGTTCATTTCAGACCGAATGTCTTCCCATCACGTGACGCCGCTTGAGAGCCAAGCCCGAGTAAACTCGTCTCTCTCCTCGAGTCTATTTCACATTGTTTCAATTCTTATTCCGAATAAACGTAAGTATAGATGAAAACACAACAAGATAAGGTCTCGTCGAGAGCCTTCAATTCCTAGGATAGGCAATTCCAACTCCACCGAGTACGAACAGTTAACTACCTTCCCTGTATAATCAGAGGAGCGGTGTTCTCTTGAACTAAATTGGTCATTAAAGGGTTAAATAAATGGGATTGGTCGATTCCCACTATCTTTCGTCTCGTTCAAAAGAGCAGAATCAGCTCCCTGGTTCAAATTGAAAAACACGTACCTCAATTTGATACAAACAACAAGTCCGCTCGTTAGCCTGTGGTTCGCATAATTTCTCATATAAATCACAAAACGATTCTGCCGATCTGAAAGTAATGAGCGGACATATTGTTTTTTGTTTTTTTTTCATTGATTTGGGGCTCATGTTCCTCAACTTTATCCTGGGACAAACTGTATAGATCGAAGCCCTTGAGAAAATTCAGAATCCTCCAATGAGTTAATTGCAAGGGTCTTCCAAATTTTTAAAATGCTTTAATGTTATCGATTATGTCTTATGAGGAAAATAGTGATGCCAATGATAAAGTTTTACCTTGCGTGGTAATTGAGGAAATATCGCACCTGAATAATGACCCTATGACATCATCGAGTCACAAAGTCTTAAGTGCCGAAAGGTAACCTGTAAACTTTTTTGAAACCAAAAGATCATTTTCATAGAAAAACGTCAACCCATTTCATCCGTTTCTCAAAAGCTTTTTCGTAATCTATTCGACCGCTAAACTTATTTACATGGAAATTCAACTCGCATGGATGTAACTCAAAGAAATGGTCAGTATTTTGTTGAGAACCATGTGATAGATAAAAAATCTACCACTTGGAATGATTCTTAGCTGATTTGTTGATCGGACTATTTTCAATCGATTTTCACTTTGTGTCTGAAGATTCACAGCCAGTAAGTCTACCGTAAAAACGTCTACTGACAGAGTGTCTAATTTTTTGAGGCTACTGCAATAATGTCTACTTTAAAATGACTACGTTTAAAATGTCTCCTGTGAAAAAGGGCAACAACAAAAATGTCTATTTCAATTTAAAGTCTACATTTATTTTGTATCTGAGTATTTTTGTCTAATGAGATCTCTCTTTCTTTCTTTGAGAAGGAGAAGAGTCAGCTGATAATTAAATAAACCGATTTTCATCATACAGACTGAGGTAAAATATGACGACTATTATACTTCGAAATTCTGCTTCAAAGTAGACATTTTTTGATGGACATTTTTCTCTAATTTTGGATACAGATAAAAAGGTAGACAAAATGGGGCTGTGGCACACTTTTGCCATTAGCGATTTAAAAGAGTCGATTCGGGTGTAAAAACCTCGAAAAATAACAATGGCAGCACTAAAAACTTCCGAAATCCACTCATAAACTCAATAAACACTTTTATTTGCGAGGGCATAATGGTGGCCGAGGACAGTAAGAATGGGAGATTCCTATCTTAATTTCGTCACTCTTTCTATGCCTACAAGGATGATTCACAGAGTAATATGTCATCAGAGTGATGATCCACATCCGATGAATGGTACCGCAACACCTAGTGACACCGGTATCAAATGAAAGTCGTCTCTTATTGGTCACTTCTTGATGGAGTCACAGTATATTGTTAGATGGGAATCTCCCATTGTTACTACCCTCAGCCACCATTACGCCCGTGCAAATAAAAGCGTTTATCGAGTTTAGGAGTGGATTTCGGAAGTTTTTAGTGGTGCCATCGTTATTTTTGGAGGTTTTTACACCAGAATCGACTATTAAATCGCTTAAAGCAAAAGTGAGCAACAGCCCCATTATTCGGAGATCAAAAACATGTAGGTTTTAATTTAAATAGACATTTTTAAAGTAGCCCTTTTTTACGGTTGACATTTTATGCGTATATGTTTTATCGTAGACATTTTTACTGTACCCTTAAAAAAGTAGACATTTTAGCTATAGACCTCCTGACCTTGAACCGTGTCTGAGTACCCCTACATTGGGATTTCAGATGTAAAATAAGAGGTTCAGTTAAGTGAAAATCAAAGATAGTTCTGGTTTTTTCTGAAGTCTAACTGCTCCGGTGAAACGTGCTCTTAAAATTCCAAAGAAGTGGGCTAAAACTGCTGTTTTAAATGCAAAATATTTCACCATATCTTTAAAAGCTCACTCTGCTGTATTTGAAATTACGAGGCATTAACTTTTATGGAGGACATTGTTTGTGTAAGCTTGTCTTGTATATTTACTCCCTCCTCCCAGTGGTGGCTCACACACTTTGGCAACCATGTTTTTCCTCCATTTGAATCTATGTAGAACAATCGATTGCAGGTGAAGCGCTGCTTCACAAACGAAAAAATTATTTTGCATTGAATCAAATGAAGGAAAAACATTGTTGCCGAATTTCAGGAGCCACCACTGCCACCTCCTTCATCCCGCAAAAAAAAATGTTGGTATTGAACCACTGCATTGGAATTTTTAAAATAAGTATTTAAAGGTGTTCAGCTTTGGACAAAAACAACAATTCTTTTGAGAAAAAAGCTTCATAGCTTAACGGCATAATGTTGGCTGTAAATCTCTTCTTTGATCATTTTTTTGTTTTTTGTTTTTTTTTTATAATTTTGATTTTTTTTTTCGATTATTTCATTTCTTATAACTGTCTTAAAACGAGTTTTAAATTCAAGCACTCTATCGGTGTAAAACAACAAAAACACCAACATTTCCTGGTTTTATCAGAAAGTACTATTTTCTCCTTCTTTTGGCGCAATTGGGCTCTTCTTGCAAACTTTTGTCACAGGTGATTCAGGAGTTAATTCTTACATAAAAACCTGTAAAAATGACGAGAACACTAAAAAATTACGGAGTTCTCTCAAAATCAGGCTTCATGGCGGAGAAATGCAGGTTTCACGGGACATTCCTTTCTAATTTGAGACATACCCCTGCGTGTTTCCGTAGAGAAAGTGACAAATCAAACGGGAATCTTCCATGATACCTTCGAAGCTCCGCCATAAAGATCTTGCCGTTACAACTATTTCCTGAGTTTATTGCTAAATTTTAGACGTTTTTAGTGTAACTTTCGGGATTTTCACTGGTTTTTACATCAGATTTAACTGTTTCCATTTGCTCTTAGCAAAATTTTATAAGAGCTCCATGTACTGTACACTGAGAGAAATCACTTCTTTAGAAACAAGGAAACACGTTTACTTGTGACAGTTTTCCTTTTATCGAAGTAACTTCTGATTGCATGAAGGAGAACCACTGTCACAACAAGGAATCTTCAAATTGTAGCAGCAGACACTTTTTTGGGGTTAAAGGAATTTCCCCTTAGTCATTTTTTACTGTGCAGTTTCTTTAACACAAACGAAATACACCTTGGATAAAAAAAATAATTCTATCAGAGTACAGAGTGCTTAAAATGCAACATTTTGTGAATTTGATGCTCTCAAAAGCAGAGAGTTGCAAAGTTTGCAAGAGCCTCACGAGAGACCTCCTCTCCGACTTATTACAGACGTTTTTCAGGAAGTAAAATATCTTACCGAAAGCAGGTTGATTGACTGATAGAGGTCTACCCCAGTCATCCCGGCAGCCACATCACTGCAACAAAGTAAACAACACACAAGAGTATCTTGAAAATTTAAAGACTGATTGCCCTAAGATATTCTCAAAGAGGATAACTTTATCTTCTCGGAAATGTAACTTTACCTACTTCATAAGAGGGGGTTTAAAGATTTAAATCGCTTAGTAGAGAGCCAGGGGCGTGCCGTGGGGGGAATGTGGGTACCCTTGCCCCGGGTGACAAAATCAGGATGAACAACCATCAAAAAAAGAAAAAAGTTATCAAAGTTCAAAAAAAGTAATCGAATTCATAATTTTGAGGAGCGCTAATTCTCGGGGGGCGGCAAGATTGATTCTTGCCCCCCCCTCCGGAAACCATGGCACGCCCCTGTAGAGAGCGCTGAAAATTTTCACAGATAAATATCAGATGCTCGCAAAAATAGTTTCTGTGGTAAGTAGGCTAGAAACTCAGAGGTAGATTTTTCGATAGACCATCATTTTCGCCGTAACTCTTGGTATAAAAAAAATGCTGATGTACTAATTTTATGATATTTGTGGATAATTCGGCAGCGAAGAAGACACTGATACAATTGCGACCCTAACTAAATTTTCACAGGAGAATCTGAAGTATCGAGGTTCGGATGACTGACAATGAGAGGCTACCATACCATATTTGTAGATATACTAAAGTATGTATCATCTGTGTAATTCCTTCTACGACCTAACGATTATACTTAAAAATACTTAAAAAAGCATTTCATTATTTAATAATTTCCTTAAATCTTACTTTCTCACGTTTGTTCTCTGCAATTTTTTGTATTTTATTCTTTTTTTGTTTTCTTTGACTTGTACCTTTTGTCCTATTAATGTTTCCTGTTTCAATGTAGGTAAATAAATATATGAGAAATGAATAGATACGTAGATAAATAGATAAATAAATAAATGAAATTCATTGGTAAGCATGCGCAGCAGCAAATCCTTCCGGGGCTTTCACGACTGCGTTGAATTTATTCAATTTAACAGTTAGTTAGCTATTACTACACCACTGTTGTGGTTTTGCATATCCTTAGAGTTGAAGGCGCCAGCCAAATGATAGTTATATTCATTAGTAATGATGAAAACTAATTTATTTCACTTTCAATATCGACTTTTATAGCGAGGCCCCTTTTCGGCCAGTTTTACTAACCGCTGGAAATGCTCATAAAGACAAAGTTCTTTGGAATCGATGGTGTTTTTTCTGTATTAAGTCAGTTAGTGTGTTGCCGAGATGGCGATTCCGCCCCATTTCTCTCGTTTTGGTATTTGAAATCGTCTCTTTCATTGGAACGGTTTTTTCTCGAGTGACTGCCTGATATAATCATGTCTTTGGAATCACGGATGCGCTTTTTATTTAATTTTCGAATTTAATTTTGCTGCTTCTTTTATCGGAATAAAAGTCATACTTGTGGGATGTTATTTGAAATGTTGAGTGGACCATTTTTTTTTTTTTTTTTTTTTTAATATATTTAATGACAATTTATTTTCAGTCTATAAACACAATTTGCAGAAGAATCGAATCAAATAAATTGGTACTCAATGCACCTCGAAAAATTTAATAAATTAACGTAAAGATTAACAAAACCATTTAAGACTGAAAATCCGGTACCTCGATGGGCAAGCCTATTTTGGAAATTGCTCTGTATTCCTTCTATTTATTTTGATACTGTAAATATGCAAATAAGGTATGAGATTGTCACTAAGCGATATTTTATACATACCTTTCATTTTTTGTTTGTGTATTTTCGGTTTTTGTAACTTTGTTCGCGTTAGATACTATTATCAATTATTTCAGAAGGTGGTGAGTAAGAAACTGTTTTGTGATTGGTTTTGAATGATTTGATTTACTCGCACCTAAATACTTTGTGTTGTCATTTGTGGCAGAAATTATCCGAATTTTACAGTGATGCCGCGTGCAATCTGGCAACGTTGCTTTTAGTCTATATGAAATCATGATAAAGGTCTACATATCGGGGATCAAAGCGGATCTAGCAATCTAGCAACTGTGTATCATTCCCATTTGAATGCATGACAAACAATCGATTAGTAAAAGGACCAAGGCCCCCTCAAGAATCGATTGTTTCTTATACGTTTGAATGGGATGAATTTAGGGTTGCCAAATTGCTGGATCCGCGGCCCATGTCGGGGATGCAATGTGCATAATTAACTCCCTTGAATCGATATTTTACATGGTTCTAAATGAACATGTACCGTAGCCAGATTGCACGCGCCTTGGAATTTCATATCGCGTTAAATGGGGAATTAAAATAATTCCTGCCATAAATAGCAACGCTGCAAATATTTATCCGTGCAGAATCTATGTAACACATTCTCTACGAGAATATGATTTTTTATCGAACGATTCATGTAAGAATTGTCTCTTTCGTTTATGTCTCGTGTGCCTTTCAGCATGATTATTGTTTCATGTTAAATTGAATTTTGTGAAGCGAGTTGAATCATGAATCAGTACGATGTCACATGAAATCAAATGCATAGGCGCAATCCCTATACATAATGCGAAAACTATTTCGTCACGAATAAGTAACTTCCTTTTACTTGATTGGCGCATTCAATTCTGAATAACTGCAAAAGCGGAACAGTCGAGTACTCATCACATGGCCAAAAAGGTGATGTCGCCAAAACCCCGCTTGTGACCCCTCTATAGATTCAGCTTGGAAAATGGAGTCGATCGCCCTCAAGGGTTTTCATATCTTTTGCGATAAGGCCGTTTCACTCATAGCATCTCATGACTCATCACATGGGCAAAAAGGTGATGTCATAGAAACCCCCCGAGTGACCTCTCTATCGCTTCAGCTTGGAAAATGAAGACGATCGCCCCTAAGGGTTTTCATATCTTTTGCGATTAAGCCGTTTTACTCATAGCAACACGTGACTTATCCATTGGCGGAGACAGGGGGTTAGCGAATGGGAGCGATCTTCGCTACTCGTTCGGCACAAAAATTTGGGAAAGAGGGGTGAAGAAGGGGGAAAGCAAGAGCGAAAAAAGGAGGAGGGGGTCATTAAGGGTCTAAAATCCCAAGTTCGACCCCCCCCCCCCCCCCCCCCCCCCTCCTTCCCGTTCGCAAGGGCTGGATCTGCCACTGCGAGTAGGAATAGTTAAGTATATGCAGAATTTACTCGGCCAGCCGAAATTCTCAAGTTGAGAATTATACTTATAAGTGTAACCACTGTATAGATGAATGCATGAATGGCTGATTATTCGCGTAATTTTTCGTGTATGAATTTGTGAGGTAATTTTATAGCTTGTGGCGGTTGCGTCTTTTCAATTTCATTTATGGCGCCATTGCTTCTTACCCGCCTATTTTTTTTTTTTTTTTTTTTAATTTTATTTTATTTATTATTTTTGGTTTTTGTTTTGTTTTGTTTTTTTTTGTTAGGTGCATGTACGTGTATTTGTCTTGCGGGTTTGTTGTGTGATGGTGATAATCATTCATTATACCTACTCGGTAAAAAGAAAAGAAGAAGACAAAAAGTGAATTACAAATTAACATGTTTATATATTCATGTTTTATCGACTTTGTTTGGATTGTGATGAAATGCGTTTATTTTTAATCTGCAAGGTTCCTGCTAGGTTAATTTTGGGGCTAGTGTGTTTTGAGTCCTACGTGACTCAGCTGATCAGAACACTCGTAGATTATATTCTTGTTTTGGTTACATGCGTGGTATAGCTACTAGGCGTCATTTTCTCGTGTATGAATTTGTAAGTGTTTTTTTGTTTTGGTTTTGTTTATTGTTATTTTTTCAAAGTAGTATTCTTTCATAACTTTAAAGGTACACATTCGGACTCAAATTTAAGGATGGGTACAAATCAGCGAGAAAAGCGGTCTCGTGCCTCTAAATGGCATTTGATTGCTTTGAATCATTCATTTGAAGCTTATTTTTTGTTTTCTATCATGACTGATTATTATTGATGGATTTTGTCGGTTCTGCACAGGGATGCAAACCGGTACTGGAACCAAAACCGATGAACCGGGAGAACCCGCATTTTTGACGAAACCGGAAACGAGGCCGCAAATGGAACCGCGGTTTTACTTAGGTTTGGTTTCTGATTTCTGAAGCTCATTCCTTTTTGATCTCTCATTTTTACCATTGAGTCCTACCCCATGTGAGTCTTGTACAGATTAGCAACTATAGCCATTGCCCCCCCCCCCCCCCCCACCCAAATCCATCTGTACTACAGTGAATAGATAAACCACAGTGTAGTCAATTGCTACGCACCCAAGCCGACCTTACCACCCATAAGGACGCGTGTAAAACACCCGATTTTCAAAAAATCGTTTAAAATACAAATCTCGAACCTTTGGAAAATGAGGCCTCTATCGAAAGCTTAAAGTGTCAAAATTATGAAACTGAGCTTTAAAATCCATTTTTAGCCCTTATTTTGCCACAATCACTGAATTAAGGGGATCCTCCTGTCTCGGCCGTCAGCGACCAGAGTTTGTTTACATATTCTCTCAACTCTTCTCCGCTGACATCCACTCGTTCTTATTTTTTGAAAATCAGGTATTTCACACGCGTTTTTATAGGCGGATGGGGCCGCTTGGGTGCGTAAACGCCAGCTAATCAGCAACACGACCAAAATGACCTCACTGTGGTTTATCTAGTCACTGTAAGCTGCACAGGTCGCCGTAGGATGATTATTCTCACATATCTCATTCATCAAATCCATCCTTGTTCAGTGGCGGCTCGTGCAATTTGGCAACAATGTTTTTCCTCCATTTAACTCAAGGTAACATAATCAAATGCTGATAAAGCACTGCTTCACTATCGAATCGATCGTTTTCATAGAATCAAATGGAGGAAAATCTATGTTGCCAAATTACATGAGCCGCCAATGTCCCTCCTAAGATCGTGCTTGACGTCTGATTTGCTACAGGCGCCAGGCGGTTCCTGCTGCTACGATTTTATAGGGTCGGCCAGAGGTCGTTTCAGAACGCACCTAGACCGATAATCTTTGGAATTTTCCAACATAAGCTCTTATGTCACATGACCAGAGAAAAACTAAAGGCCGAATTTTGGAAGCATGCTGAGAATAAATTTTGAATGAAGTGTTTTCGACTGCCCTTCCCCTTATCATGTTGCAAGAATCAAAACTTGTTTGCATGTTATTTTCATTGAGAATAATGTTAAGAGACTGAAAGTTATTTCCTTCTTGAAAGCAGTATACTGAAAAAAAAAAAGAACCGGGAATCAGAACCAGGCTCTGGAATTTGGATCAGGACCGGTTCTATATAAATCTACCAGATGATTTCGAACCGGTGCTAAATTCCGAAACGGTTCGCATTCTTGGTTCTGCAGGCCGATTATGAACGATTATCGTTTCGCCAACGGGTCGCGTGTTATTTTTATGGGTGGTGTCATTTACGGTAGGTTCCATTCCGATAAACCCTCCCATCTCTGCGGAAATTCACTGATGATTTCTGAGCAATCGTACACTTATCATAGAGATGGAAGGGTTTATATACCGGAATGGAATCTATTGTAATAACAACACCCATAATAATAACATGGGCTCGGTACCATTATGATTCGATCCTTCAGAATCAGCATTCTGTTAAGTGGTGCCAAAATCCTAAATACTACTACTTCACAACAGCCGTTTTGCGTATAATTAATGACATTTTTTAATTCACCGATGACTCCACTCGGTCCGAACTAGTGAATGAATGAAGAGATACGTAAACGTGAATAAGAAGAGAGAAAGGTCTTGGGTATTTTAGAAAGAATGCGACGCGCTGTGTTAGAGTGTTGACGCTGGCGCGGTTCACGTTTGGTGATTGCATCAAAGTTCCTGGATAGATAGTAGATACAGCCTCCGCATTCTGAGTCGAACAGAGCGGCCGCTTTGCGTACATTCGACACAGAGCTGCCATTTTGCGTATAATTAATCGCGTTTTTCAATTCACCAATGATTCCACCGGTTGAGAAAAGATCACAGTGTAATCTAGTGTATAGCTGAGTAATAGCTGAAAAATACTCGCATCTTTAATCTTTTCTCAACCGGTGGAGTCGTCGATGACTTTAAAAAAAAAAAAAAACTTGCGGATATTTTAAAAATTTGTCGGCGATTGCACTGATTGAGAAAAGGTTACAGATGAGAGTATTTTCGTGCAATACAGCCATACACTGAACTGAACTGTGTAATCTTTGGTCAACCGGTTGGAATCATCTGTAGATTGAAAAATATCATTAATTATACGCAAAAGGGCAGCCCTGACTATTATTTATGAACGATCAAAGCTTACGCGTGCCCAAGTCTGCCTCAATAAGTCTCTTTGTCTTGTCCCCAATGTCTAGTCCACAACTACATAAGTCTTAAGCCCCTTTTTAAAGTCATAGTCTGGCAATATTTGGTTTCCTGATGAATTATATTTTACCTTAATGTCTCGACTTATTGTTCTCTTGAAATAAAATATTGAATTGGTGCCGATCGTTGATCTGGAGGGCAGTGGCGTAGCGTGCAATTTGGCAACATTGCAGTTTGTCCATTTAAAATCATGGAAAAGATCGAACTACTGGGTGTTCGGTGAACACCTTCGCATTCGACCTTTCACATGGGTTTAAATGGGCAAAATACAACGTTGCCAAATGGCACGCTACGCCACTGCTGGAGGGTCATTCTACCGTAAAGTGGACATGATATGCAAAAATTGAAATTTAAAAATTAGTGCCTAGCAGTTTTCTTTTGCATTAAAATGCAACCAGAGACGAAAATATTATCTACTAGGGGGTTTCGCCCCCTTGCCGCTCCGCGGCCCGTTCCCCGTAGGCGCTTCGCGCCTACAATTCGGCGCTGCGCGCCGCCTTTTACCACTATATAAAATTGAGAAAAGATTAGGGGAGATAGGTAAGTTACGCAAGAAAAAAGAGAAGTGACCAGTTCGAAGACTGCGGGATGGGGGGTAGAATTCATGGGTTCACCCCGCTTATCGGGCTGGGCGGAGTGGAGGAGTAAGGAGGCTCTGGCTCTCCCGTACAACTCGGCTCATTTACCCCCCGTCGCCACGTCAGCAATTAGTCACGGCACTTCCGGGCGCACACACAAAAATGCCAGAAAATGAAAAAATCGAAGGTTTTGAGAGAAATGGGAAAAAATCGAGTTTTCGGCCAGCTACTCGTTAGATTTTTATATTATAGTAAGAAATCTAATAAGGTCAAACGTGTTGATGTTACAGCAGGTTTGATGTGTATTTTCAATGACAAAATCACCCGCGTCCCATGCACCCGTTACAAAACATAGCTGTCCCACCCGTTACGTTACTTTTTAATTTTTTTAGAAAAAAATAATTTAGTAAATGAAAAAAAACTTTATGTAGGATCAAAGCTTATACCCTCACTTTTAACATATATTTTTTCCAAATTTTTATCTCTTCAAAACTCACAGAGTATCATTTTTTTCTGTAGTGATTCAAAAACCTTGTCCATTTTCTGTCCCACCCGTTACACCCTTATTTTGCTCCATTCTAAGCTTTAGATAGACTTTTTTTAAATTTTGAAAATCCCATCACTGTCTATAAATGTTAAGACCTTTCTGTTGGTGGGATAGTTTTTTCATTTAAATGATTAAAAATTTGAAAAAAATTACTTCAAAGTTGTCTGAATGTCCCACTCGTTACAAAATAATGACCCAGGAAAAAATATTACAGATCAGAGTATTTTTGTGCAGTGAAGGCATACACTGAACTGAACTAAGTAATCTTTTCTCAACTGACAATCAATTAGAGTAAACGTTAAGAAACAATTTGCCTACCTCACAGAATTAAATAAGTATTGATGATGTAGGAACTCAGCAGAAGACGGCACTTGGTAAATCCTTGTGGTGACTGATCATTTTCAGTCTTGACCCAGGGACTCTGAAACAGAAAGTATAAGACGATTTTGAAATTCCGAGAAGATGAAAAAAAACTAAGCGTTAAAATGGGTCAGTTGCAAGGGTCTGAAATGTTGTATTTTTTTATATGAAGAAAATAAAATTACTAGATGAGCTTAAAACAAAGATGCCTCTCGTTTTCTAATTAATTGTAAGTCCCATTGTTCCGGAGATGAGATTTGCTCCCAAAATTCATTGTTTTCAATGGGATTCCCGCGCAGTGACGTCATTACGCACACGATTTTTTGAAACTTTACACGCACTGAAAAAAAAAATCAATTGTTAAAGCAACAATCCAATATTTGCTGATTTAACAAAAATTGAAAGTTGCTAAATCAACCGGGGTTTTCTGTTAAGTTAACAATTTATTTGTTGAGTTTACAAAAATAGTTGTTAAATCAACCACATGATGATGTTCTTTTAACAAAATGGACATTGTCAATTTAGCAATTTTAATTAGTTAAAAAACTACAGAACTTAACCCAATTAGTTGATCCAACAATTCAGCTTGTTATATCAGCAAAATAAATTGCTGATTTTACTTACTAATTTGTTATTCCAGCGTAAAAATTGTTATTTGATTTGCTGGTTGGGCAAATTAGTTGTTAAGCTAACAAAATGAATCGCTGATTTAGCATTTGAGTTGTTAATTTATCAAAATTATAGGTTAATTTAGCATATGATTTTGTTCTGTACTTTTTTAACTATTTATTTTTTTCAGTGCAAAATTCATTGTTTTTAATGGGATTCCCGCGCAGTGACGTCATTACGCACACGATTTTTTGAAACTTTTATACGCACGAGTGTATCTCAAAAACCGAGATTTTCAAGGAAAAACAAAAGGCACCGTTGCACTCAGCTCATCAAGTACTATCATTTTCTTTCTAAAAAAACACACAATTTCAGACCCTTGCAACTGCCCCTTTTAATTAAACTAATCCAAGCACATCCATAAATATTTTTTATTTGGGGTTAGAGATTTGTGAGAAATGAAATGAGGGAGGGAAAGAAGTAGGGGCAATAGTGGCACTTCCTTTGGGAGCAAACATTTTTGAGTGTCCAAGCTCAAGTTTTAACCCTTAAGGGACCGGGCTAGGTGAAATTGCCTATACGACGGATTGAAGGTGCCAGGACACCTTATTGTACGCATTTCATCGATAAAATCGTGTTTATCCGTAATAGAGACTGAAACAGTATGAAATAGACCAGAGAAGAAAAATGAGTATTCTCGGGCTTGGCCCATGAGGGGTTAAAATTCAAAGTCCCTCTATAATAAGAGAGTTGCGCCGTGTTGGAATCCGTCTCTGATCGCTCTGATTCACGCTTTCCTGGAAGCCCCGAGAGGCAAAATGCAAAAGGCGAAAAACCACGCATTCACTCATATTACACGTAGGAATCGGACCATGCTTTAATCAGAGGTGGCGCGTGAAATCTTTGCAGCATTTCTATTTAAACTCACGTCAAATATCGATTTGCACTTTGCAGTATGCACCCCCTACGTTTCGACCTTATACATGGATTTAAATGGACAAGAGCCAATGTTGCCAGATTGCACGCGCCGCCACTGGTTTTAATCCACTGTGCGCCGCCGCACCAAAATACACGAGAAGAAAATAGACAAAATTACACCTTGAACCTATCCTAAAAATCTTCCACTTTGGTTTCGCAGGTTACCCAGTTTACTGCCACTTTAGATAAATGTATAGCTCGTTGGCTCCGATCAGTGGCGTAGCGTGCATTTTGGCAACGTTGTATTTTTGTTCCTATTTAAACCCATGTAAAATGTCGAATGCAAAAATAACCACTGAACCCTATATTTCAATATTTTTCATGGGTTTAAATGAGTGATCTGCAACGTTGCCAACTGGCCGCTGGTTCCGATCCACTGTGTGTTGCTTTGACGCGGAACGCCGAGCTCTTTTCCTGCTTTTATAATGAGTCTCCTAATTACCTCTCATCCTCGTTAATTGTCTCAATTAATTTGAAGCACCTATCAGCTTGGTATCGCTGATATATCCGATGCAATATACATGTTTCTCATTTTAAAGGTAAGCGCAGATATGCACCAGTATCGAAGCGTGCAATCTGGCAACCTTGCATTTGACTCATTAGACTCAATGCAAAATATCGAACTATCTAGGAATTGCCGACGACCATCGGATTCAACCTTTCCCATGGGTTCAAATGGACAAAATTTCGTGTTACCGAATGAAAAAACTATCCCACCAACAGAAAGGTCTTAACTTCTAGATAGTAATAGGATTTTCAAAATTTAAAAAAAGTATCCAAAACTGAGAAAAAAGCAAAATAAGGGTGTAACGGTGGGACAGAAAATGGACAAGGGTTTTGAATCACTTCAGAAGAAGTTGAAACTCTGTGAGTTTTGAAGAGATAAAAATTTGGAAAAAATATATGTTAAAGGTGAGGGTATACGCTTTGATCCTACATAAAGTTTTTTTCATTTACTAAATTATTTTTCTCTAAAACAATTAAAAAGTAGCGTAACGGATGGGACAGCAAGGTTTTGTAATGGGTGGGACGCGTGTGATTTGGTCATTGAAAATACACATCAACCCTGCTGAAACATCAACACGTTTGACGTTATTAGATTTAAAAAATATATTCGTCTCTGGTTGCATTTTAATGCAAAACAAGACTGCTAGGCACTAATTTTTAGATTTCAATTTTTGCATATCATGTCCACTTTACTGCATAGAATGACCCGTATGCGCAAAGAGCATTTCCCTTCAAACTGGCATCTATGTAAATGCACCCTCAAGTTTCTTAGGTTTGATGACGCACATTAAAAATTAAAAGTGTTTGATCGGTTCATATTTAGGCGTGGAAAGTAATACGCGTGAAACCAACAAAAAGTAAGTGAAACAGGTGTCATTAAATCTGAGCTTTAATGAGGAACAGGTGCTTGATTGGTTTGCCTTTTTCCCCCCTTTGTTTTCATCAAGGATTCCACACCGCAGTGTCCCTGAAGTATAAAAGCACTAGTTTCGAGTGAGCGGTGACAACGGAAGGACACAACTAAATTTCACCTTTTTAAATTTGAAAGTATATCTCTGCAGCCATCCTTTTACTTCTTCAACTCTTCATTTTGCCAATTTAGACATCTAAAAATGGAAATAGGTGTTGTGTTCGTTATCATCTGAACAACAAACCTGAGGATTTCACAATCGCATCGGAGTGATCGTCTCAAGGTCTGTATAGTGTGCGCTTATAATGGTAGAGGTAGTTTCAGAAGTGTAGGCGGACCTAGACCGATAATCTTTGGAATTTGTCAACATTATTTCTGATATTATACTTGATGAAAATGAATAAAAATGAAATGGAGTGTTCACATTTCAATGAGGAAAACTTTAAACACAAAAGAATAAAGTCAGGAGCAAAGTCGGTATTGATTTGAAGGAATGAAAGATGAAAATTCGCCAAAGATTATGGTTTTGGTCCGCCTACACTACTGAAACTACCTCTATAGTTGCAAGGGTCTGGAATGTTGTGTTTTTTATAATGAAAATAAAACGTACTTGATGAGCTGAGAACAAAGATGTCTTTGGTTTCTAATTAAGTCCCATTGTTCCGAAATAAGAGTTTGGCCCAAAATACATTGTTTGAAATGGGACGTCACTAAGCACACAATTTCTACAACTTTACACCCTGGTAAAAGAATGGTCCTTGAATATTTTTGCCCAAATCTCCATGCAATAAAAGATTTCCATGAAATCATAAGGATTCTCAAGTAATTGCACGGAAATCCATGTAAATTCTTGAGGATTTCCATACATTTTCACGGAAATCCTTATGATTTCATCATGGCAATTTTTATTGCATGGAGATTGGTTTGGGCAAGGCTATTCAAGGACCACTTCTTCCAGGGAACGTGTGTATCTCCAAAACTGGCTCACTCGGAAAAAACCGAAGGCACCATAGTTCTCAGCTCATCAAGTGCTATAATTTTCTTCATACAAAACACAACATTTTAGACCCTTGCAACTCCCCCATTACCTTTAGTTTCAAAGTGATTCGAGGAAGCATGAAGCATACTTTGAGGGTCAAAGTTTGTGGTCGGGGGGGGGGGGCTTATAAGTAATGAATTTTTTTCCCTTTAAATTGGTCTCAGGAACGTTCGTCGAAATTTACATTTGACCAATAATGCAATATGACCATTTAATATTTTGTCCATCCTTTTCTTTTTGACCTAAACGGTATTAAATGCCCACTTTGCATTTTAGTCGAATTGATTTAGAGGACCACGCGTATTGGCAGTTTTTACGATCTTTATTATTGTGTTTGTGGATGCTTGAAGTCAATTTTTATCAGTTTTTCAATACATTTTTCAATCCGAATTTTTATTAATATTTATACATTTTTACTTTCTCACAGCTAACGAAGTTAGAAATTGAGAAAGTATTGCAATGGCGCAGATAGCTGTCTTGCGCAGATAGTAACTTTTGAACCAATGGTCCATATGCATCCAAAATCTGCAGAGAATTTGGTTTCAACATTCGTCAGAGAAGCTGTTTTTGGTCCTCCAAAATGTTAAATTGTAAGCAGGTTATGCAGGATTAAAGTTTTACTATATTATAAATGGGAAAATGGGCAAATATGTGGAACAAGTGGAACATTTTAATTACAGCTGTTAAGATTTTGATGAAAATTTGCAAAAACATTCTGCAACCAGCCTACTGTAATATTTACTACTTACTTAAAGGGGGGTCTGGGTCTCCCCCAGAACATTATAGGGGATCTGAGGGTCTCCCTCGGAGTAATAAAGGATGGTTTGGGGGTTTCTCTCAGAATATAAGAGGGTCCTCCAGATTAAGTTTGACGTGAGAGAGTATTCGTGTAGTGGGGTATTCCTTTAGTCCGGCCTTGGAGATAGGACTTAAAACATAGCGTCGTCTCTGTAAAAGTTATTGCTCGTTGATTGCAACTGTTACTGTCAAGTCGGCGTCTTATTTCCCGCCTTTAACAGAATCGAACGAATCATCGGAGCTTCAAATTTATTTTTACCTTCTCACTACTAACAAAGTTAGAAATAGAGAAAGTATTACAATGGCGCAGAGATTTTCAAGGTATTTTGTTTCGATACTCTTGGCTCACTACGACTATGTAGATCATGATAATTACAAAATAATTTGCTCTCATCATGCCTAGTACTATCCTAAAGAATATTCATCCATGAAGTTTCAATATTATTTAACTATATGTGGCTTGGAGGTGTAAATGCACAAACTTGCTGTGGCGTCTGTCTGTCCGTATAGCCATAAAACGTGAAACCCAGCAGAACTTTTGAACTATTGATCCATATGCATCCAACTTTTGAGAGATGTTGCTTAACATTCTCCAGAGGGACTTTTTTTGTTTCTTTTAAATTTTAATTTTTAGGTTAGTTATGGATGAAAAATGATTTCAATTAAAATCAATGGAAAAATGGGTCAAAAAAAGGAAAAATTTATAAATATTTCAAAAATGGATCTTTGGATCTGGATAAAAATATCAAAGGGGGATCTGAAGGTCTCCCCCAGGATATTAAATGGGGGTCTGAGGGTCTCCCCCAGATTAAATTTGATATGAGAAAGTGTTTGTAGGGTATTCCATACAGTTTATTTTTTCTAGCGATGATGCGATTCAAGGATATGAGGCACATCGAGCCCATGCTGGAGCCGATTACACTCATTTACCAGATGGCCGGTCTAGTCCCGTACAATCTGCGAAACGGTCGTCTGACAATATTCGGACTCGTTCAATCACTCCTCATGTCCTGCCTCCTTCTATCTCTGGCTCGAGACAACATCTGGTCCTCCCATGCTCGCACCTACACACCGCTGGACAGTTTCAGTATCCTCGTTTCCGGCACCATCTTCACATTTTACGTTGCTTTGTTTTCCTTCGTTTTCGTCACTCTCTTCAAAAGTTTGATCGACTCTAAACGTCACATCAGGATCCTGCATCAGTTGGCCGAAATCAACGGAAAGGCGCGAGACCTTCGTTTGGTGTTGAGACCGGCTTACTCCTTCAATCGGACCATCGCCTCCTTCTTCTTCATCATTCTGTCGATTGCTTCGGCGGATCTATTCATATTGCTACGTCGCAAGGTGGCCATCAATGAAATTTTCTACAAGATGACGCATATCTACACGTTCTACGTCATTGTTATCCCGACAGCTCTCAACTTTACAGCCTTCATGAAGGTCCTCTACTTGAAGTTCAAGCTTCTTAATGACTTTCTTCTGTCGTATTTAGGTCTGTTTCTCTTGTTATATTTCCATACGTTTAACCTCTTATAGACCAAGCCCGAGTATACTCGTTTTTCTCGCCTCTAGTCCATTTCACATTGCTCCTGTATTTAGCGATTCAGAATAAACGCGACTCTGGAGTTTGACACTTACAAGATAAGGTTTCGTTTGTGCGCCTTCAATTCGTCGTATAGGCAATTCCAACTCCCCCATGTACGAATAGTTAACTACCCTCCCTATATTCACTTTAAAAGTGGCGTTCTTTTGATCAAACCTGGTGTGTAAAGGGTTAAGGTGATTCCAGGCGAAACTTTTCTAGATTTTAATCCGATGGATGGCGCCACTAGTCGCTTTTCGGAAAAGTCGTGTTTTTGGCGTTTTAAACTGAAACCTTAAAAAAAAAAAAAAACGCAAAATCCAATAACGTCAGCACCTGCAACATTTTTTTATGGATTTTTGAGCCCATAACGAGCTAAATTGATTTAGAATTGAAGCCGTAAATTATGAAATTCATTTCGCCGTAAGCTTAGTGAGTGAGAGTGAGTGCGAGTGATAATACGTCTATCTGCCTCACTTGCACTCATTGAGGCTTGTGGGAATTTTCGTTTTACATAATTTCCGGCTTTATTTTTGAATGTTTCAGCTTGAAACTTTCAGGATATCTTCCTGAAGTATGTTCACAGGTGCTGACGTTTCTCAAATTTGTTTCATTAGTGTAAATCCGTCATTTTTAGCCAAAAACTGTTGACTTTTTGATCAGCGCGACGTGGTGTCAACGGTTGGAACTAATCGACCCTGGTATCATCTTAAACTGAAAGGAATGAAGCTCTTGCAAACTTTTGCTGCGAGCAAGTAAATAGTCCAATCTGAGGTAATAAGGCAATTAAGTAGGTAGCCAACCATCTGGTTTAAGGGTGAGAACAAAAGAGGCTCGACCAGTGGCGTAGCGTGCAATTTGACAACGTTGCAGTTACATTTAAACCCATGAAAAATATCGAACTTTTGGGTGTTGGGTAAACACTTTCGCATTCGACCTTTTTCAAGGGTATATAAGGACTCGGTAAAGACAACCTCTATATACTCGGCAGCCATCTTGGATTTCACAATTCTTCAAATCTGACGGCAGAGTTGAAATCTACGACCTCAAAAACCCCCGGATACCGATTTTCATTGAATTTCGTCCCCTACATGCGGAGAAATTATTTTTTTCGGCCTCGTCGCTGCCGCTGAGAACCCAAAAATAGCGATTTTTGACACTTTAAAAATTCATAACTCAAAGACAAATCATTTCCCGAAAACAAACTTTAGCTCATTTTAACCGGCAAAAAAGGGCTTCCTTTGAGACGGTTCTTTGTTTTCCTCAGTGCGATCCCCATATGAAAAAAATCCAAAAAACTCATTTTTTGGAATTTCCAAAATTTTGAAAATGCAATAACTCAACTGAAATTCAATATTTTTGAAATATCATACACATCAAAAGATAGGTCTTTAAAAGATCTTTCAATTAAAAAAAGTTCGTTTTGTTATCTTTAACCGTTCAAAAGTTATGGCCGAAAACCCGTTTTACCTTTGACCCCCGCCCCCCCCCCCCCAGTTCTAAGAGGGCAAAAATAAAAAATAGGCCAGCTTTAGACTCCCCAAGAATAGCTCTATCAGCCCTGAAAAAATGAAGGAAATCCATTCTCAGCCCATTCCTTATGGGTGATGAAACAAACTCTTTCATTTATCCAGTTATATTTTTTTCCAATGTCATTTCGTCCAAACGTTCTAATGTCCAATGAGCTACAATGTCTGCGAATAAAAAGTCCATGTCTAAAAAAATGTCCGAAGGTTCATTTTTAATGGACAGAAATAGTCCAGTACAATTTTTGTATTCTTGTCTCCTATACAAATCTTAAAATAAATCATCCTGTGATGATTGTGCATATTATCCGTCCAATATTTGAATAAGTAACTGTTCAGATACATTTGCATACTGAACTCTCGAAAAATTCATTTGCCTCTCAGACTTTCCAAATTTTTGTACTTCACTTTATGGACTTAAAATCTCTGGACATTTTAATATTGGCCTTTTCTTTTTTTGGACGTTTCCTAATTTTTTGGACTTTAATGTTTCGGACATTAAGGGGAGGAGGAGGTCCAAAATGAAAAAAAAATGGTTTTTTGGTTAAGCCTTTATTTGAAAGAGGACGTTCTCGGGTTTAAAATGATATGATGCATTGTAATAGTTTAGAAAAAAATCAATTTTTTATGAATTTTTGAAGGTGAAGAGTCCTTATCATGTCAGCTGATTTTTAGTATTTTCTTTTTGCGATACTGAAAAACCTGGTTTTTTTACCTTTTGATGCATTTTTCTCAGGAACTAGTAATGCTATTTCATGAACTTTTTTTCTAAATTTTCATCAGAAAAAGCTCTATCAGTGGAACTAGGATATTCTTTGCAGATTCTTTGCTTTCTTTATAGACATTCAAAGCTAAAAAAAAAATGAAAAAATCGACCAAACTTTCAACTTTTAAAAAAAAGTTTTCAATGAATTTTTAAAAACACTCAGACACAACTTCATGCAAAATTGCAGCCTTTTAGTTCAAATAGTTCCTGAGAAAAGTGCACCAGAAGTGAAGCATATTTAACATTGTTTAACATGGGACCTCCTTCTCCCCTTAATGTTTCGGACATTAAGTTTTGGACTTCAAAGTTTTGGACGTACAAATTTAGACTTATCATCTGTGCATCCTATTGCATACCTAAACAGGTCGACGGGACAGCGTGAGGAGTCAAAAGGATGAAGGATATTGGTTGAAAGCTAGATTGGGAGGAACTGACCAATTACTCGAAAAATTCATTTGCCTCTCTTTCATAATTTTTGGATTTCACTTTATGGACTTAAAAGTTCTGGACATTTCAATATTGACCTTTTCTTCTTTTGGACGTTTCCTTCTCGGACCTAATTTTATTGACTTTAATGTTTCGGACATACAAATTTGGACTTATCATCTGTGTATCCTATTGCATACCTAAACAGGTCGACGGGACAGCGTTAGGAGTCAAAAAGATGAAGGATATTGGTTGAAAGCTGGATTGGGAGGAATTGACCAGGACAAATGGGGATGGCCGCCGTCCGAATTCCAGTCCCCGACGCCTCAGCCGTTGGAGTTTGTTCTCCTTGACGTCATACAATTGCACTCGATGCTAAGGAACGTCAGCTGTTTGATCAACAATCACTACTCGACTCAAATCCTTCTCCTTCTCGCCACTTGCTTCACCAACTTCAACAGCAATATCTACTACTTCTTCTTCGCCACTCCGCACAAGGCTCAGACCATATACTGTATCTATTGGTCGGTCATGCACCTTATTCTTCTCACGATGGTTCTCAAAGAACCGTCAAGTGCTAGACTCGAAGTAAGTTCCCCGTTTCTTCCCTGGTCAAAAAAGAGTTCCATGAATATCCAAGACCAAAATTCAGAAAGCGTGGGCAATCATTATTTTTTCCATATAACATTTCATGGACTTCCTTGGGAAAATCATTATTTTTCCATAACACTCCATGGAATGAGTCTGTTGCAAACTTTTGCTACAGCGCTACAGAGTGTTCAATCCCATGTATAAAATCGCGTGAAAAGTCCATTGGTGGCATCAGAAAGTCTTAAACTGCAGTATTAAACTCACAAGAGACGTTTAATGAAATCCAAGATGGCGATAAAATATCGAGCAACCTGTATGCATGCACCACGAACATCCAAGGATAGCCAACCTCACACTATCGATCACACCCAATCACAACGTAAATAAACACATAACCTCTGAAGCTGTGAGTATGTCAACGTTGGCAATCCTTGGATGTTAAAGGTGCATGCATACAGATTTCTCGATATTTTACCGCCATCTTGGATTTCATTAAACGTCTCTTGTGAGTTTGCTATCGCATTTCATGACTTTCTGATGCCACCAATGGCCTTCTCGGGCGATTTTACCTACGATGAAATACTCTTTATCGTTGTAGAAAAAGTTTGCAACAGACCCATTCCATTAGATTTTCCATGTAATTTCATCAGTGGCGGCGCATGCAATCTGGCAATGTTGCATTTTATCCGCTTAAACTCATGTAAAATATCGATTCGAGGGAGTGTGCACTGTGCACTCCCAATATTTCAACATTTTTCATGACTTTAAATGGACAAGATCCAATGTTGTCAAATTGCACGCGCCGCCACTGAATTTCATGGAATTTCAGTCGAAATCGTCTCTTTGGGCCAAATATCAAGCTCTCACGAGGAGTGTCTGTCGGTAAGTGGACTATCCAATCCTACTCGTATGTCAAATAAGGCTGCTTTCGCTGCTAGCTATATAAAGGTTAAATGGGGCTTTTGCACACTTTTGCTGAAAGCGATTTAAGGGTTGATTTACTTAGATGTAAAAAACCTGTAAAAATAACGATGGTAGCTTTACTCTGAAATTGTAAAATGCTTTTAAATGCGCGATCGTACTGGTGAAGTTGCACTAATAGTTCGAGATTCCTTCGCTTAATTATACTTCCTACACGGAAAAAAAGACGAATCTGCTATCCACGCTGATTTTGGAGCTATCTGGCAGATAGTAAATGCAACGTACAAATATGGTATATTAAGTTAACTTGTCGGTACAATTTTACCATAATTTAGTGAAATTTGCCATTCTTGTTAGCTGACTCTAAAATCAACTATGCAGATGGTAAATTCTACTTGTTATTTTTCCGGTGTATGCTGACAAGGAAGATTCACAGAGTAATATTATGACCAGAGTAACGATCCACATCCGATAAATAGTATACCGTTACACCTGGTTACACCGGACACCGACGTCAAAAGTAAGTCGTCTCTCATTATGGCCACTTCTTAACGCAGTGACAGTATATTATTAGACATAGAAATCTCCCCTTAATTATTAGCACCGAAAGCTGCAGTTACTCTAGCGTATTTAAAAGCTTTGTAAGAGTTTAGGAGTGGATTTCGTAAATTTTTAGTCCTTGCCTAGTTATTTTGGCTAGTTTTTACATCTTAACTGTAGCTTAAGTCTTGAGTCGCTCACATTAGTGGCGGTCAGTACTTTGTTACAAGAGTATAATGACATTCAAACAAATGTAAAACAATCGATTATCCAAGATCCGTTCTTTTAACCTAAGTTTGAACGGAAAAATAACATCCTATGCCGAACTGCGCAAGCTGCCACTACGGTACAAATTCCCCTCTATTAGTTCCTCAATCAGAAACTCGAATCGAAAGTGCTTCAAACAAATTGGAAACTGCGACATTGACATTGCTATAAGTTTGGGGAGTTAGAAAGTAAACGATTTCGAATCGTCCATTGAATGATAATTGAGACCCCAATAAATTCGTAAATTGAGACGGAATTAATCAATGGATTAAACTAGTAGTTCTCAGCAGGCATGGTGCATAGCTGTTGAAAAAAAAGTGGTCGGTTATGTAGGGTGGAAGGAGAATAATCGGTGATAGAAGATTAATAATCTGAAATCTCAATCCGCGCGACGCGACGTTTATAATTGCGGTGAGAAGGAAACTGGCGATGATGCCATTTTCCGGATATAATTATCTGATTTTTCCCGTTTGACCAGTAGCGTGGCATGTAATTTGGCAGCGTTGTTTAAACGCATAAAAAAGAGCAAAGTATTGGGTATGATGGTGAGCACCTTCGCATTCGACCTTTTACATGGATTTAAATGGATAAAATACAACGCTCCCAAATTGCACGCCACGCCACTGCATTTGACCTATATAATGTAAAAGTTTGTAATTTATCGGAATATCAGGCAACATTGGATGGGAGGAATCGGGAATTGATTATAGATGGTGATAAATAACTTGAGCCGAGTTTAAGATGTGCGCTCTTTGTTCTTAAAAATTACTCGGTCGTTTTAATGTTTCACGAAAAGATTGTGATTATCTGCTAAGGCAAAAGTATTGGAAAATATGCAAATGAAGCTGCGTTGCACACTTTTGCTGCAGACGATCTCCGGGTCGATTCAGGTGTTATAAAACCTTAAAAAACAAAAGATTGTAGCACACAAGAAATACGAAATTCAATCCTAAACTCATAAAATGCTTCTAAACTTGCGACTGTAATGACGGCGTGCGGGTACTAATAATAGGAGATTCCCATATTATTTAATTGTGTTGCTCTTTCTATTCTGGGAAGATGAAACATCGCATTTCGATACCAGAATCGATTTGCGGTATTCCATTTTTTGGTACTCTCAGCCTAATTTTTGAAGTTATTGACGAAATGTTTTGTTGAGACGTTCTCCAGATGATTATCTAGTAACTGACTCTCCGTTTTCTTAAATATAAATTTTTTCGGCTTCTAATTTGACATCAATCAAACGGTAGCGCTCTGGGGTAGAAACTGACACTAAACGCTGAAGAATCTAGCATGCACTAATTATTATTATAGTGAGAGCCTTTTCAACAGAAATTAACTTCAATCAAAACGTCTGTCTGATGCACGAACTACATATACGCGCAATATCGCCTTCAACCGCAAAACCGATGCAACTATTCCGTCACATTGGTGCTGGTGTAGTCTATCTCTCTAATTGAAGGCGCTCTACGCTTTTTGATTCGTGTGCGCATTTTGTTTGATCAACCACGAGTCCCTTAGCTGCCGCTTTGCGTATAATTAATGATATTTTTCCATTCACCGATACTTTCACCGGTTGAGAAAAGATTACACGCTTCAGTTCAATTTATGACTGTAGTGCATGAAAATACTCGCATCTGTAGTCTTTTCTCAACCGGTGGAGTCGTTGATGGATTTAAAAAAAAAAAAAAAAAAAAAAAAAAAAAAAAAAAAAAAAAAAAAAACCTTGCAGCCATTTTAATAATTCAACGGCGATTGCACCGATTGAGAAAAGGATCAGAGTATTTTCGTGTTGTACAGTCATACACTGAACTATACTGTGTAATCTTTTCTCAACCGGTGGAATCATCGGTGAATTGAAAAAATGTCATTAATTATAAGCAAAACGGCTGCTCTGCTTGATGGATATTCTTAAAAAGGAATACAGACAAGACGCTTTAAAGATTTGAAAATAGTCGACCGCGTAAATCAATTCGAGGGTTAACCCTTTCAGACCTGGCGTCCATTCCAATGGACATTAGAATAACATGTAGTATTACGGAAAACATAAAAATACAATATGCGCATCAATTTAGATGAGGAAACATCGCTAAGTTCAACCAAATGTTGGCCAAAAATCCGTTTCTGAACAAAAATAATTTTAGGTCTGAAAGCATTGGCGGATACAGGGAATTGTCTTTCTCTCTCTTCCTCCATTTGAACGTATGTGTTAGAAAATGACAGCAGAGGGGGCCATCACGTGACTTTGGCCTTCTCTTCTGTCCTTTTCTAACGCACGTTTTCAAATGGGAGGAGAGAGAGAAAGACAATTCCCTGCATCCGCCCGTGTCTGAAAGGGTTAAGTTCGACGGTGGACCAGTAGCAAACAGGCGAAAATTCCTATATTCCGGTCCATTCCCAACGTCCTTCTATACTCGTCTTTCCCACCATCGACCCCCCTGGGATGAATTTGAAACTTCTAAACGATTTTTACCATTTTCCATAATGTGAAGATTTAGAACTTACCTCCCTCCTTGTTATTGGGTACTATGAATTCCCCGCGAATTCATCCCATTTGAACATACGAGAAACAATCGATTCTTTAGGGGGCCATGGCCCTTCTACTAATCGATTGTTCCTCATGCATTCAAATGGGAATAATACACTGTTGCCAGATTGCTGGATCCGCCTTTGAGCTAAAAACAAGAATGCCTTCGGTTCCTAATTACGTTTCATAGTTCTTGAGATGCAAGATCGAGTCATAATGCATTGCTGTAGACGGAAATTCCGCACGTTGTGACGTAACAACACACGCGGTTTTGTGCAATTTTATAAGAGTATATCTCTAAAACCTACGCATGGATAATACCAAAGGCATCCATATTCTTAGCTCATCATGAAAAGCTTTTATTTTTTCTACAAACAAAAAAGCTCAATTTCAGACCTTTGAAACTACAGCATTGCTACACTGAAGAAAAATATCACCAGAAGCATGACCTATGTGAACCTATGTAAGGGATAGTACAATTGCCAAGAATTCTAGTCTTTGTACCATAATTCTTAAAAATATTGAGAAAATTATAGTTCTGTAACCATACTCTGGTATTAACACCAGCATTCTCTGGTCAACGTACGTGACTTTCTGTGGTTCACATATTGCTGTGAATATTACTAGAATTTAGGAATTATTTTTTTCAGTGTATAGCTGCTGCATTTCAATGGTTAAAAAAAAAACAGAAATTAAAAAGAAAAGTCTCAAGGCCATTTCTTAATTTTTGTCCTCATGTTTGAAAAAAAAGGTGTATTTTATCCTTGTTATAAGCATGGCCATCTGATTTATTTTTACAAGAAAAGCACGGGAGTTTAAGCCCAAGGTTATAGATCAAAGAGGTATGCTCATCTGACTTCGCGCCACAAGTTCATTGGCGCGCAGTTCAAAATCCCTGCAGGCAAGATGGCCGAGAAAAGCAGAAAACGTATACTCTTTGCAGAAAGCATTGAGCTGCCCTCTACAGGAAAGCAGAAAAGAACCCAATGTTTTCTGCAAAGAGTATACGTTTTCTGCTTTTCTCTGTCATCTTTCCTGCAGTGATTTTGAACTGCGCGCCACTGAACACTTGTGACGCGAAGTTAGATGAGCATACCTCTTTAATCTATAACCTTGGCCATGTCTGGCCTCTCCTACTGACTCACTCGGTCTTGATACTTCAAGGTATGAGGTATGAGGTTCATACTGCCGCCAAAACAGTATATTTCACTAAAGACTTTACATAGCCTTGGTTAAATTTCCACCTTTCCTCACCCACTTTAGAATTCAAACCTAATGCAGATTCCATCTGCTTCTTGCTCTGACAAATATGTGACCTGCCTACAGTTTGGAATCAACGAAGAATTACGTGAGAGTGGTATGAGGTTTTTTTCCCAAAATCACAAAGAGACAAATTTTTAACAAATAAAGGCCATAGTATCAATAAAAAGTTCCTCTGGCAGCTTCAAGGGGAATTTGGATATTTATTATAAAAATTCTGGCCTTCTGTCAAAATTTCCGGCTGTTTTGACCAGAACTCCTGTCAGACTTTCTGGTCAAAAGACCTGAACTCTGAAGAAAACAGCTAGAATTCCTCATCGAGACCTTTTCGTTAGATTTCCGGCAATTTTTAAAAGAATATTTTTCTCTTTTCAGGATCGCGAATTTCATCAAACTAGCATTCGTATGTTGATTGCGGGAATGCGTTATTTTTCATAGAGATCACGCCAAAAAGAGCTGTAAGGTATATGCTTACACACACGGCCTTTACATGATTTTGTTTCGTTTTGTTCCACAGAGATCGGAAGTTAAGGAAGTCGGATTTGTCAGAGCAAGTTTCGTGTGTTGAGGAGGTGGCGGGAAATTTATTGAGGTAGGTACAGACCAAAGTATTTGCTCCCCTGTGAGGTCCTTTTCCAGTAGCGTGGCGTGCAATTTCGCAACGGTGTACTGTGTCCATTTAAACCCATGTAAAAGGTCGAATGCGAAGGTGTTCATCGAATACCCAATATTCCGATCTTTTTCATGGATTCAAATGGACAAACTGCAACGATGCCAAATTGCACGCTACGCCACTGTCCTTTCCTCAAATTTAAAAACCAAAAAATGTAAATTTATTCTAGAGAATATGATACGTAACACCCTTTCAAAGGATTTTTTAATAATAATTATAGGTGTCGAGAGAGGGGGGGGGAATTGGAAACTCAATTTCCGAACGATCCTCTAGACGTCCTCCATTGATGACCAATATGGCGCGTAAATTAGTCTGTTAATCTTACCACATATGGTCTGAGTTCGAAAATAAAATGACCAAAGATCGGTCAAAAAAAGTCTTTAAAAATCATCGTTTTCGACCTGTTAAACTTGGTTTAAGATTTTTCAATGACATTTTGAAGTTTAAATTACTTGTTTTGGGTGTTTTCTGTAATAATACAATTAGTCTTGAAGGTTTGTAAAATTAATGAAAACTTGATAAGAAATCCTGTTTTTGATTTTAAGCCTCTTTTTGACGATCTTAAATTAGACCATTGTGCGGCGAATCCGTTTTGTCACCAGCAGTTGCGGCTGGTGCAATGTGGCAACAACGTATTCATCCCCTCATTTAAACCTATGTAAAACAATCGATCTGCAGGAGGCGCAATTGCACCCCCGAGACGTCGATGCTTTTGTATAGATTTCAATGGCAAAAAAGCATGATTGCCAAATTGCACTATGAGCAGCCACTGGCGTACAGTGGATTGAACCGCATGGAATTTCCCGGTTATAATTTTACGGATAGAAATCAAGTTTATGAAGAATACGTAGCAGGATAACCACAGATTCCGATATGGCGCATCTCTTTTTGTATAAAAGGACTCTACAACAAATTTTATTTAGTAACCCACCGGTCACCACGGTCCAGTGGCAGCTCGTGCTACTTGGCAACAATATGTCTTCACTCCATTTGATTGCATGAGAAACAATCGATTCAAAAGTGAAGCAGCGCTTCACCAGCAATCGATTGTTGGACATAGATTCAAATGGAGTGAAGACATTGGTATGAGTGAAGACATTGACCGCGGCATTGGCGGCTCGTGCTAATTGGCAACAATGTCTTCACTCCATTTGAATCTATGTCCAACCATCGATTGCTGGTGAAGCGCTGCTTTACTTTCGAATCGATTGTTTCTAATGCAATCAAATGGAGTGAAGACTTTGTTGCCAAGTAGCACGAGCCGCCAATGCCGCGGTCACTCTTTTGGTAATCGGAGTTTCGAAACCACGGTTACTTTCGGGAGCCAATCACAAACAAGGCGATTCCAAATCCAAATATTCCCTCCGAACTCATCCGGCCACGTTTCACGTAACCCACCTCGGGAGGTAGGTCTCAAAATTCGCTACCAAACGGTTCCCGGTCACTTTTTGTAACGGATGACCGCACTGTGCATGGCCCACTTTTAAGTGACCAAAGTACTAAACCTTCTGATTTTCGAAACCTGGTCACTGAAAACGTGACCTGGTTATACTAAATAAAATTTGCTTTATAACAGTCTCTATTATTCCTTTTGCGTGTTTACAGAGGTGCTTCATCGCACCATTTTACCGATCGACCTTATTCTTTTTGTTAGGATCCAAAGACCATGGACTCGGAAAAAATCGAATCTCCTTTGCGACCGTTCTTCATGGCCTCAAAATTTGCCGGTCTGATACCGTTCAATTTACACACCCTAGAAACGTCACTGATTGGCTGCATACAAGCTTTGGTATTCGTAGCATTTATCACCACCCTAACCTTGTATACTCAAATCAATCACTGGGTTGGCCTTGCTCAATCGTTTAAACCTCTGGCGGCGTTCGAAGTACTCACTGTTGAAATGTTCCTCATAAATTTAGTCGCCGGCATATTGATAATGCACAGTTTGATATTCGCCGAGCGAAAAAAGAGGATGTTGAAATCGATGAACGTTGTCAATCTTCGCATGGCATCGTTTGGTCTTCGTCCGAAGAGCTCGAGTGGTAGGATGAAGTACGAGAAATATTTCCTCGGTACGGTTTCCAAAACAAAGTATATAGATAGAGAACAGGTGAACCTCTGATTTAAAAATAGGTCATAGGTTTACTTTACATGCAGGGTATGGCTATAAAAATAGTAACTATACTCCTAAGATTTGGAAAAAAACTCGCAAAATGACTCAAAATGTTGGTTCCATGAGGAATTGAGTCACTTGTTCACATTCTAACCAATATAAATTGCCGTCGTTCGGCCATCTTTTGGTGCTCTGCTCGTGGTGAATGCATGCAGGGTTGATTCGCCCACTCTACCGCCATCTTAGGCTTTCCTTAATACGCTTTGTGTGAGGTTTTGTGACAAAGATTACTTATACATACAGATATGGCATAAGCCCGAATTTTGTTATAAGTTGACTCCGGCCGTGATACAATCGGGCACACAGAGGGGATCATAAAGATTACAGAGAAAATATTACACTCTCCATGTTTGTCTGTTACAAAACTGTTCCACGTTCCACTGTTCACGTTCCGTGTTTGTTCTAGTTCCGCAAACATACGCAGGAAAACATGGGAAACGTAATATTTTCGAACCAGAATTCTGTAATCTTTATGATCCCCTCTGTATGCCCGGTTGTATCACGGCCGGCGTTTTATCCATTCTTCACTTAACACGGGCGAGATGGCTTGTGCCATATCTGTATGTAAAAGTATAATCTTTGGTTTGTGAGTGGATTCTCAGACTTTTTGATTCCTTTAATGTGATTTCATCGCGATTTGACTGCAGGATCAACCCTCCACAAAGCTGTAGCAAAAGTATGCACGGACCCATTAAAGTTTGAAATGTCCGTGGATTTTTTTAATTCACTGATGATTCGACCGGTTGAGATAAGATTCCTCCAGCACAGTTCAATTCATAACTGCAATGCACGAAAATAATCCCATCTGTAATATTTTCTCAATTGATGCATTCGCTGTTAAATTATTGAAATTTACCCAAGTTTTCTAAAATCATCGACAAATCCACCGATGGAGAAAAGATTACCGATACGAGTATTTTCGTGAACTGCAGTCATACACGAAACTGAACTGTGCAATCTTTTCTCAACCGATGAAATTATCGGTGAATCAAAAAATGCCATTAAATATCAGTGGCGGCTCGTGCCATCTGGCAACAATGTCTTCGCTCCATTTGAATACATGTTTAACAATCGATTGCTGATGAAGCGCTGCTTCACTTTCGAATCGATTGTTTTATATACAACCAAATGGAGGGATGACATTGTTGCCATATTGCACGAGCCGCCACTGTTAAATATACACGGAACGGCAGCTCTGGGGGAGGGGGAGGGGGAGGGGGAGGGGGAGGGTGAGGGGGAGGGGGAGGGGGAGGGTTAGGGGGAGGGGGAGGGGGAGGGGGGATGACACGACACCGCGCCATGACGGTTTAAAGTCCTATCCGAAAGTAAGGAGGAATGAACGTTTTATTTGCATCTTATCTTTTAACGTTTAATCAAAATTTGCAGTTAATTAAATTGAAACTGGTTTCAGAGCTGCTATCTGATTGCAGCATTTTCAGACAACTATCTGGACGCAAAAATTTTGCTTATATCTGCTACGTATGTGTCAGTTTACTTATCTAACTCTAAGAAGCTTTCACCCTCATTTCAAACCAATGGGTCTGTTGCAAACTTTTGCTACGGCGCTATAGAGTGTTCAATCTCTTGTAAAATCACGAGAAAAGTTTATTGATGGCATCAGAAAGTCATAAAATGCAGTATGAAACTCACGAGAGATGTTTAATGAAATCCAAGACGGCGATAAAATAACGAGCAACCTGTGTGCATGCACCACGAATATTCAAGGGTAGCCAACCTCACAATATCGATCACACCCAATCACAACGTAAATTAAACACATAACCTCTGAAGCTGTGATGTTGTCAACGTTGGCAATCCTTGGATGTTAAAGGTGCATGCATACAGATTGCTCGATATTTTACCGCCATCTTGGATTTCATTAAACGTCTCTTGTGAGTTTATTATCGCATTTCATGACTTTCTTATGCCACCAATGGACTTTTCGGGCGGATTTTACATACGATGATACACTTTTAATGGTTGTAGCAAAAGTTTGCAACAGACCCATTATTTTCATTGATCCGTCCCAACTTTTAATTTAAGGTTAAAAATGAGAGGCAATACAAATCGAAAATATGTTCATCATGGCTGTCTATGGAATAACTAGAAATCACCGGTAACATATTTTATCCTTGTAGGTACACTTCACGTTTTGATTTTTGCCAACAATTTCTTCATTTTTTTCAACTGGGGTCTGTATAAAGCTTCACCTCTCCTCTACTCATACCCAGCTTGCACAGTTTTCTTAATATCCTTCTGGCAGTACATCGCGGTTCTGGAGGTCATCACCTTGAAATTCGAATGTATCAACGATATCCTGACAGAGCTTCAGAGCCGACTCAGTCCGAAAGCCATTCAAGATAGGAAGAAGTATCTGAAACAGTTCTTTTGGTCATCGAGCGTCCTCCCGCTGGTTCATTTGCACTATCTGTTGAGGAAAACTTGCCGACGAATCAACCGTGCTTACTCGACGGATGCCTTGATGTATTTCACTCTTACCTTCATCGTACTCATCGTCAACGTCTACTGTAACTTGACCTGGTTTTTGAGGAAGGTTGTTCAAGAGAACTATTTCTTCAGCTCTTACTTTCTTTACGTTTCTATTGTCTGCTTCGCTCAAACGATGCATGCAGTCAGAAACTTGGCACAGCTTTGCACTCAAGTAAGTGATTGGCTTGCGTATACCCAAACACATTAATCCGTTTATTCCCCGGAATTATTTCATATTTTTTGGTATTTTTCTGTAAAACAAAAAAAAAACAAAAAAAAAACAAAAAAAAAACACCACCATCTGAGAATTAATTGAAGACACAAAAAAATAAGAAAAAAAACAGAGTTTTTTGGTGCAGCTGAATTGTACAAGCTAAAAACTCTTTGGTATTTCTCAAAAAAAAAAAAAAAAAAAAAAAAAAAAAAAAAAAACACCATCTGAGAATTAAGAACACAAAAAATGTGAAAAAAACAGAGTTTTTTTGGTGCAGCTGAATTTTACGAGCTAAAAACTCGCAAATTTTCCAAGATGGCTGCCGAGTTGAGAGAAGTTGGCAGCCGTCTTGGATTTTAAAATTCTTTAAATCTGACGGTAGATCTGAAATTTGCGACCTCAAAAACCCCCGGTTACCAATTTTCATTGAATTTTGTCGACTACATATGCGGAGAAATGATTTTTTTCGGCCTCGTCGCTATATTGCAGAGAACGGAAAATTAGCGATTTTTTTTCAAATTTAAAAATTAATAACTCAAAGACGAATGACTTCCCGAGATTGATATTGGACTCGCTTTAACCGAAAAAAAGAGAGCTTTCTCTTGGGTGGATCGTGCGATCCGTGTTTGAGAAAACGTCAGAAATCTGATTCTTTTGAATTTTAAAAATTTTGAGAAGGCAAGAATTCAACTAAAATTCAACAGTCTTGAAACATTACACACACGTCAGAAGATAGGTCTTTATAAGATCTTTTATTTAATAAACAGTAGTTTTGACATATTTAACCGTTCAAAAGTAATGACCGAAAACCCGTTTCACGTTTGACCTCTCACCCTCTCGAATCTAAGAAGACTAAGATAAAAAAATAGGCCATCTTTATAGACTTCCCGTGAATAGCTTTATCAATTCTGAAAAAATTAAGACAATCCATTTACAGTGCTTTTCTAATGGGCGATGAAACAACCTCTTTGATCTCGTCATTTGCCTATAGTTTCGATCACCGGCACTCAAATTACATGAGAACGTGATTACTACCGTACATTTGTTTCCCATGATTCGAACTACTTCGAATGCAACCTCCTTATTATTCATTAAAAAGAAACGCGGTAATCACTTTGAACGAGCAGTGTTGTATTTAATAAAGTTTTTACTAAAATGGTTACGCCTCACCGACGGACAACTTTCGCGAGCTACGTATCTAATCTGATCAATACATATTCCTGTAATACAGAAAGGAATATCAAATATCCAGCAAAATCCCTCATTAAGAAGTCATACCTGACAATATTATAGGTATAACCACCTCTACAGCTTCAAATTTTGTCTTGCAGCTTCTTTTTGATCATGAGTGCTTCGTTTTCCCATCTTGAAGTTATGACCCAGGGGCCGGAAAATGTCGGTCCGAAATGAACAAACTACATTGGTGGATGGTGAGGATTTGAGTATGTTAGTAGATAGTTTACGGCCTCACCATGCATCTTATCATGTACTCTTTCGGACCAACATTTTTCGGCCTCTGAACGATTATAGTCGTTTACCCCATCGAATTTCAATGAGCGTCGAGCGCCTTCAATTTCAGATGTTGGCAAAAACAAGTACTACGGAGTAGGAAGAGTTATCTACTCCAGAACCCAGAGAAAATACAGAATGAAACTGTTGCACACTTTTTATGTGAGCGATTTAATGATTGATTCAGATGTAGAAGACTGCAAAAATAACGATGGTGGCATTAAAAACTCACAAAATCCATTTATAAAATGATTTAAATGCTCGAGCGTATATAATGGCGGCTTTTGGCACTAATAATGGGAGACTCCCATCTAACAATGCTGTAACTCTTTCAAGAAAGGACCAATGAGAGATAAATTTCCTTTGACACCGGTGTCACCAGGTGTCACAGTACCACGTACTAATCAGATGTAGATCACTACTCTGGTGTATAACTGCTCTGACGCTCTGTGAATCTTTCTTGTATAAGTAAAATGAGATTGTCGGAATTCACTGGCGCAACCAGGACCAGGACCGGACCTATTCCATCTCTCTCATTTCTCATTTGAATGTATACGTAAGAAAAGGACAGAAAGAGGGGGTTTTATCCCGTTCTCCATCCTTGTTTAAAATACGTTTTTAATTGAGAAAAGAGAGAGATGAAGAAAGTCTCGTTGCGCTACTGAAGATGGTCCCTTATGGGCCAAGCCCGAGTATAAGCGTTTTGCTCCTCTTGACTTTTTCATATATTTCCAGTCTCATGACTCCGAATAAAACATCGCGATTCTCGATGTTGACACTTACAAGATAAGGTTTCATTATGCGCCTTCAAAATATCGTTTATGCAATTCCAACTCCCCCGAGTACGAACAGTTAACTACCTTCCCTAAAATAAACGGAAGAGAGGCGTGCTTTTGAACTAACATGGTCTTTTAAATCTTTAGTATGTTTTTTTTTTTTTTCTTTACGCGCCTTCAAATTATCGTATATGCAATTCCAACTCCCCCGAGTACGAACAGTTAACTATCTTCCCTAAATAATCGGAAGAGTGGCGTGCTTTTGAACTAACATGGTCTATAAATCGTTAATATGTTTAAGAAAGATAATGACCTTTTGAAGAACTTTCTTACGATTCTTAAGATAAGACTTCCTGAATGCATGTTAAGAGAAATGATAACACTTTTTTTTCTCATTAGTCTTCTGTTTGACACGTGTTGTCATAAAATTGAATTATTTTTTAATTTAATTTTTAATTATAATTTTTTTTTTTAATTGAATAGGCCAACTCCACCGCTCGCATCATCCATCAGCTTCTGCTAAGCGATGTTAACAAGAAAGTAAAATCTGAGGTAATATAAGAGTCATTATTTCTTGGCCTCCAATTAATCTTTCCTGTGTCAAGTTCCAAAGAAGCTGCCACGTATTTTGTGGATGTTGAAGGGAATTTATCAACTAACCGATGCGATGGTTCCATCGGTTATCGGTCGCTTAGCGCGCAATTTGGCAACGTTGTAGTGTGTCCATTTAAACCCATGTAAAAAGTCGAATGCGAAGGTGTTCACCGAACACCCCTTTTGATGGGTTCAAATGGACGAACTGTGACCTTGCCAACTTGCATGCTACGCCACTGTCGGTTATGCAAAACAATATACCGCTCAGTTCAGTATATGACTGTAACACACCGCGAGAATACACTCTGATTCGTATAATCTATTTTCAATCGCTGGAGTCGTTCCAGACTTTTAAAAAAATTGCAAAAATGAAGCTCCACCGATTTCTTTTCCATTGTATCATTATGTCTCTTTACAAAGAAGGTCATATTGTAAAATAGGCGTAAGTACATTTTTCTTTTGCCTTCTAACAAATAAACGACTACACTTACATTTTCATTGATAGCGCAAATTAGAGTCCCTATATACTATGAGAGTTGTGCCAATGTTGAATCCATTTCTGATTGGCTCTCAGATTTAGGCTATCAAGAAAGCTCCAAGAGTCAATTGCAAATGGCGGAGGGTTTGTTTACTTTTCGCGTACCAGCTTTCATTACACATTTGAAGTAACAGTGACCGCAGTAACTATTATTAATTTTTCCTCTGCTTGAATTTTATTCTGGAGAGTATTATCTCTTTCAATAATGACCGTTATTGTCGAGAATCTGAACCTAACTTATAAGAGATAGCAAAATAGCGGCAACGGCGTAGAGGCAAGTGGCCATCCACCATTTGCAAGTTGCCTCTTGGGGGCTCCATTGATCCGCTTCTTCTTCTTCATTTTGATAGACTTGGCGCAACTCTCAAAGTATATAGGGACTCTACCTCTTCTCTATTTTTGAACCAAAGTTCTTTAAGATGTCGATAAGCAAATGCAGTGAAAGATTACAACGTTAAAAACCCTTTGACTACAGGGTCTTTGCCTTGAGCTGACAGCTTTGAGAATTTAAAGAAATGTGCAAAATCGCCTCTAATGGCGTCGCCCGTGATTTCACTTACCGCAACTCTCTATACATAAAAAGACTCTATAGAGACACATGTTGGCAATGTTCCTTGAGGTCTATTACAGTGTGGCATAGCGTATGCACTTTGACAACGTTGTACTACATCCATTTAAACCCATGTGAAAGGTCGAATGCGAAGGTGTTCACCGAGCACCCAATAAATCGATCTTTTTCATGGGCTTAAATGGACAAATGCAACGTTGCCGAATCGCACGCTACGCCACTGGTCTGTTGAAATGAGTAGGTGATACTAGAACTTCCCTATATAATATGGGAGTTGCGCCATGTCATTCAAAATGAAGAAGAAGAAGTGGATCCATGGAGCCCCCAAGAGGCAAATTGCAGATGGCGGATGGCCATTTGCCTCTGCAAAGTTGCTACTACTTTGCTATCTCTTATAGTTTAGGTTCCGATTCTCACCAATGACGGTCATTATTGAAAGAGATAATGTTCTCCAGAATAACATTCAATCAGAGGAAAAATTAACAATAATTACTGCGGCAACTGTTACTTCCATTAATGTGCAATGAAAGTTAGTGCACGAAAAGTAAACAAACCCTCCCACATTTGAATTTGCCTCTTGGGGCTTTCTAGACAGCCTAAATCTGAGAGTCAATCAGAAATGGATTCTGATACGGCGCAACTCTCATAGCATATGTTTAGGGACTCTCACGGAGAAAAAAGTATGTCGATGAAGCACATAGAGTATGTAGAATTTTAAGGATACTGGGGCGAGTATGGGACATACTTTATAAGCTTGAACGACGTAATGATGTTTTTGAACGACATACTTTCTGTCATCATACTTTATGTGCTTGAACGACATATGGTACGTAATAATTAGTAGCAATAGTTAATATATTGGTTCATAGTTTATGTAACCAATATTTGATTATAATAAACTTACACAAGTTAAGTAAGATTTGACAATTTTAATGGTTTAGAGGAATAAGATAGGAGTCTTATTTTCTCTATTTTTAGTCACGGTATAATAGACAGACTATTTTTATATAGAAGTTGCTATAGAGAGGTTATTTTAAAAAAAATATGATCAAATAAGCTGGAAAAGTGCTTGACAGCATACTTTATGAACTTGAACGACACACTTTCTGTCTTCAGAACTCATACTATCCCCAGCATCCACGAATTCGATATACTTCTATGTGCTTCATCGACATACCTTTTTCTCCGTGTAGATGAGATAGATAGGCCAGAAACAAAGAGTATTACTATGAATTTACCACGGTGATGGGTAAAGAGCTCATTCATCATACAACTTGTGAGAAAAGAAAAAAGAAAAAAAATAAAATGAAAAAATAAAAAAAAAAAAAAAAAAAGCTAGCGTTAAATTACACTGAAACTTAAAGAATAAATAGCTCACCCGCCTACAGTAAATTATGGCAATGTGGCAACACTACAACAACGACCGCGACTTGGAGAATGCACGGTAATAATCACCTTTCTTCTCTTCAGTTGCAGATGTTCTCTCTCCAACTGATGCACGAGAAAGTGAATTTCACAGCCTGCGGATTTTTCCCACTCGACTTTTCCGTGTTATTTAATGTAAGTCCTCCTCCTCGTCATAAACACACGACTCGGTGACAATCGAATCGCTCGCTCCGTCCATCCCAACGTGTTTTGCCACAATGACTTTGTTTCATTTATTTATTTATCAATTTATTTATTTTTTGAACGCATATCGTAGTCCGTACATCGTTATTGGTCGCATATACTTGACGCTTAACCCCTTATGGGCCACGCCCGAGTTTACTCGTTTTTCTCCTCTTAATCTATTTCACATTGATTCAGTCTTCATTTCGGATAATCACAAATATAGAAGAAAACACTACAATGGATAAGATCCCGTCAGCCGCCTTCAATTTGTCGTATAGGCAATTCCAACTCCAATGAGTACGAACAGTTAACTACCTTCCCTGTAGAAACAGAGAAGTGGTGTTCTTTTGAACTAACCTGGTCCTTAAAGGGTTAAAAGGGGAATATCCAATAGAGTCTGAATGTGATGCCGTTTTACTAAAACTACATAGGGTGTCGCAAAAGTACCGACACTGGTGCTTTAACTTCTAAACTTAACAAATTAGCTACTAGAGTCCCTTAAATGAAAGAGTCTCCCTGTACGAGGTTCCATCTTTGATTGGCTGCTGAAAACTGAAGAAGATGAAGGGGCCTGTGAAACCAGGAGGTGCGCCTCTTGCTTACAGTTTCATGGAACCATCCTTCCTAGCTGTGTCACAGTAAGGCTCTCTTGTAAACTTTTGCAACAGGGGATTGAAGAGTGGATTATTCTTGCATAAAAACCTATAAAAATGACGAAAGGTACACTAAAAAATCACGAAGTTTTCTCTCAAAATCGGACTTAATGACGGATAGATGCAGGTATCATGGGAGATTCTTATCTAATTTGAGCCATATTTCTGTGCTTCCATGAAGAAAGTGATTTATTAGACATGATAACTGCGTTGAACCGCAACTACGATCTCACTGTTAAAGCAGTTTTGTGAGTTTAATATTGAATTTTAGACATTTTTAGTGTTATTTTCGCGATTACCGCTGGTCTTTATATCAGATTGGATCATTTATTTTTTATATAGCAAAAGTCTGCAAGAGTCCCCCTGTCATGAAAAAACTCAGCATTAAAATGTATTGCGAAATTCAATTCAGCGAAAATTGTCACAAAGCAGAGTCCCCCTGTCATGAAAAAACTCAGCATTAAAATGTATTGCGAAATTCAATTCAGCGAAAATTGTCACAAAGCAGGGGGTCGATCCTTTAGTTTTGCGTCAAACCGATACTAAAGCCTGTCTATGAGTGACGCTATTGATTGAGCACTGTAGGATTTGCCTGTTTTTACATAGTAACCATAGTTAAAGTGTCTGTTCCTGGTAGTAATTATAAAAGCTACCTATGGGTAGCCTTTATAATACTCCTGGGAATCATTGGCGGATCCAGCAATCTGACAACAGTGTATTCTCCCCATTTGATTGCATGAGAAATAATCGATTTGTCATGGGGCTGTAACCCCTCCAAGAATCGATTGTTAATCATACATTCAAATTAGAGGAGTGCGCAGTTGCCAGATTGCTGGATCCGCCCATGCTGGGAACGGGAACCACCGGAACTGTTAACTATGGTTACCATACCAACGACCAAATGTTCGACCAATAGCAACACTCGTGGACAGTCTTTAATATCGGTTTAATGCCAATGTAAATAATCAGCTCGCAGTTCACAACTCTAGCGATGAGAGCACATAATGGAAACAAGGTCACGTGTGAGCAGTAGCGCAGCGTTCAGTTCGGCAACGCTGAATTTTTTCCATTAAAACGCATGAAGAAGGTCGCAAAGAATTGGAGGTACTCACAGTTTGGCATGAATTCAAAAGGAATGCGGAGCTGTTACAAACATTTGCAATAGGCTTAAAAATTGGTTGATGAAGTGATGAAAATGGCGATAACTAAGCGCACTAAATAATCATAAAATCCACTCTCAAACTCATAAAATTCTTTCAAACGCGAGACCGTAATGGCGGTTTTTACCGCCAGTTACATTGGGTTTCCCTATCTCAATAAGCTTCATCTTCACGATTTGTTCTCACGGCACCAAACAAGAAGAAAAAGAAGCATGCAATTGCCATAATATTTAGGCCGTAATCACCGCCTTTGGAGTCTCGCGTTTGAAAGCATTTTATGAATTTGGGAGTGAATTTTGTGATTTTTTAGTTCGCTTATCGTCATGTTTACAAGGTTTTACCCAACAATTAAGTACTAATAAGCCTGTAGCAAACGTTTGCAACAGCTCCATCGAGTACGTGTCATTTTTTTTAAGGAGCCATGAGTTAATGCATTGTCTTAATATGACTCGTTTTTTTGAAACAAAGTTCATAATGACGATCTTAAAGAGCCATGAGTTGCCTTAAGTGAAACCGCCCGAAATACAAAAGATAGGAAAAACCTTAAGGGGCAATCTACTCTATTTGCCAAGCTGAATTGATAGAGGGACGTCACAAGCGGGGTTTTGGAGACATCACCTTTTTGCCTATGTGAAGAGTCTCTATCCCAATGAGCTATAACTTTAGAGTGGCAGCGGGCTGGTCCACCTTGTGCCACACAGGGTAGAAGGAATCCCGGGAAAAAGCGGAATTTGGACGGCAAATTCCAAGGTTTGAGGTTAAATTTTGTAGGTCGTTCGGAATTTGGCGGGAATTTGGACGGCAGATTCCAAGGTTTGAGGTTAAATTTTGAAGGCCGTTCCCGGCGATGCCCGAGTTTGTTTACGAAATGACCGGAAACAACCTACAAAATTTAACCTCAAAATCGATTTTTACGGCAAGATGGCGGCGCCCTAGGTGATAACAATGAACCAGCGGAACCATCCTTGATGTGCCACTCTAAAGTTATAGCTCATTGCTCTATCCTCAATTAATAATTATATGGTCTAGTTTACTCAAAGTTCTTAAATTTAGCCTTCCCCTCTCGGAGACAAGGAGAGAGAGACATCCCTCCTAGAGATTGACTCGGGGGGGGGGGTTCTGTGACATAACCTTTTTGCCCATGTTAAAGAGAGGTGATTTTTTTTTCTTCTTCTTTTTTTTTCTTCTTTTTTTTCCAGACCATTTCCAGCGTTGTGACTTACTTGATCATATTGATACAGCTGCAGATTTCGACCCAAGAAACCAGTGTTTTTAATGCAGCAATGAAAAACAACAAGAGTACTACGCAATCACCAGTCACTGGATCTACCGAGCTTTGAGAGCTGAAGACTCTCGATTTTAATCTGTAATATTTGGTAGTAAACTATTTTCATTCGTCTTTTGTATTGAAGCGCAATTTTTTCATTGAATATTGATGTCACTTTTAAAAAAACTGAATTTCAAAGTTGACAACACCCTATACAAAACCAATATCTTTTGTTCTCTGAACGCTCTCTGGCAAAAATGCAAAACGACGATTGTCACTTTAGAACGGTTATACTGCTTCGTGTATATGTAATGACTTTTTTCAATCCATCAATGATTCCATTGATAGACCAAAAGATTACACGGTGCCCGTTCATGTTATGGCTGAAACGCACGCAAGCACTCTGACCTGTAATTTTTTCTCAATCTGTGGAATCATCATTAAATTATCAAAATAACCGCAAAGGTTCGCCTTTCGCTTTCCGTTCATTTGATATTTTGCGTTGGATAAATATGTAAGAAAGGTAATCAAGTGGCTTTGACCTAAACCTCCGTTTTTTTCTCGTCCGAGACGAATTCATATAGATTCGCTTGTTTTTCGACCGGCATTTCCTCTCCTATACTTTTTCCGAGTATACTCGAGAAAGCTGATGAGCCATGAAAAGTCGAATAATACATCCTCCTCTGTTCAACAGGTCCAACGAGGTATATATAGTAATGGAGAGGATTCACGGGACGTGATTACAGTGGCGGCTCGTGCACTTTGGCAACAATGTTCGACCTCCATTTGATTCTACGTTAAATAATCGATTGGAAAGTGAAGCGCTGCTTAACCGACAGTCGATTGTTTTTTATGGATTCAAATGGAGGGACAGCATTGTTGCCGAATTGCACGAACCGCCACTGCGTGATTATGAAACTTCAAGGAAGCAGTCATGATGGAAATCTCTTATGGACATTTTATACCGGCTTCGTTTGTTTGCCTCATTTGTTTTAACCTTAAAAAAAATGTTGTGATAAATCCACTTGAAAATAGTTTTAGACGAAAGTGCTAGTGATTGAGAGGGGGCTCATATCTTGACACAGAAAATTGATACAATGTTTATTCTGGAAGGATTTGCAGGATAAAAAAAAAAAAAAAAATGCCTCCCGGCAGGCCGGTAAGACGAAGTAGATTCCATGCTTGGTTAAATCATTTTTTCACAAATTTAAATATAGGTTATCATTTTTGTTGAATTTTTCTCTGAATTTTTCTTTTTTATTTAATCAGCTGCTCAAAATCCAAATATTATTGTGAAAAAGATTATATTACCAATAGATAAATGTGTAATCTTTACAATGCAAGTGAGAAATAAAAGCTAGGTTATATAAGTTTTTCACAAAGTTCAATAAATAGGTTATGTTATGATTTTCTTTGAATTATTCATTTTTTTTTTATCAGCTGTTCAACATTTAAATAAAACTACCCATGAGAAAAAGATTATAGTACCAGAAAAATGTGTAATCTTTTTAACGCTAATGAGGAATCAGCTGATAAAACAAGAAAATAAATAAATAACGTACCTAAGCAACAGTGTACGTGTAAAACAAAGAAAGAGCAATTATACCAGTACACCATCCTTGTCTTTCACTTGTAAAATCCCATAAGAAGCTAAATAGCTTGTAAAACACGTAAAACACAAGGAAAATTCATTAAAAAGGGCATATGAACTAAAAACATCCTCCACGATATATACTAAAATTTACGATACAAAAAAACAATTTCTTCATATAAAAACACTGCCAAAAAACCCGAAAAACACATCGCTATAACTCGCTTCCAACGCAAAAAACGAAAAAATGACTCGAGTAAAAAAGCTGCGTAACAAAACGGCTAACATAAATTTTCCCAAAAAAAATACTCAAAACAAACACTCCTAAAAATAAACCTCAAAAACACATTTTACGACTCAAACACGGCCCATAACGCGAAAACTAACAGTCAGATTTACACCATCTTCGAACTCATCCAAGAATTAAACCCAACGAATAGTTGAGAAAAATTTCAAGAACAAAAACCAAAAATTACGAACAGGATCGTGGGACATAAAAACGGTAAAACTGGCTGAAACATACATATAAAGATATATATATATATATATATATATATATATATATATATATATATATATATATATATATATATATACAATTTTCAACGAGTGGTATTTTCTCACTCAGGGGACCATGAAACGTGCTCATTTGATAAAATTTCCCGAAAAATCCAACATCGCACCCTCCGCAATAAGTAGATTCATGGAATCTACTTAAAAAAAAAAAAAAAACTGAGAAACGACAGAAACAAGCTGAATTTCCTCTTCTGGGGGCTGATTCTGCTCTTTTGGACTAGACAAGACGAGACGATATATCAGGAATCTATCTTTCCCATTGGTTTAAAGAGTGTCACGTGACAGTTTTGAAGTCGTTTGAGTCGTTCTTTCCAGAAAAATTACTCGACATCTATCACGTGATGCCGTTTGAACCACTGGAATTGATCGTTTCCTGATATCTCGTCTCGCCTCGTCCAAAAGAGCAGAATCAACCCTCAGAATGGTAATACTGAAGTTTTGTGTCCGATAGCCACTCTGAAACACTTGCACTTTTATTTAAAGCCAATTTTCTCTGAATTAATTACACTCTTTGAATGGGGCTCTTGCAAACTTTTGCTGTGAGCAAATGAATAGTCCAATCTGATGTAAAAACCTGCAAACATCACGAAAATCACTCTGAGAAAGTCCAAAATTCAGTAGTAAACTCACATAACTGCTATAACGGCAAGTTAGTAATGGCGGTTCAATGCAGGTACACGGAAAAAAAAAGATTAGTGAAAATGACCATACGGATACCTGATTTTGGCACCTGCTAGATGTTATGGTAAACTTTACCAGATGTATGGTACATTTACCGATACTTTGAGTGAATTCGACGTGCAATCAGGTAACATCACCTAATACCTAGTCAAAACATAGTATACCTCTGGTTAACATTACCATAACATGTAGCAGGTGCCAAAATCAGGTATCAGTATGGTTATTTTCACCGTAGTTTTTTTCCCGTGTATGGTGAGAGATTCCTGTCTAATCTCTCACTTTCTCTGAGGAGACACAGAGATATATCTCAATTTAGATAGGAGTCTCCCATGATGCCTGCGTCTCTCCGCCATTAAACCCGATTTCTGAGAGTGAATTTTGTGATTTTTTAGTGTGTACATCGTCATTTTTACAGCTTTTTATGCAAGAATCAACTCTTCAATCCCATTTATAGTAAAAGTTTGCAAGAGCCCCATTACGGTTAAAAAAAATGAGGCAAACATAAACCAGAATCAGATCGCCGATGCTAGGACGAGGATACTTTTTAAACAAGTATCAGCCTTCCTTTCTATTGCTATACCTCGTTGTCAGTGGCGAGGCGTGCGATTTAGCAACGTTCTTTTTTCCCACTTAAACTCATCAGAAAGATCGAAATGCCTGGTCATCGCCGATGACTGAAGCGTTCGACCTTTTTTGTGAATTTAAATGGAGAAAATACATGGTTGCCATATTTCATGCCTCGCCACAGCTCGTTGTTCAGTTCAGATATTTCCAGGTTAAACATCAAAGCGCGGGAATTTTGATTTTGAAATATTCAATCAGTATCATGCGACCATGTGAGGGAGCTTCTTGCCCTAGTGGCGACGCGTTTTGCGTGGGAGATTTTCTAGTCCACGGTGTGTGTGTGTGTCGCTTAGCGATGCCATCGCGCTCTTCACAAACTCGCTATCTATCAAAAGATCAACTTTGAACTTATCTCACGGTCTGATTACAAATTAACATCTCGCTCAGTTGATCTCAAATCGACAACTTTTGAGCAAACCTGTCAAGAAAACAAAGCATTTTATTGTGTTTCTCCGACGAGAATGCGCGAAAGTTGGTAGAAATCACAAATTTTCTCAATCTTACACCGGGGGGCAAGAAAACAACATCAAAACAAAATTACACTGAGAGAATTTTTCTTTTGATCCTAGGTGTATTTCGTTTGTGTAAAAGAAACTGCTGAGTAAAATATTGACTGAAATTCCTAAGGAAAATGTCTGCTGCTACAAGTAAAAGATTCCTTGTTCCGACAGTGATTCTCCTTCATGCAACAGAACTTTACTTCGCGCAAGGAAAACTGTCACAAGTAAACGTGTTTATTTGTTTTTGAGGTGATTCTTCATCGTTTAGGGCCGATCTCTGCCACCAGAGCGCTATCATTCGATTAAAGTCAAATTACAGGCCGAAAGTAATTTATTTTTAAGAAAACGGAGTGTCAGTTATTAGATAATCATCTGAAGAGTGTCTCTGCGAAAAATCTCGTCAATAACTTCCAAAAATAAGGCTGAAAGTACCAAAAAATGAACTATCGCATTTCTATAAAAGAATCGATTTGCGATATTTCATTTTTTTTGTACTTTCAGCCTTATTTTTGAAGTTATTGACGAGATTTTTCGCAGAGACACTCTTCAGATGATTATCTATTAACTGACTTTCCGTTTTCTTAAAAATAAATTAATTTTGGCCTGTAATTTGACTTTAATCGAACGGTAGCGCTCTGGTGGCAGAAATCGGCGTTAAACGCTGAAGATAGATTCACCTTAAAGAAGTGATTTCTCTCACAATCAGTGTACCAATAATAAATAAACTGCAGGAAAATACCCTACGAACACTTTCTCACATCAAATTTAATCAGGGGGAGACCCCCAGACTCCCCGTCTTTAATATGCTGGGTGAGACTCCCAACCCCCTTTGATATTTTTTCCTCCCATTGATTTTAATAGAAACCGTTTTTCATCCATAACTAACCGAAAAATTAAAATTTCAAAAAAACAAAAAAAGACCCTATGGGGAATGCTAAAAGCAACATCTCTGCAAAATTTGGATGCATATGGAGCAATAGTCCAAAGTTATGCTAGGTTTCACGTTTTATGGCTATACGGACGGACAGACGGACAGACAGACGCCATAGAAAGTTTGTGCATTTACACCTCCAAGCCACATATGGTTAAATAATATTGATACTTCGTGGACGAATATTCTTTAGGATAGTATTAGGCATAATGAGAGAAAATTATTTTGTAATTGAATGATAATTACTTTAACGGTTGTCATAGTTTTCAGGCGTGCGACAAAGTCGCCAGACTATACAACGTTTGTAACATTTCTCATCGAATTATTTATTTTTTGATTCAGTCTTCTTCATTTTGACGAAATTTTCTCTTTTCAATTTAAATGTACTCAGTGAATTAAATGTTGGTTTTAATTTAGCGAATTCTACATTAAATTAATCAGATTTCTGTGACGCTGTCTTCGCAAAATTTAAGATTCAAATTTACAAAGGTCCTCTAAGAATGAGGGGGGTTCTAATTCGGTTACAAAATTGTAGACATTGTTGTCAAGTGGACGATTTTGTAAAAAAAAAATTGGACATTTTTTGAAAAGAGGCATTAGTGTACTGAGGAAATTTATTTTTGACATGAAATTTGTAGTCGTTTTAATGGTCATTTTTCAAACTAGACATTATTTTTGTAGACATACCTCCGTAGACATTTTGTCAGTTGACCAAAAAAAGTAGACGTTTTGTCCGTAGTCCATTTAACTGTAGACCAACTGACCTGAACTACCGGGCCCACACATTGGAACGAAATTTAACTTTTTCTGGGCATTCAAAGTTTTAGTCTTTACACCAGATAAAGGTTTTCGTTGATAGTCAGAGACTCAACGCGAAATAATCCGACTTGTGTTGAGCTATAAAAAAAATGAAACGTTTTAACTCGTATTTTAGAATATCCTGACGTTTAGTATTTATAACCTTGATCAATAGGCTCCTTATGTATAAAGGCTATAAAGATGTCCAGAAAATCCCCTGTTCCTGCTCATCGGGCGCCAGGCAGCTGGTCGATGTGATATTTGCCTTTATGACTCGATCCACCCATTTCACACGTGCTATTAACCGTGGCTCGGCACAATGGTCTGAGATCGAAAAAAGTTGGCCAAAAATCAATGGGAAAAAAAAAGTAATAAACGATCATCGTTTTCGACCTATTAAGCTGCATTTTAAACTTTCCAGTGACATTTGTAGGTGTGACATACTTGTTGGAACTGTTCTCAGTGATTATAATGGGGCTCTTGCAAACTTTTGCTACAGAGGATTGAAGAGTTGATTCATGCATAAAAACCTGTAAAAATGATGGTGAGCGCACTGAAAAAATCAAGAAATTCACTCTCAGAATCCGGCGTACTGGCGGTTCGAAGCAGTGGGGGGTGATCACGGAGGATCGGATCGTTTCGGTATCGTTATCGCTATCGTTTACATGTAACCTTATGGGTGGCTCAACTGATCGAATCGTTTTGAGCTCCTCGTAACGATTGAAACGGACGAAAGGAAGCGATGAGTCGCAGGCTGTCGTAATCTCGATCGTTTGAAGTAGGAAGAGGTGAAGAGGGGATCACCTGCGCGATCGAGTTGCGGAGAAGCAAGCCCATTTGATTTAATGCAAGCGATAACGATAACGATAACGATAACGATAACGATAACGAAACGATCTGATCCTCCGTGATCACCCCCCTGGTATCATGCGGGAGATTCCCATCGAAATTGAGACAAATATCTCTGTGTTTTTGTAGAGAAAGTGACATAATAGACGGGAATCTCCTATGATACCTGCGTTGAAGCGACATTACGATCTTTACTTTCAGAGCGGTTTTGTGCGTTTATTATTGAATTTTAGACTTTTTCAGTGAGATTTTCGTGACTTTCGCTGGTTTTTACTCAGAATGTACTATTCATTTCCTTACAACAAAAGCTTGCAAGAGCCCCATTGGTCAGGTTTGGTCCATTACCTACATTTCCCCAGCCCCCATCCCCCAACTTAAAATTCTTTCTTTCCTTTCTTACAGCCTTTTTGTAATAGTTTTGTAACGTTTTGTAACACCAAAAAAAAAAATTTGTAACCCAAAATTTTAGTATTGAAATGTACTTTTACGTTGGGGCTGGGGAAACGGTAGCCCCCCCCCAACTTCAGATTTTTAAATTTCGATTAAACCATTATTTTGTAGTAGTTTTGTAACATTTTGTAACGCCTTTAAAAAGTTTTGTAACTCAAAATTGCGTCCTCCAGGCAATTTTGAAATTGCCTTGAAAGTTTTTAAGGGATAAATTGATGAGAGATATAATTTCTGATTTTTGGCCACTTTTTCATTTGGCAACGTTGCCTTTTCCCTATTTAAACTCATTAGAAAGGTCGAAATGCCTGGTCATCGCCGATGACAGAAGCGTTCGACTTTTTTGGTGAATTTAAATGGAGAAACTACATTGTTGCCAAATTGAATGCTTCGCCACTGCACTTTTTGACCATCCGAGACTATAGTGCGCGGTGGCCAACTGAAAAGTTTTTGAAGTCGAACTTGATCTCATGCTGTATACTTAAATACAACATATGCTCCGGCCGAGATCATCATGCATCATACTCGAGTTTATGCTAGATTTGTATGACTCTTTTCTCTGTTTATAAAGTGAAAGTGAAAGGGGAACAAAAAATGAATCACCTCTCACTATAATGTTCCAAGTCCAGAGTTTTGCAATCAATGCTTTCTAATAGATTATATGAGTCTTCATTTGATGATCTAAATACTCGCAACTGTAATCTTTTCTCAATCATTGAAATTGTCGTTAACTTATTATCAAAATATCTGAAATGTTTTAAAGTCAATCACGACTCCACTAATCAAGGAAAAATTTCAGATCAGAGTGTTTTCATTCATCACAGTCATTACACCGAATTACACTCAATCGATGGAGAATCATCGGTGAATTAATAAATCCCATTACACACGTACAATGTGGAAACTCTGTACTTTTTACAAGAGTAAACGAAAAAATTAGAAGCGATTATTAGCTTTTTTTTTTTTTTTTTTTTTTTTTTTTTTTTTTTTTTTTTTGGAAAAAATATGCACCTCTGAAAATTAATTGCGTTTATTTTGAAGCTAAACAAAAATGCCGAGTTACTTCAATTTTTTGCTTTGAAAACATGCTTTTATATTTGTGAATAATTCAAAAACATCATATGAAGACAAAATTTACCGATTTTCAGAGTTTTCAAATGCAGTGCAATTGGTTCGATTGAGTTCAAATCCGATCTCACGAATCTGAACCGAAAATTGTAATTTTCAACAAACTTTGACGCTCCAGCGCGATCTCTTAAATTTGTCCGATCGGGCTGAAATTTTACAGGGGTTAATTTTTCCCCTAGTGGCACCGTTTGTCGGGGTCAATCGTTGACATTTCGAAAAAAGTGCAAAAACTCCCAAATAAGAGACACCCTAAGCCCCCCCTCCTACACACACACACACAAAAAGCCGCCCATGATAAAACAGCAGCAGTTAACTTGGTGATTTTGACTCTATAAGGAGTTCGAAACTGTAGTCTTTGGAGAGAAAACTGGAAAACCAATGTGAAGAAAATTCACTCGTGGTTCTGCTTTCAATTATACAGGCGTATATAATATATACTGAATTATACCAATACTTTTCATCGATTGGTTAAGCGCAGGATTACCGACAGCGGCGGCTCGTGCTGTTTAGCAACAATGTTTTCCCTCCATTTGATTCAATGAAAAACAATCGATTCAATAGTGAAGCGGCGCTTCACCTGCAATCGATTGTTTTCAGTAGAGTCAAATGGAGGGAAAACACAGTTGCCGAATAGCACGCGAGCCGCCTCTGATTACAGAATCGATCGTTAGGTCACGCCTGAGCGGACGAGCATGCGCGCGCGTCAAATTAAAATTACGTGGAGGATGCTAGGAAGGAATGACTTGGATGAGATGATGGACAATAGAGGAATAGGAAGTACCTTCTGATCGTGCCTACGTCATATCGGAAATTCCGACCAAAAGAGAGAGAGAGAGAGAGAGAGAGAGAGAGAGAGAGAGAGAGAGAGAGAGAGAAGAGAGAGAGAGAGAGAGAGAGAGAGAGAGAGAGAGAGAGAGAGAGAGAGAGAGAGAGAGAGAGAGTGAGAGAGAGAGAAAAAAAAAACTGGTGAAACTACGAGAAAGTGAAGGTAAGAGTTTTTTTCCCCTTCGGAAAAAAAACGATTCATTTGATAGATATCAGTTCTATTGACGGGTGGTAGTCGTCTCATAACATTATGATTTTTCAATTTTTAACTCTCCATTTCGTAGAGAATGATGTGACGTCGCCAAACAGAATGGAGCTGTTGCACACTTTTGCTGTAAGCGATTTAGTAGTCGATTCTGGTGTAAAAACCTCAAAAAATAACTATGGCACTATACTAAAAACTTCCGAAATTCACTCCTATAATCAATAAACGCTTTCATTTTTGCGAGAGTAATGGTGGCATAGGGCAGTAATAATGGGAGATTCCTGTCTCAATTTCGTCACCCTCTCTATGCTGACAAGGATGATTCACAGAGCAATGAGTCATCAGAGTAATGATACACCAGTAGCGGCCCGTGAGATTTGGCAACCATGCATTTTTCCCACTTAAACTTAGGTAAAAAATCGATTCAAGCGGAGGCTGGCAGCCTCCTCAAGTTTCGATTGTTTTCCATGTATTTAAATGGGATAAAAACACTGTTGCCAAATTGCACGAGCCGCCACTGTGATTCACATCCGATGAATGGTACTGTGACACCTAAAGATACTGGTGTCACATGAAAGTCGTCTCTTAATGGTAATTTCTTGATGGAGTTACAGTATTGTTTGATGGGAATCTCCCATTATTACTGCCCCAAGCCACCATTACGCTAGCGCAAATAAAAGCGTTTATTGAGTCTAGGAGTGGATTTCGGTAGTTTTTAGTGCTGCCGTCGTTACTTTTGGAGGTTTTTACACCAGAATCAAGCATTAAATAGCTTTATAGCAAAAGTGCACAACAGCCCCATTAGGCATAACTATTAACTAGTACTCGTATATATATATATATATATATTGTGCAATGTGCATTCCTACAGTGTTCGGAGATTCTAGAGCTCGCCGCACAGTAGAGCTAGTCGATGGAAGGGGTCAGACATAAAATATAGGACTAAAAATGCGAATTTTAGTGATTTCACAGTGAAAAATCAAATTATACAGGGTGATTTCTAGTAGAAAATTTTACGATAAAACCAATAAAATCACTTTTAAAGTCTTATCTTACGTATTAACAAATATTTAAGCATATTTAAAGTCTCCACACCATGACCGGCCTTTTCCATTGACTCGCTCCACTGTGCGTTGGAGGAGTGGAGGAGGCAGAGGCGGAAGCCCTCCGTCCAAACTTATGGAAGAGAGTCGATTCGTTGGAATTATTGAACCTCATGCTTATAGTTATCTGTTATTTACTATAGGCCGAAGATTAGTAGCGAAACGAAAAATTTGGCAACAGGAATTTTCCTCAACTTAACCCTTTCATACCTGAAAACACCTTTCGTTCAGAGACAGATTTTGGCCGTCATTGCTGATCTGGGCACGATTTTCTCTTATGTAAAGATGTGCATGACATATTTTCATTTTCTCCATAAAATTCTATGTTATTCAGATGTACATTAAAATGTCATTTAAAATGTACACCAGTTTTGAAAGGGTTAAGTCTTTGTAAAGTAATAATGGGGCTCTTGCAAACTTTTGCTGTGATCAAATGAATTGTTCAATCTGGCGTAAAAACAAGCGAGAATCAGGAAAATCACATAAAAAAGGTGTAAAAATCAGTAATAAACTCACAAAAATGCTATAACGGCAAGATCATAAAGGCGGTTCAACGAGGGTATCATGGAAGATTCTTGTCTAATTTGTCACTTCCTTTACGAAAACACAGAGATATGTCTCAATTTAGATGGTCATATGATACACCTTCGTCTCTCCGCCACTAAGCCCAGTTCTGAGAGTGAAATTTGTGATTTTTTATTGTACTCATCGTCATTTTTTTTTCTTCTTCTCCCCCCCCCCCACAAGAATCGACTCTTTAATCACCTGTAGACAAAGTTTGCAAGAGCCCCATTGATACTTTAGGTAGCAATGGGCCTGTAAGCACACTTTGCTGCAGACAATTTAAGGGTGAAAAGTAGTGGCGTATGGTGCAATATGGCAACGCTACTTTCTATCCATTTAAACTCATGAAAACGGTCGAGCTACTCGAGTTGCACAGTGCACTCCCTCATTATTGATAATAACGACATTCCAATAAGAATGATTGTCTTCATTGGTATACGCAGTGGTGTCGCGTGCCATCTGGCAACACTGCGACTCCTCCATTTAAACTCATCAAATAAATCGAATTTTCCTTGTGCACTGTGCACCCCCTGCATTCGACCTTTTACATGAGTTCAAATGGACATAATGACGTGTTGCCAAATTGCACGCGACGCCGCTGGGTATACGCGAACAATACAATTGATGACAATAACTATATTCCAATGAAACTCACTGCATTTATACGTACAAACGACATTGGTGAAAACAAGATTACTTTACTGAAACTGACTGCATTTATAGGCGGTTCAAACGACATTAATGATAAAAATTAAATTCCAATAAAAATGGTTGTGTTTGTATAGGTACAAACGACCTCAGTGAAAACAACTAAATTCCAATAAAAATATGTGTGTATGCACTTCTTACAAACGGCAATACTGATAACAACGATATTCCAATGAAACTGACTGCATTTATAAATACAAACAGCAATGGTGAAAACAACGATATTTTAATGAAACTAACTGCTTTTAGAGGTTGAAACAACATTAATAAAAACAACTAAATTCCAATAAAAATGGCTGCGTGCATAGACGGACAAACGCCCTTGATGAAAACAACTAAATCCCAATAAAAATGGTTGTGTATATTGGTACAAACGACCTAAATAGTAACATTGATATTCCTCAGACTGACTGCGTGTAAAGGTAAAAACAGCCTTAATGATAACAAAGATGTTTCAATATAACTGACTTCATTTATAGGTGCAAGTACAAACGACGTAAATGATAACAACGATAACCCATTGAAACTGACTGTAAGTATGCGGGTACCAACGACCTTAATAAAAACAACCAAATTCCAATGAAAATGAATTTATAAAAATATGTACAAACGACATTGATGAAAATAACTAAATTCTAATAAAAATGGCTATGTTTATTGGTGCAAACGACATTAATGATAACAACAATATTGACTAAAATGAATTGAATTCAGACACTGTAAAATTATCTAAATTTAGAACAACTTGCGATGAAATAAGCCATGAAATTCAAACAACTTTCAGGATTTTGTTTTCATTTTTTTTTAACTTTTCTGCTGCATTTTTAAAGGTTTTTTTGAGTCGCGTTCTGAGGAATTTTTTTATTTTATTTTATACTTCTTGGGCTTCTTTGAATGAGTTTCGGGCATTTTTTGAAGACTTTCCAGGTTTATTTAGAAATCTATCATGACACAAATGAATATCTATTTCGGCCATAATTTGACAGAAGATTGTCTCTTTTTGACCTTCATTTTTCATTTTTATTTTTTTGCTGAGGATACATTCACCGTGCTTTAGAGACAAAAAAATAAAAAACAAACAAGCACTAACTAACCCTAAGGTTACCGAGATTGAACTGGACGGAATCACTACAACTTTAGGGGAGTCTGGACTAAAAGCTGGGTAAGTTTCGTACAGTGGGGCCACTCCAGCTTTCCAACTTAAATAAGAGAGACTTCCCAAAAGTTAAGGGAATCAGCCCTCCGTTGGAATGGGACTTAACTGTTTCTCAGTTTTTTATTGTGTAAATATAGTGGCCGTGAAGGTGATCTCAAAAATGTAAGAAAAAGATCGAGGACAGAAAGAATAAGAGAGAGAGAGAGAGAGAGAGAGAAAGGGAAAAAAACCCTGCGTCATAATTGACCCTTTAAGCACCACGTCCGAGCATGGGCGGATACAGGAAATTGTCTTTCTCTCTCTCCTCCCATTTGAAAACGTGCGTTAAAAAAGGACAGAAAATGGGGCCAAAGTCACGTGATGGCCCCCTCTGCTGTCCTTTTGTAACATATAAGTTCAAATGGAATGAGAGAAGATAAAGACAATTCCCTGTATCCGCCAATGCGTCCGAGTATATTCGTGCCTGTGACTACATCTGTATTTGCAATAGTTGCGACTCCTAATTGTTAATCTTTGAAAAATAATGTTTCTTCTCGCGCCTTCAATCACTCGTGTATGCAAAATACACACCACGGTGAAGGACTATTTAAGGTGCATCGGAAGTCCAAATTGATCAACATTTTACAATTTTTGTTTCACTGCATATTCTTATTCAACACAACCTACACGGAAAAAAATTCACGGGTACGGTTACTATAAAAGACGGGCGCGGGAACCGTGAATCACGGGTAAAAGTTGGACGCCGTCCAGACACAGTTACGACACCCGTGAATGTACGGTTCAGAGCGAAACCGTACTTTCACGGGCGCCGTGGGTTAAAAAGGTAAGATGATTCATCCGGGATTTGATCCCGCAACGTTCCGTTTCGTAGTCCAGTGTCTTGTCCACTACACCGCGCTGACCGCATGGAGAAGGGAGAGGAAACTCCAGTATATAAAGAAGCAGATGTCGCGAGGTGGCGGTCGCACCGAAGCACTCGAGTAACCGTACTTCACGGGTTGTGCCACCGTGAAGTTACGGGTGTCACGACCATAATTATTACGGGCATTCCGACCGTGTTTTTCTGGCTATGGCACCTGTGAAACACGGCTACCCTAGCTGTCTTTTTACGGTTAGTAAATGAACCGGCGTGGATGGTTGTCACACCCGTACAGTTTTTTTTTCCGTGTAAGGTTCATTTCCCTGAAAAACTTTTATTATTCTGATGAGTAGTTTAGATTTTAGGAGCTTTTTCGTGGATGCAGTTACATGGAAGGTCATCGGTCATTTTAAGTTTAAAAGTGAGTTTTGCAAATAATTTTTTTCCACAAATGTTCCTTTTTCTCAGGAACTACTGAGGCTATCTAAGAAAACTTTTTTCCTCTGAATCCTCACACTGTTGAGTAAATTTTTTTTCTGGCTTTTCCATTATTTTTTTCATTCTTCATTTAATTATGACTCACTTTATGCACAATTTTTAACAAATTTTTCAAGAACTTTTCAAAATCTCAAGAGGACCGACAATTTTCTGAATTTTCACAAATCCCCATGTTGAAATGTGCTCAACGCAATTGTGAACCCAGCTAAAAAAAAAGTTTTTTTGAAATATCTATTACCGTTCCTGCGAAAAAGGAACATTTGTATGGGTACATTTAACATTCTGGGTCTGCAGACTTTTGAATCCCCTTAAATGATCACTTAATTCGAGCGAATGAATATTGATGTTTCGTCTCAACCTGATAGTTAAAGAGTTAAGCTGTAACCTGTACTGGTGGGGAAAACAGCTACGAAAAAAAAAAAAATAACGATGCTTGGAAAAGGTTAGGTGAGTAAAGCAAATTAAAAGGGTACAATGAGACTTACCGACTTTTTTTCTTCCCTCTCTTTCAAAAATTACAAAGCACAACACTTTCAACAACAGATCGGGGGGAAAATCCACTGGGTCAGGATGGTATGGTAAACTGGTGTAATGACACGAATCGAATACGGAAAAGCGAGAACGAAGAAGTACGATAAGAACTTGGGGTAGAAAAAAAAACAATTTTTTTTTTTTTTTTTTTTTTTTTTTTTTTTCAAAATCAAAGTGAACTTGACGTAGATGAAATGACAATTAAAAATGTGAAGAGTGTGACAAACACAGGAAAAAGCTGTTTATACCCGCGACCACAAAAATCCTAAAAAAATCCACGGACGCACTCGCTTCGGGAACTGACAACGGCGGACTGAGCGTGAACATCGACTGATGAGCGGTCGCCAGGATTGCGGAGGGAATCAATTTGGGAGTAAAGGAGCGAATCTGCAAAATTATATCCGAAACCGTAAACAAAAACAAGTAAAAGTGAAATAAAAGAAGGGAGGTGGACCGGAGGGAGGAGAGAGATAGAGAGACAGAGAGGAGAGATACAGAGAGACAGAGAGACAGAGAGGAGAGATACAGAGAGACAGAGAGGAGAGATACAAAGAGACAGAGAGGAGAGATACAGAGCGACAGTGAGACAGAGAAACAGAGAGGAGACAACAGCAAAACTGTTCGCCGTTCATTCGTAGCTGAGCTCGCTCTCCCGGCACAAAATGATAACATTTGATGCAAAGAGAGGCGTTCGAGGAAGAGGAGAATGAGAAAGAGAAAGAAAGGAGGAGACCGCAAGGAGAAAGACTTTCTTTCCGATGCCCCAATGACGCTCCCTCCTCCCCACCCCCTCCACCACCTTCGTTGCGTTGCTCCCGATGGCATGGCATGGCGCTCCGATGTTTGTTTCACGGGCGCAATTCCCGAGATTCCCCGTCCCCCACGAACACACACACACACTCTCACTCAATCACACACACACATTGTCTACCCCAGTCTCCTTCACCCGAAGGCGCCCGCTCATTGCTATTGTTCTCACTTTTCTTTGGGGCCTCCGTCATCAGTCGCGGCCGCGGGCCTCGGCTCTGGCCGTAACAATGTTGTCAGGTTAACGTGATATTCCAGACCAAAGAGTAAACAAGAGTCGCAATTGAATGGAAGGCCTGCGTGGTCAACGTAGATAAGGGATCGGAACGCGGGCTGGCCTCTGATTGGCTGCAACGGGTGGAGCAAAAATGACTCGGGGTATAGGGAAAATAACACGGGATTTTCGTTCCGGGGCGTTTATCTCGAAACCTAAGCAAAATCGTACCCAACCAATGTATACGAGTCGATTCAGCAGATTTTTCCGAACAATTTGATTGGTCATAAGTGCCACTTTATTGCAAATTCGAAAAGACTGTTTCAGTTGAAAATAACTCACAATAGTGAGTTACTCAAACACTGCTCAAATACACGCCAAGCATGTATAAATTGTTTACACATGATTTTGCTTAGGTTTCGAGATAAACGCTCCGGAACGAAAATCCCGTGTTATTTTCCCTATACCCCGAGTAGGTTTTGCTCCACCCGATGCAGCCAATCAGAGGCCAGCCCGCGTTCCGATCCCTTATCTACGTTGACCACGTAAGCCTTCCATTCAGTTGCGACTCTTGTTTACTCTTTGTTCCAGACTCATCACGTGTGACTTGATTTGGAATTTTTCACAGCTGATGAGGATTTGAGGAATGTCAATCCCTGCAGTGGCGCACTATGGACCCAAATCAAATCTTAAGGGGTGTCTCCACCTGCGCGAATTTAACAGCGCGAATATACTGATTGAGCCAATGAGCTGCCTTGAAGTTGATAGGTCGAGTCCGATGTATCGACAACGAAGAAGCCTATTGGCTCAAGCGGTCAATTTGCGCTTTTAAATTCGCAGGTGCGGAGACGCCCCTTTAGGCGGTCAAAAATCGATCGGTTCAAAGTCGGAAAACAAGTATTCTAGCTGGGTACTATAGATGATTTTAGGGGGGTTTATTTGGCTAGGTGTTTATTCCTGGATTGTCCTATATCCATCGGAGAATATCATTTGATGGATCGATAATTCCTGTGATATTTCATGTATTTGTATTTTTCACCGCTTAGGACTCGATTTGGATCCATAATGTGGCGTAGCTATAGTAGGCCCCGCTGATTCCGCCGAGGGAGGGGGCGCATCGCCTCGGGGAGCGCAAATATGTTGAGAAGCGAAAGAGGAAGAGTGGAAAAGAGAAAAGGAAATGAAAAGAGGGGGAAAAGGAAAAAGAAAACAAAAAAAGGGGAGAAAAGGAAAGAAAAGAGAACAGATTGAGAAAGATAGAAGCCAAGAAAAGTTGGGAGAAAGCAATGTAAAGGCTTTAAGTGCTTTTGCCAAAATTCACATTCATCACAAAGTTCGCGGAGCTTTTTCAAACTCATGATAGTGATATATTTTTTTAGTTTTATCAATGTGAATAAATGAACATAATTTTTCTACATTCATTCACAATAATTTTGATAGAAAGGAATTTTTCCTAGCAGGGCTCCGACTTGTACTGGTGCGAAGGGGGGGGGGAGCTCCACCGAAGCGGCCAATTTTTTTCTTAAAAAAGAGGGGCGCAGCATTCGAATCGGCAGGGGGACGTTTGATCAACTAGCTACGATACTATGTCAATGGGTCTTTTGCGTACTTTTGCTACAACAATTAAATATAGAACCTTGATTTTTCAATAAAATGGAGCAGTTGCAAGGGTCTAAAATGCTGTGTTTTTTTTATAAAGTAAATTATAGTAGTTGATAAGCTGAAAAATAATGTGCCTTTCGTTTTTTCCCAAGTGTCCCAGATTTGGAGATACACTCGTGTAAAGTTGTAAAAAATAGTGTGCGTAGTGACGTCACTACATACGCGGAATGGAGCTCTTGCACGGTTTTGCAGTAGGCAAATGGAGTATCAATTTCAATGTAAAATGCTGCAAAAATAACGATAAGACCATTAAATAAGTCCAAAACTCACCCCTCGCAGAGAAAACTTAACCTTGAAATTTCGGGTGACCACCCTCGAGCATGTATGCACCAACCTCCGCGGATTCGGACCCCAAACAAAAGATTAACATAACCTACGAATTTGAACAATGAGATTAATGAATTTGCTTTCAAAAAGTAACTTTGAAGGAATGAAAGGTCCACTTATACACATTTTGTCACTAGGAGCACGGTGATAACTACAGAAAAGTTCTACATTGCATAGTAAACGAGAAAGACGGCACTTAATTTCATGTCCTGTTCTTTTGTTTGGGGTCCGAATCCAAGGTTGGTGCATACATGCAAGGGTGGTACGTCACTCGAAATTTCAAGTTAAGTTGAGAGTGAGTTTTAGACTTTTTTAATGGTCTCATCGTTATTTTCGCAGCATTTTCATCAGAATTGATAGGCCATTTGTCTACAACAAAACCTTGCAAGAGCTCCATTCCCATTTAAAACAATGTAATTGGGCCATCATCTCATCTCTGGAGCAATGGGGACTTAATTAGAGACCAAAGGCATCTTTATTCTCAGCTCATCAAGTGATTTTCTTCACAATCAAAACATAACATTTCAGACTTTTGCAAATGCCCCATTCGGCGAAAATAACGATACGCGTATTAAAAACTTTCAAAGACCACTCATTAACTACAATCAGTGTTACTTCAATTTCAATCAGCCTGCGCTACACTAGACAATGTTTGCACCGGCATAATACTTAATAGATCGGAACCATTGTGTTTATAAGTAATCGACATCATAGACAGAAAATTATGGAATTTCTTTCTAAATACATGAAATATTGGCTGCATTTGCTGTCTGATCTTTTCCGGCTTATCAAAATGTGCACTTCTAAACGACATATTCAAATGTGTGTAGGTTCTGTTAATAAACGTGATGGTTCCGTCTATGGAGTTGTATGCGGGTGATAATATAGTTTCTAGTGTTGTCAGGGTTGTTTGAGATGGAAGCGATTTCCTGAGTTAATGAGTAAATTTTGAAAGTTTTCAATATGCGCTCCATTATTTTTGCCGAATTTCACGTCAGAATCAAAGTGTTATATTGCTTCAGTAAAGGTACACGCAAACAATTAAATTTATTTCACTTGGCATTTAAACTATAAATTATAACAAAATAATAGACCAATTGTAAATAAAAAAATTAAGCCAAAGCAGAGCCCCTCAAAATAACTAAAATTACAAAACTCGAGATGCCTGTTCGTAACAGACCCATTTTTAAAACGACATTGACGCTGCATAGTTTTCAAAACGGGTAGAATCAAAAAAGGTTATCGAACGCCTTCATTCAATTGTGTATGCAAAACCAGCTCCGCGGTGTAGGAATATTTAACTACCCACTTAATTTGAGCGAGCGAACATTGATTTGACTTTGAGGCCTGCTTGCAAAAGGGTCAACGCGTGGGGCTGTTGCACACTTTTACTATAAGCGATTTATTAGTCGATTCTGGTGTAAAAATCTCCACAAATAACGATGACAGCACTCAAAACTTCCAAAATCCACTTCTAAACTCGATAAACGCTTTTATTTGCGCGGGCGTAATGGTGGCTGAGGGTAGTAACAACGGGAGATTCGGATCTAACAATACTGTAACTCCATCAAGAAGTGCATGACCTATAAGAGACGACTTTCATTTGACACCGGTGTCATTAGGTGTTGCGGTACCATTCATCGGATGTGGATCATCACTTTGATGACTAATTACTCTGTGAATCATCTTTGTCAGCATAGAAAGAGTGACGAAATTACGATAGGAATGTCCCATTGTTATTGCCCTCGGCCACCATTACGCCCTCGTAAATAAAAGCGTTTATTGGGTTTAAGAGTGGATTTCGGAAGTTTTTAGTGCTGCCATTGCTGTATTTCGAGGTTTTTACACCAGAATCGACTGTTAAATCTCTTGTAGCAAAAGTGTGCAACAGCCCCATTTTGGGAATGAGAAAAAATCCGATTGAGCGAGGTCAGGGGAGGAAGACGGATGAGACATAATGAAGGACTTTCATTATGTTTTTGTACAAAACTCGCGACATGCGACGGCAAGTCTCACCCCTTTTCGATTAGTCACGGGTCATTTCGAAACGGACGATATGGACGCCTCGCCTGCGGACGCTACAACGTTTTCAAAGGGGGTAGACTTGTAGTGTAGAGTCAAAAGTTGCGTCTGCAATTTTTTCATCATTTCTAACACACGCGAAACTGTGGCTCCAAAACAACAAGTGTTCGTATGAGGGTTTACAGTTTAACCTATTTGATTGGTCATTGTAATGAAGTAAGCATCCAAAACGACATAATGTGTCCGCGACATTCACCATCCATCGGTGTTAATTTGATTAATTTTTATTGTTTTAGATTCATTCTCCACCTACAATTTCACTTCAGCATCGCTATCTTTTGTATTTTGAGACGCTGATTTCAAAACTGCTATCGCAGTTTTTATTAAATTTGCCTAGATTTTACGTAAATTCAAAATCATACCTTCGTAACAAAAAATTCGAAATTCTGGAAAAAGTATGAGTTTTGAGTAAAAACTAAGGCCAAATTTGAAATAAGCGGGTCAAATTACATGAGAAATCTTGCGAAAGGGGTGAGCAAGAGGTATCTTATGATGAGGAAACCTAGTTTTACGTCCATAACAGCCGGACACACAATTTCGTTAAGGCGTAAAAATCATTGTAATGGGTCTGTTGCAGACTTTTGCTGCAGCATTGCGGAGGGTTGGTTCCGGTGAAGCAAACCCGCGTGAAAATCACATTGAGATCATCAAATAGTCTCAAAATCCACTCATAAGCCCACAAAAGACGTTCTAAGGAAAGCCTAAAATGGCGATCAAGCGGGCAAATAAACCCTACATGCATGCACCAAAAGATGGCCGACGACAGCAATTTATATTGATGGTTAGACTTTAAACAAACGACTCACTTCCTTGCAGTCGTTACATTTTGTGTCATTCTGCTTGTTTTTATCTGGTTTTTACTATCTCGTTATTCTTTGTGATAACTATGGTGGATAAATTAAATTCTGTGTCGCTTTGCCGGAATACTGAAACGGAAACGCCTGGCAAGTACCTATACTCTGTTCCAGATAACATTGCACCTGAGTCGGACGAATAAAAACCGTAAATGGCAACAGCGCGTTCTGAGCCGTGGCGTTCTCGAACGCTGAGCAGGGTAGTTTCTTTGTCCGAGGTTCTATTGTCCGACTCGGGGCCGGACCCTTTTTCCATACATAGTGAGCGACTCCCGGCAGAAAAATTAAATTTTTTTGTGCTTACGATTTTTGAATTTTTGATTTAAAATTCGTATTCTGCTGAACGTGTCGAGAAAATTGATACCAAACTGTTGGGAAAAAAATGCATGCTTAATACATATGAAGCGGACGTTAAATCAGAGGAATATGTATATCATATGTACTAAACGTGAATTTTCCCTCCGATAATTTGGTATCGATTTTCTTGACACATTCAGCAGAATAAGAATTTTAAGTCAAAAATTCAAAAATCGTAAGCACAAAAAAAATTTAATTTTCTGCCGGGAGTCGTTCACTAGCTGTGTAAAAAGGTTCAGGCCCCAAGCCGGACAATAGAGCCTCGGACAAAAAGACTACCCTGCTCAGCGTTCGAGAACGCCACGGCTCAGAACGCGCTGTTGCCATTTACGGTTTTTATTCGTCCGACTCAGGTGCAATGTTATCTGGAACAGAGTATACTTTGTCGAATGCCGTCGTCGGCCATCTTTGCTTCTCGTGGTGCATATGCATGCAGGGTTGATTCGCCCTTTAGACCGCCATCTTAGGCTCTCCTTAAAACGCCGTTTGTCGGTTAAGTAGTGGATTTTGCGACTAATTGACGCCCTCAATGTGATTTTCATGAGATTTTACACCAGAATCAACCCTTCATATTGCTATTGCAAAAGTATGCAACAGGCCCATTAAGTATGATTAAAAAGTTATTTCTAAAGCTTACCTAGAAAGAGCTTCGCCAAAAAAGGCGCCAAATTTGGACCCTTTTTTTGGCCCTCGAAATGCTGGACCAAATATGGCTTAAACTACTCCCTAAGGTGACCCGATACTCGTGTTAAAATTTCAGCTTGAGTGTACGCACGGTTTCCGAGATATGGGGGGGGGCAAAGTTCCCCATGTCACGAATTTTGCCAGTCGTTTAGCTGCAACATTTCAATGATTTCAATGGGGAACTTTGCCGCCCCCCATTTCTCGGAAACCGTTCGTATACTCACGCTGAAATTTTAACACGAGTATTAGGTCACCTTAGGGAGCAATTCAAGCCATATTTAGTCCAGGATTTTGAGGGCCGAAAAAAGGGTCCAAATTTGGCGAGGCTCTTTACTTATCGCGAAATATTCTCCTCCTTTCACGACGCACTTCTCCGAGCGATGTTTTCATTGATCGAAACACTACCCCTATAAATACTCCGCTTTAAGTCCGTGCAACTCCGCAGAATACTTTTCTTTTATGTTCGCAATTCCGTCGAATCTCCTAACTCTTTTAACCCTTTCAATGGTACTTTCGTTTCTGCAACTAGATCTACTTAACATAAATTCAGTTTTGTCTACTCACAATGGGGCTCTTGTAAACTTTTTTTGAGAGCAAATGAATAGTCCGATCTGATGTACAAAGCAGCAAAAATCACTAAAACCACATTAATTAAGTCTAAAATTCAGTAATAAATTCTCATAACTGCTACTAATGGCAAGCTCGTAAAAAAATGAGTGGAATTCATGTATAATTGTCTAGCTTTTTGTAAAAATCAAAACCTCACAGCGAAAGGTCCGCTGGTCCCCATTGACTCGATACCATGTGATGTCACTGCGCACACGATTCTTTAAATCTTTACACGAGTGTATTGTTCCATAACCGGGACACTTAGGACGAAACCAAAAGCACACCGTTGTTCTTAGCTTATCAAGTTTTATCATTTTCTTTACAAATAACACAAAATTTCAGACCCTTCCAACTGCCCCATTGGAAAATGTGACTAAACATACTCAAAAAGTGTCAGCTCTGTTCTGATATCGATGATTCAAATGTTAACCCTTTAAGGCCTTGTGTACTTGTCAATGCACGTCTGAATAACATTGAATCTTATATAGAATACATAAACAATACACAATAAGCGCATCAATGGAGCTCTTGCAATAAACTTTTGCTGTGAGCAAATGAAAAGTCCAATCGGACGTAAAAACCAGCGTAAATTACGAAAAGCACACTAAGAAAGTCTAAAATTCATCAATAAACTCACATGACTGCTTTAACGACAAGATCGTAATGGCGGCTCAACGCAGGTATCATGCGACATTTCTGTCTAATTTGTCACTTTCTGTACGGAATTACAGAGATAAGTCTCAATTTAGACAGGAATCTCCCGTGATACCTGCGTCTCTTTGCCATGAAGCCAAATTTTGAGACAGAATTTGTTTTAGTGTACGCATCGTCATTTTAACAATGTTTTTGTGCAAGAATCAACTCTTCCTTCCCCTGCGTAGCAAAAATTTGCAGGAGCCCCATTTAGATGAGGAAACATCGCTGTTAGATCAACCATGCTGCTGGTCAAAAATCCGTTTCTGAACGAAAATACTTTCAGGTCTGAAAGGGTTAAAACATTCGAATCGCAGTGATTTTTCCACAAGTGAAGGAAGTTTCGGGTGCCAGGGTGGAGGGGAGGGGAGGGGGTTTATTCCTAATGACCTTCCCCGCTCTTCCGTTTGTATCCGGTTACGAAAGCGAATCTTATAGATTTCGTCTCGCCGCAAAATGCAACGGGCGTCGGCGAGACCGAAACATAGTATGGTCCCACGAAAATAGAAAGAGGAAGGGGGGGGGGAAGAGGGGATTTAAACATAACAAAAAAATCAAAAAATCAAAAAAACAAAAACAAAGCGAAATAAAATAGAAAGTAAAATCAGTTCGGATTCGAACAAAAATGATTGACGTTGGAGGACTAGGTACAATGATTTGTGATTTGTAAAGATCAAGTGTTTGATCTTGAAGGAATAGCAAGTCTGGTTCAATGACAAGGAGGGGCCCGGGTCTATAGTACAACGCGCAGGCGCTCAATGGGAATAGAGGGTTTTATTAATGGTGGCAGCCGGTGATGAGCGTTCTAAACAAAGACAGTTTGTCTCTCTCGCTCTCACGTAACTCCCGTGTCCTGCCATCTCACTCTAATTTCGAAAATCGTACATAGAGACATCTTTTGTGAACTTTTTTGGCTCAAATGAATTCCTAGAGGCATTTAAACGCGATTTTGATCATAATATGTCGTGAAAACAAGGCCCTGTGTATGAAATTTGAAACTAGAAAGAGATGAGTCTACGAGATAGTTTGGAACGCTACGCGAGTTTTGTCACAACCGATTGCGACCGGTGAGTGCATTGTTGTGGTTGTTGGTTAACCGTTGACTTCCCACTAAAACCGTTTATCGAAATATTAAAATTTCTCGGACATAACATAACAAATAAAAGTAAAGATGACAAACATAAACAGCAAGATAACTTAAGAATGTGCGAAATCGCTCGTTTTAAACCCTTGTAAAGGGGTAAAATAGCATGATTTTTCTATTGAATAATCGATATTAGAATGTTTTTTTTTTTTTTTTTTTTTTTTTTTTTTAATAGATAGAATCAATAAATCTTTATGTCCGGAAAAACCCATGTTCCGAGCCACTGTGAGGCGAAACGGAGCCCCTCTCGGGCGCGTTCCGGTCTTATTTTTGTCGTGCTGAGCGTCCTAGCATCGTCGTGATTATTTGATCCATGGAGGAGAGAGAAGAAAAAGAAGAAAGATGGAAAAAAGTCGGGAGAAAGTCAAAATATTTTTCATACACCATGCTGAGCCTGAGCGGCGTCAACGTCGCCTAGCCACCATCCATCCGCTGCGATGCCATCAGAGGGACCGTTGTCGAGCGCAGCTCATTCATCAAACCACGACGTTTTACTCGACGTCAAACCATCGCGCGCATCGAGTCGCGAAAAATGTGATTGCTCCATTGACCCAACGTTGCCGCCTCTAATAAAGGAGTCAGTAACTGCTCGTGCAATGCGATATATCGATGTCCTCTCCATTTAAAACTTTCATAATAATAATAATATCCAAGCAAACATGGTGCGCTACTGCTAGTAACAGTCTCATCAGCCATTTGAAGAAAATCCCTGGTTCAGTTAACTTCAATATCTTGCAACAGGCTGCTATCAACCCACTTGCCCATACTACCCATACGTAGTAAGTACTGCCCATATTTTAAGAAAATTGTTCAATTAATTTTTTTTTTTTTTTTTTTTTTTTTGAATTAAAACCCTAGGAGTCGGGTAGACTCTCGGTCTTAATTAAGTAACAGTCTCATCAACAATTTGAAAAAAAAATCCCTGGCTCAATTAACTTCAATATCTTGCAACAGGCTGCTATCAACGGTACTGCCCATATTTTAAACAAATTGTTCAATTAATTTTTCATTTTTTTTTTTTTTTTTTTTTTTTTTAATTAAAACCCTAGGAGTTGGGTAGACTCTCGGTCTTAATTAGAAAGAACCAGCCTTGAGCTGTGACAATCCAAATACAGTAATAAATAATAAGAATGGCTTATTGGTATAAGGAGCCGTCAAATGATACAAGTCAGACAAAAGTAGGAGAAAACAATTAAAAAACTAAATAAATACATGAATAAACAAATAAATGACAAAAAAAAGTAAATAAACAATGCAGTAAAAAAGCTAAGACTTGAGGTTCTAAAATCACACAGGATCGTCACGCGGAATTCTTTGAGAGAATAATAAGGTTTACTCACAAGTTTGATTTTGAGGGTTTTTTGAAACATAACCGAACCCCCTCCTTTCTAAGAACCAACCTTTGAGTTATCGTAAGGCAGTTAAAAATTTTTAGATAGAAAAGTACCGATTTCTCGGGGGTTCAATTGCACCCCCTGACGATCGATACTTTTCTATAGTTTTAAGTGGAGTAGACATCGATACATCGCATTGCACGAAGAAGCAGTTCATTCATAACGACCGATCAATGGATGTCAGCGTTAGAACAAATGGAGGTCTTGCCAGTGGCGGCTCGTGCGATTTGCCAACAATGTTTTCCCTCCATTTGAATCCAAGTAAAACAATCGATTGTATGTAGATGAAGCGCTGCTTCACTATGAATCGATTATTTTGCATTGAATCAAATAGAGGGAAAACATATATTGTTGCCAAAATGCACGAGCCGCAACTGGGACTTGCAAACTTTTGGTATTAGCGATAAAATAGTTAAACTGATTCCACACGAAACACTTCCGCATTAGTTGCAACACTATAGTTGCAATTTTTCTCGCACAAACTTTCTATGCGGTGTCTGTCTGTCTGTAGCCATAAAACGTGAAACCCAGCATAACGTTTCAACTATTGATCCACTTGCATCCACATTTTAAAGATATGTTGCTTTTAACATTCCCCAGAGGGACTTTTTTGTTGTTGTTGTTGTTTTTTTTTTTTGTTTTGTTTTTTTTTTTGAAATTTCAATTTTTAGGTTAGTTATTTATGAAAAATGGTTTTCAGTAAAATCAATGGGAAAACATGGGTATCAAAAGGGAAAAACTTAAATATTTCAAATATGGATAAGGGAGGTCTGGGGGTCTTCCCCAGAATGTTAATTGTTAAAAAGGGGGTCTGGGGGTCTCCCCCAGAATATCTTGCGACGCCGCTCCGCGCCGCGCCGAGCCGGTTGGCTACTTGCTCGAATGCCCAGCAACCGAGTAACCGAGTGACTGCCCGTAGCTATACAGGGTGTCAATTAAAAAAGGAGCCAGGCTTAATATCTCGAAAACGGCGCCGAATTTCGAAAAACGCTGAAACATGTGTTCGATTATTTCGAGGGGGACATCTTTAGAGGGGGTCCCCAATTTCGGGGCCCCCCTTCTGGGGGCCCCAGGGGGGTCAAGTCCCATATTTCAAATGGGGACCCCCATTTTTTATTTAATGATCGGAAAGAGGGTAAAATTCTAAGACTTTTAGCGCAAACCGGAAGTCGATATCGTTTTTCGTGTTCGATATATCGAAGGTCATAGTTCGATATGGACCCATCTTCAGAAATTCGTAACTTTCCTTTAAATAGTCCAAATTTCAAAAACTTTGGGTCTAAATTGCTCTACAGCGCAAGTTTTTTTCAGAAAAAATTCAATTCTAAGAGAAATTTAGTCAAAATTTGGTTTTAAAGCCCCCAAACATTTTTAACGTTTTTGGCCCCCACGGGGGGCTATCAGGAAAATTCCGAGAGACGACCCCTATCGAATGATACATCAATCGAAAAGGCGGAACAAACTGAGCATTTTGGCGCAAATCGGAGGTCCATATCGTTTTTCATACTCGAGATATCGCATTCTGTAAATAGACATTTGACATTCGATATATCGAATATGAAAAACGATACGGTTTGCGCCAAAATGCTCAGTTTGTTACGCCTTTTCGATTGATGTGTCAATCGATAGGGGTCGTCTCTCGGAATTTTCCTGATAGCCCCCCGTGGGGGCCAAAAACGTTAAAAATGTTTGGGGGCTTTAAAACCAAATTTTGACTAAATTTCTCTTAGAATTGAATTTTTTTCTGAAAAAAACTTGCGCTGTAGAGCAATTTAGACCCAAAGTTTTTGAAATTTGGACTATTTAAAGGAAAGTTACGAATTTCTGAAGATGGGTCCATATCGAACTATGACCTTCGATATATCGAACACGAAAAACGATATCGACTTCCGGTTTGCGCTAAAAGTCTTAGAATTTTACCCTCTTTCCGATCATTAAATAAAAAATGGGGGTCCCCATTTGAAATATGGGACTTGACCCCCCTGGGGCCCCCAGAAGGGGGGCCCCGAAATTGGGGACCCCCTCTAAAGATGTCCCCCTCGAAATAATCGAACACGTGTTTCAGCGTTTTTCGAAATTCGGCGCCGTTTTCGAGATATTAAGCCTGGCTCCTTTTTTAATTGACACCCTGTATACTATATAGTCTCCTCACGGTTGAGTTCGAACAGCCCTAAGTCTGAGTCTCGCACGCGCATGCTCACTGCTCAGTCACGGGCGCGAACTCTTCGTGATCGCGTAATCAACAAACATCAACCGCAAAGATACGGTTGCTTGCCCAGTAGCAGATTCGAGGGTGGGGGGGGGGGGGGGGGGAGAAGAAAGAAAATATCTTTCTCCAGACGTCCCGTCCGTAGCCCATGCACACTGCACAGTCCAGATCCGTTAGCACTCTTCGCTTCCACCTCGGTCAAGGAGTCTTGTCAGTCAACGCGAGGCACAGAGTACAAAGATATGAGAAGGGTTGGGATAAAGGTTCGGTGCCGAATTCAGTCTCTATGACCTTTTGAGGGACAGTGACGTACTAAAGTTACGGTTCGGTGGAACTAGAGTCCCAGTAAAATAGAGAGTTGAGACAAGTGAAACTACGAGGGGCGTTCAATAAGTAAGTATCCCCCCCCTCTAAAATCCACGAAAATGGACCAAATTTAAAAAACTTCAGATGAAAATCTTCCTTAGGATATACTGAATCCAGCTATTTAAGAATCAACGCAATCGGATAAAATGCGGCCGCACACGGGCCGCGGATGCGCGTTGCGGCGTGAGCCGCTCCCGCCGGCTCGGCCGAATTTTTAGTAGCGCGCGGCTTGAGAGGCTTCTCTTCAAACGTTCATAAATTTAATCAACAACCGGGGAGGGAAAAAAATCATCGGTTATAAACATGAGTTGGGCTTACCTTATTTCTCCACTTATTCACCTTTTTGGTCCAATGTTTCCTTATCTCAAGGCGGAACTTGGTGGTGTGTATTTTGAATCTGTGGAGGAGGTCAAAAATGCTTGCAGCACTTTTTTCAAGAATCAGCCTGAGGATTTCTACGCGCGAGGCATCAAAAAGTTGGAGTCTCGATATCAGACCTGTTTGGACCGAAAAGGTGGATATGTGGAGAAATAAGGTAAGCCCAACTCATGTTTTTAACCGATGATTTTTTTCTCTCCCCGGTTGTTGATTAAATGTATGAACGTTTGAAGAGAAGCCTCTCTAGCCGCGCGCAACTAAAAATTCGGCCGAGCCGGCGGGAGCGGCTCACGCCGCAACGCGCATCCGCGGCCCGTGTGCGGCCGCATTTTATCCGATTGCGTTGATTCTTAAATAGCTGGATTCAGTATATCCTAAGGAAGATTTTCATCTGAAGTTTTTTAAATTTGGTCCATTTTCGTGGATTTTAGAGGGGAGGGATACTTACTTATTGAACGCCCCTCGTATAAGCGCCGCCGCCATTGGATGCTTCCTTGCACTAAAAGCTTGGTAAACATAATTAAATTGGGGTTGAATTGGATAAGGGCGCAAATTCTCCCCGCCATGATTTCCATTGTTAAATGCATTATAATGAGAGCTGCTAGTCTTTTGAAAAATATTCGAGCCCGTTTTTACGTTTTTCTTGTAATGTGACACTGGTGAAACAATTGAAGGGAAGAGTGGATAAAGGGGTTATGTGATACTTTTTTGATTTTGAGGAAATCGGCTTAAAAGTTCAAAGTACGGACGTTTTCGACATTTTAGCTCAACATCAACCGCAACAGCTTTGAAAGTATCCTACATTTTTTGAACCAAGTTGGAAAATTTATCGATAGATACCATCATAACTCCTTCATCCACTGTGCTGACTCGATTTTTTTCCAAAATGTCACATAACCCCTTTATCCACTCTACCCTTTAATTGGAAATAAGTCAAAATACGTGTACATTACAATGTCTGATATGGGGCTTTTTACATCATGTGACACCGTGGTGTCACAATATGCTGCTTGAAGGCTTAACAAAACAAAAAAAAACAAAAACAAAAAAAAAAAAAAAAAAAAAACCAAGATAGATAATTCAAGTCCGTAAAAATTCATAGATGATACCACTGCGCCGCGAGCGGTATGCAATCCGCAACCATGACCATCAAACCCGAGCGTCTCCCGACTCCCAAATTATGACTGCACTTTGCGTCGGTCGATGCCCATACTGTTGCAGGACTACGGCTCTCTCAGCTTATTGTCAGCTCGCAAGCTTACCGAGTGACTGACTCCTGCCTCCCGCAATCAGAAATCAGCTGATCTGTCCGACGAATGATGAATCCCCCTCCCCCTCCCTCCCCCATCCCATTTCATGCTCCCTCGCTCACAGGCTGACTGACTCTCGCCGCACGAATTACTTCTCAGCGCAACAGCGAGCAGTGGTCAGAGATCGTCAAGAAGCGGCACAAAATCAGAAAGTCAATTTCTCATCAAATTCAGCGGTGAGGCGTGAAAGTTTGCAACAATGTATTTTCTTCATTTAAATTCACCAAAAAAGTCGAATGTTTCAGTCATCGGCGATGACCACGCATTTCGACCTTTCTAACGTATTTAAATGGGAGAATGGAACGTTGCCAATTCGCACGCCTCGCCACTGATCAAATGGGGCAGTTGCAAGGGTCTGAAATGTTGTGTTTTTTATGAAGAAAATGGAAGTACTTGATGAGCTGAGAACAAAGATGCCTTTGGTTTCTAATTAAGTCCCATTTTTCCGGAGATGAGATTTTGGCCCAAAATACATTGTTTTAAATGGGAATTCCGCGTAGTGACGTCACTACACACACGAATTTTTGTAACTTTACACGTGTGTATCTCCAAAACCAAGACACTTAGGAAAAAACCAAAGGCACCATTGTTCTCAGCTTATCAAGAACTATCATTTTCTGTATAAAAAACACAACATTTCAGACCCTTGCAACTGTCCCATTATCATTTATAAACTTTCAAGACCAATTTTGATCACAAAGTAATTTTAATTTAAAAAGTAATTTAATCCGAGGAAATTCCCTGTAAAGTTTTAAGTTCCACTAAAAAGGTCAATAAAAATGATTTTTGATTAAATTTTTTCCGCACTGATTTTTGGCCAATTTTATTCGATCTCAGATCATTGTGCGACGAGCGAGCGAAGACGCCAGTGAAGGTGACGGACGACGCGATCAAAACAAGGAACGGGGAACAGAGGGGTTCGTGAGACGGTGGAACGGAGGAACGGACGAATGAGGAACGCCTCTAGAGCCGAAATCGAAAGTGAAAATAAAATATACATTCTTTTGTTAGATTTGTACAACAGTTCGCAAGCTCGAATACAACATGATGTTATATGAGAAGCTTTCCTTAGATTCATCTCTCTTGTCGCCTCTAATTTAATTAACTCAACAATGGAGCTGCTGCAAACTTTTGCTGTAGGCTTATTAATAACTGATTCGGATGTGAAAATCTGCAACAATTACGATAAGCTTACTTAAAAATCACGAGATCCACTCATAATATTCTGTCAAACGGGTGATCGCACACTGAGAGAATTCTTTTTCTAATCCAAGATGTATTTCGTTTATGTTAACGAAACTGCACAGTGAAAAGGTGACTAAGGGGGAATTCCTTTAACCCGAGGAAAATGTCTGCTGCTACAAGTAAAAGATTCCTTGTTGTTGATTCTCCTTCAAGCAATCAGAACTTTACTTCGCGCAAGGAAAACTGTCACAAGTGAACGTGTTTCGCCTTGCTTTTAAATACACGATTTCTATCTGTGTAATGGCGGTGATTGCCGCCTAAATCTAATAGCAACTGTGTGCTTCTTCTTCTTCTTGTTCTTGTTCTTGTTCTTCTTGTTCTTCTTCTTGTTCTTCTTCTTGTTCTTCTTCTTGTTCTTCTTGTTCTTCTTGTTCTTCTTCTTGTTCTTCTTGTTCTTCTTCTTCTTCTTCTTCTTCTTCTTCTTCTTCTTGTTCTTCTTCTTCTTCTTCTTCTTCTTCTTCTTCTTCTTCTTCTTCTTCTTCTTCTTCTTCTTCTTCTTCTTCTTCTTCTTCTTCTTCTTCTTCTTCTTCTTCTTCTTCTTCTTCTTCTTCTTCTTCTTCTTCTTCTTCTTCTTCTTCTTCTTCTTCTTCTTCTTCTTCTTCTTCTTCTTCTTCTTCTTGTTCTTCTTCTTGTTCTTCTTGTTCTTCTTGTTCTTCTTCTTGTTCTTCTTCTTCTTTTCTTCTTCTTCTTCTTCTTCTTCTTCTTCTTCTTCTTTCTTCTTCTTCTTCTTCTTCTTCTTCTTCTTTTTTCTTCTTTCTTCTTCTTTCTTCTTCTTTTTCTTCTTCTTCTTTCTTCTTCTTCTTCTTCTTCTTCTTCTTCTTCTTCTTCTTCTTCTTCTTCTTCTTCTTCTTCTTCTTCTTCTTCTTCTTCTTCTTCTTCTTCTTCTTCTTCTTCTTCTTCTTCTTCTTCTTCTTCTTCTTCTTCTTCTTCTTCTTCTTCTTCTTCTTCTTCTTCTTCTTCTTCTTCTTCTTCTTTCTTCTTCTTCTTCTTCTTTTCTTAAATTCTTCTAATTCTTCTTATTCTTCTCTTCGTGTTTTCTTTTAGTTTGGTGGTTCTTTTTTTTCTTTTTTTTTTTTTTTTCTTGTGTGTGTTTGAGAACAGTTCGTAAGAATGGAGCTGAATGAGATAGGGAAACCCAATGTAAAAAGCGGTTATCACCATCATTACATACTCTCGTGTTTGATAGCGTTTTATGAGTTTGGGAGTGGAGTTCGTGTTTTTTTTTTTTTTTTTTTTTTTTTTTTTTTTTTTTTTTTTTTTTTTTTCGGTGGGCTTGTAGTAATTTTTGCAGGGTTTTGCATTCAAAGCTGTCGAATTTTTGAATTTGTTCTGAAAATTGCTTGATAAATTCATATTCCTGGAATGCTAGAGATGAACGGTTGGGGAGGGCGCTCCCGCTAGCCTATAGAGGTGTAATCGAAGAGGAAGAGAGAGAGAGAGAGAGAGAGAGAGAGAGAGAGAGAGAGAGAGAGAGAGAGAGAGAGAGGAGAGGAGGAGAGAGAGGAGGAGAAGGAGGAAAGCGATTTTATTCAACACTAACAAAAGTAAGTAACAATTAATAAGGAAAACATAAATATAGATAATGACAAAGTTTGTTAGTGTCCAAGAGGCGAAATTAAGACTATGAAGGATTTTCTTCCTTTCAGAGAGAGAGAGAGAGAGGGAGGGAGAGGGAGAGAGAGAGAGAGAGAGAGAGAGAGAGAGAGAGAGAGAGAGAGAGAGAGAGAGAAAGCGATTTTATTCAACACTTACAAAAGTACGTAACAATTAATAAGGAAAACGTAAATATAGATAATGACAAAGTTTGTTATTAATGTTAGTGTCCAAGAGGCGAAATTAAGACTATGAAGGATTTTTTTCCATTCAGAGAGAGAAAGAGAGAGGGAGGGAGAGAGAGAGAGAGAGAGAGAGAGAAAGAGCGATTTTATTCAACACTAACAAAAGTAAGTAACAATTAATAAGGAAAACATAAGTATAGATAATGACAAAGTTGGTTAATGGTTTGTGTCCATAAGAAGCGAAATTAAGACTATGAAGGATTTTCTTCCATTCAGAGAGAGAAAGGGAGAGGGAGGGAGGGAGAGAGAGAAAGAGAGAGAGAGAGGGAGGGAGAGATAGAGAGAAGAATGTGTGAGAGTGTGAGAGAGAGGGGATAATGGAAAGAGAAAGAGAAACGTGGGGAAGGGAACGCTTCAAGATCACGAAGGAGTGAGCAGTGCATACTGTTCGCACAAGTATAAATGGTCCAGTGACGTTACCAGGTGCCTTTTTCATTCTTTACGATGCGACTGAGTGCTTTGTGCGGGTGTTTGATGAAGTTGTTAACTGTGGACTCGCACTCAGCGCGCACTGGTACACGTCAGTTACTCGAATTCAGTTGCTGGTCGATTGCTCGAATCTCAGATCACGATTTTGAATGCTCCAATGATTTTGATTTCACTTTCCAACTTTTTCTCTAGACTAGACCGACCGCCACAACAGCAACACTATTCACCTCACAAACAGAAACCCAACTCAGCTGCTCAATCTCTATTTATCATCGCTTTTTTTTTCTTTTTTTTGAGCCAGCGCGTCCTTAATCGACGATCCGAAAACGAAGAAAGTTTCGATATTGAATTTAGAATTTTGAGAAAGAAAAATATGCTTAAAATCAGCCATAACCCCCTCTTTCAAATGGGTCCCTTGGTTTCATCTGCTACAGATAAATTAAATCGTACTTTTTTTTAGAACAATGATGCTATTAACGTAAACGGATTCAGCAATTTGGCATGCAACCATTCATTCTTCCTATACTTGAACGTATGAGAAACAATCGATTCTTGAGAGGACCATGACCCTTTCATTCAGTGGCGGCTCGTGCGATTTATCAACCATGCTTTCTTACCATTTAAACCTATGCAAAAGTATCGATATCTTGGGGGTGCATTTTCTATACGTCTTGCTTTTTAAGAGTCAAAACAAGCGAAATGACCGAGCAGAATACACAGAAAAAAAGATTAGTGAAAATAATCATACGGATACCTGATTTTGGCACCTGCTAGATGTTATGGTAAACTTCACCAGAAGTATGGTACATTTACCGATACTTTGAGTAAATTCGACATGCAATCAGGTAACATCAACTAGTACCTAGTCAAAACATAGTATACTTCTGGTTCACATTACTGTAACATCTAGCAGGTGCCAAAATCAGGTATCCGTATGGTTATTTTCTCCGTAGTTTTTTCCGTGTAACCATGTAGTCATTCTGTCGTGGCAGAGTGATCTTTTGAGTCCTTAAAAGCTGCAGTGTGATTTTTAATGTACCATTTTTACGACATTTATTTTTGTTCAACTTGTTAAAAGAAACACTTTTGACTGAAACATGCATTCGATTGGTAGCCTGAAACCTTGAAAACTAATGCAATTTCCACGCGTCGATTGTCGGCACCACCAAAAATGTCTGTTATCGTGGAACTACCCTTAATTTTTCGATTTTCCCTCCCTGACACTTGACCGTGATTAGTAGGATAGATTAGATGATTACTGTTTGGAAAAGGAGAGGGAAAAAAGAGAGACGAAGCACGTAGGAGTATTTACCCCCAAAAACCTGGCCAAAAATATTTGCGTGTTCTTGAATATTTGAAAATCGATTTTGGTTAATTTTCCAATTTAAACTCGAAACTCCTATTGTGCGGTTTATGGTTGGAAAAGGCGTAAAAAATGAAGAATTTTGGCACAACCCTAAGGTCGATATTGCATTTTTTTGCCGAGTTATTGAAGCTTATTTCATAAAAAAGGCTTGACTTCAAAATGTTGCTGCGGATGAAAATGTGCAACATTGTGCAATTTTCCTCTGCAGAAACTCGCCCTAGAGGGTCTTTTTCAACCTCATTTTTTTAGTTTTGCCGGGTTTTGCCCGGAATGAATTTAAAATTACCTTTTTCTATTTATCAAGTGCCTGAAATTGAATTTATTTTACGTCAGTTTTTAACGAGCTAAAGAATGGTATTAAATGCATGAGAAAAAAAAATATGTTTGGTATGAAAGTGAAGTACATACCTTCAAAAACATCACCCAAAATTGCCGAAATGATTGGATGCACCAACGCAACGCTTGTTCGTGATGGAAAATGTTTACCTATTAGTGATAGAGCACCGAGCGGTGGAAAATAGAGGGTGACATGGACGCTCACTTCCTTGATTTCCTAATGACAGCAGATAAACTTTGGGGTCCTGACACATCTAGTAGAGCGGTTACTTAGCTCTGAGAGACCGTAAAATTGTTTACTTTTTTATGAAATTTTAATTTTGGGTTTTTGGCCAGGTTTTTCAGACAAATACTCCTACGTGCGGGGGGGGGGGAGAGAAAAAACCTGAAAGGAATCATTGTGGAAGTAAGAGAAAGGTATCGGCTGTTAATCAGTTGAGCGAGTCGCGTTGATAACGTCGCGCTGTGCAATGTCGTTATCAATAAGGAGACTAGGCGGGCGGGCGGCCGCCGGCCGCGGCGCGACGCGCCGTGATGAACAATGGGACTGATGATTGTGAGTTTATTAGCGAGCGCCCCCCCCCCCCCCCCCCCCCTCCCCATCACCTCAACATGCTTGGATACTTCGACGCAAGGTAACGCACTACGCTTCGTCTAAACCTATCCATCCATCCATCCATCCATCCATCCATCCAATAGATAGCACATGTTATGTGTGGCTCTTTAAGTTGCGCGCGAAGACCTTTTCTCGGCACACAAAGGTAATGGGTGTGTTGCAAACTTTTACTACAACGATAAAGAGTATATCATCATATGTAAAATCGCCTGAAAAGTTCATTGGTGGCATCAGAAAGTCATGAAATGCGATAATAAACTCACAAGAGACGTTTAATGAAATCCAAGATGGCGGTAAAATATCGAGCAATCTGTATGCATGCACCTTTAACATCCAAGGATTGCCAACGTTGACAACCTCACAGCTTCAGAGGTTATGTGTTTGTTTACGTTGTGATTGGGTGTGATCGATATTGTGAGGTTGGCTATCCTTGGATGTTCGTGGTGCATGCACACAGGTTGCTCAATATTTTACCGCCATCTTGAATTTCATTTAACGTCTCTCGTGAGTTATACTGCATTTTATGACTTTCTGATGCCACCAATGGACTTTTTACGCGATTTTACATGAGATTGGACACTCTATAGCGCTGTAGCAAAAGTTTGCAACAGACCCATTCTAGTAAAGGATGCACTGAAAAAAAAATGAATAGTTAAAAAGTACAGAACAAAATGATTTGCTAAATTAACCTATAATTTTGTTAAATTAACAACTCAAATGCCAACTCAGCAATTCATTTTGTTAGCTTAACAACTAACTTTGCCCAACCATCAAATCCAAAAGTAAAAATAATAATTTTTATGATGGAATGACAAATTAGTAAGTAAAATCAGCAATTCATTTTGCTGATATAACAAGCTGAAATGTTAGATCAACTAATTGGGTTAAGTTCTGTATTTTTTTTACTATTTAAAATTGTTAAATTGACAATGTCTATTTTGTTAAAAGAACACCATCATGTGGTTGATTTAACAACTATTTTTGTAAACTCAACAAATAAATTGTTAATTTAACCCTGGTTGGTTTAGCAACCTTCAATTTTTTTAAATCAGCAAATTTTGAATTGTTGCTTTAACAATTGATTTTTTTCAGTGTGGACGGACGGACACACTTAAAGACATCAGCGGGCCGATCATTTACTTCATCGTTAAATCGATCGTTATAACTGTCTACGAGTGATTCTATTGGTCGAGTATTGTCTAACTTGGCTGTTGCTATGGTAACCATCGTTATAGTGTCCGTTTTTTAAAGGTTACTCATGAGTAGCCTTTATAAAACGAGACTCTTAACGATGGTTACCATAGCAACGGCCAAGTTAGACAATACTCGACCTGGTCGAAACGACCAATAGAATCACTCGTAGACAGTTATAACGATCGATTTAACGATGAAGTAAAATGATCGGCCCGCAGAGGACTGATAATTTTCTTCATCGATAAAGCGATCGTTAAGACTGTCTATGAGTGGTGCAATTGGTCCAAAATTTTAAAACTTGGGTGTTGCTATCCAAGGTCAAGGGGGTTCTGGAATTCCGCTCCCCCCTTGACACCAAAATGTGCCCTAAAAATGTCATGTTTTGCTTTTCCAGAAAATATTTAGCAAATTGTTATCTCTGGATAGCCCCCTTATTGACAAATTTTTGGACCCCTCCCCCTCCAACAATACCTGGCTACGCCACTATGGAACCGGGACATCTGGTGAGACCGGTTGTCAAAGGAAAGCCGTCTCTTACTGCAGGGGCTGATTATAAACGGTAGTATCGGAATGCTATGGAGTCGATGATCGAGTGCGTGTTATCTTATGGGTTGTGCCATTCCGAAAGGTTTTATTCCGATAGAAAATAACCCTCCCATCTCTACGGAAATTCTCCGATGACTCCTGAGCTATCGGAGAATTTCCGTAGAGATGGGAGGGTTTCTATCGGAATAAAACCTTTCGGAATGGCACAACCGATAAGATAACACGCACTCGATCATCGACTCGATAGCATTACGATACGATCGTTCATAATCAGCCTGCTGGTTACTACTTATTGATGGAGTTACACTATTATTAGATAGAAATCTTCCATTATTAGTGTCCAACGCCGCTATAACGCTCGCGCGTTTAAAAGTATTGTATGAGTTAAGGAGTGAATTTTGTGAGTTGTTAGTGCTATACCATCGTAATTTTTGCATGTTGTTACATCTGAATCAACCCTCAAATTGCTTACATTAAAAGTGCGCAACAGCCCCATTTTGTTTAGTTAGCCGGGTGAATCAGATGTTTTCAACTCACTGTACGCCTAATCGGTGAAACTTTGCGTCTTTCAAGCATTATCTGTTCACAAATCAATCCGGGTTCACCAACTTTCGGGGTTTCTAGTCCCACTTGCGCATGATTTCGGCTTTCGTTTCACAAAAGCGCGGGACTCTTATAAAGCTTGACATTGAGAGCAATGCGACTCTCCGCCCCCTCCCTACGCCTGGTCTGGCGTGATCCGATCGCGATGTAGCCCGCGTGTGCACAGCGCGACGCGAAGGCAGGCACAAGCGGCGCGGCGCACAGAGAAGCGAGACATTGAAAAAGGTCGGACATGAAATGTAATACGAAACAATAAACATGCAAATGTTTGTGTTTTTACAGGAAAATAAACTGTGTTGAGAACACCCTACGAACACTTTCTCACATCAAATATAATCTGGGGAAGACCCTCAGTCCCCCTTTCAATATTTTGGGGGAGACCCCCAAACCTCTCTTTAACCCTTTACAGACCAGGTTTGATCAAAAGAACGCCAATCTTCCAGGAATGTAGGGAGGGTAGTCAACTGTTCGTACTCGGGGGAGTTGGAATTGCCTATACGGTGAACTGAAGGCGCTCGAACAATTAACTAAAGGAGAAAAACGAGTACACTCGGGCTTGGCCCATAAGAGGTTAATATTCTGGGGGAGACCCCCAGATTCCCCTTTGATATATTTATCCAGATCCAAAGATGCATTTTTGAAATATTTAAATTTTTCCTTTTTTTCGACCCATTTTTCATTGATTCTAATGGAAAACCAGTTTTCATTCATAACTAACCTAAAAATTAAAATTTCAAAAATCAAAAAAAAAATCCCTCCGAGGAATGTTAAAAGCAACATCTCAACAAAATTTGGATGCATATGGATAAATAGTTCACAAGTTATACTGGGTTTTTATGTTGTATGGCTGCAGACTGACGGACGTCGAAAACATTTCATGCATTCACTCCCCCCAGTCATGTATGGTTTAGTTCAGAAATATTGAAAATTCATGGATAGGTGTTCTTTAAGACAGTATGAGGCATGATGAGAACCATTTTTTTCATGATTTATTTAGTCGCAGCGATTCAAGTATCAAAACAAGATACCTTGAAAATCTCTGCGCCATCGCAATACTTTCTAAATTTTTCTAACTTTGTTATAGTGAGAAAGTAAAAACAAACTATAAAGGGTGGCTCTTATAGGGAATGGGTCTGTTGCATACTATTGCTACAACAAATACAGAACCTTGATTCTTATGTAAAATTTGGCGAAAAGAATGATGCGCACATTAAAAACGTTCAAAATCCACTCATTAACTCAGGAAATCACTTCAATTTCAAACAGCCCGCGCTATACACTAGACACACTATTTGCGCCGGTATACTACTACATAGACGGAACCACCGTGCATATAAGTAAACAACATCGTAACTACAAGATGATGGAACTCCCTTCTAAATTCATGATCTATTGGCTGCATTTGCTGTCTGGTTTTTTCGGTTTATCAAAGATTACAAAATAATATAAGAAATGTACGCATCTGAACGAAACATTCCAATGTTTGTAAGTTCTGTTGATGTTTACATAAACCAGATGGTTCCATCTATGTAGTTATAAGTCGGTGATATAGTGTCTAGTGTAGTGCGGGTTGTTTGAAATGGAAGGTATTTTCTGAGTTAATGAGTGGATTTTGAAAGTTTTTCATGTGCGTATCGTTCTTTTCGCCGAATTTTACGTTAGACATAATGAGTTTTATTGATGTAGCAAAAGTACGCAACAGACCCATCGTACAACAAAACCAATGATTCTAATTTCAAACTTTTACGTTGCTTATTATCGAAGAAATACGCATTTCAAGTAGTCACGCCACTGGCGCAACCAGGGTCTCTTTCATCTCTCTCATTCTCCATTTGAATGCATGAGTAGGAAAAGGACAGAAGGAGGGGGTTTTATCCCTTTGTCCATCCTTGTATAACATACGTTTCTTAATGGAGAAAAGAGAGAGATGAAGAAACTCTCGGTGCGCTACTGATTCACGCCATGTCCTGCCTCTCCCATTGACTCGTTCCACTGTGCGGCAGGACCAAAAGCTTTCGTGATCGCGATTTCTCTGATCCCCCGCTAACACTTCATCGCCACCAAGGAACAATCCGTGAAATTTCGAAGATAGATACCAAAAGCCATCTCTGGATACTCGACATGGTGTTTGTGTTTTGTGTGTTGTGTATGCAAGGGGAGGGGGGGTGTTTTTATGTATACAGCGCTTCAAATTCTGCTCGAAATCAATTTCCTCGACGATTCAATCCCGGAAAGCCACACACAAAAAAAAGGATATATTTTGCGTCCACAATCGTCCAGAGTCTCTTCCATAAGACTCCATGTAAAATACAAAGGACCAGAGACGGACACAAAATGACGCCTCCTATCTCCTTCATTTTCGAACACGTAACACGTGTGTTAGAAAACGGTCGCAGAGGGGAAAACTACGTGTCTCCGCCCTTCCCTAACCGATGAGACTTCCAAACGGGATGTGAGAGAAAGAGAGAGCGAGAGAGAGAGAGAGGGAGAGAGAGAGAGAGAGAGAGAGAGAGAGAGAGAGAGAGAGGGGGGGACAAGCAAATTACTGAGTCCGCCAATATTGCAGAGACCCCCCTCTAGAATTCTTGGGAGCGTTGGACGCATCAAATGAGCAAAAAGGTGATGTCATCAAAACCCCGCTTGTGACCCCTCTATCGATTCAACTTTGCAAATGGAGTCAATCACCCTCAAGGGTTTTAAAAAATGACCAAAAATTTTGTCTCTTTATTATACTCTGATTAAAATTGTCGAACTATTGATTTGAAAGGTTACACTTCCTATTCAACAATGCCAAAAAAAATGCTATTTTAACTCGATTATTCTAATCATAGAAACTAAAATTTCAAGAGGGGGGGAGG